>VBSM01002153.1:38152274-38168994 GCA_008086735.1 Cheirogaleus medius | reverse complement strand
TTTTTTTTTTTTTATCATTCCCTTACCTGAAAGCCAGATTGTGTTTAGAATGTGCAAATTGGAAGCAGATTGAATAAGTGCTGCTGCTTATGACTTGGGCCTTTTGAAGTTGAAAAAAAGCCTAAATATGAACCAATCGATTTGCCTGCTCTTGGGAGGCTGATGTGTCCGGAGCTATTATCCTACATTGCAGTAGTAAACATGTCTTGCCTACTGAAGAGGGACGTGCGCAATGCTGCAAACTTCTAAGAGGATATTCTCGAGGGCAACAGTTCCCAACATGTGTTCTAAGAGGAACTAGTTCCCTATGATGATAAAACATTATGTGTGCTAACCAAGCTTGGAAAACACCACATTCTACAAAATAAACTTCAGTTTGTTTTTCTCTGAATGTTTAGTCTTTAATATAAACCTAATATACATATTTAATATTTACTCGTGATTTTTCAGGAGTAAAGTCAATCTTTAGCATTTCCCTTCCAGACCACAGTAGAATCCATTAAAAAAAAAAAAAATAGCATTTCCCAAGCTTATTTGACCGTAGAATTTTTTGTCTCTGAAAATAATTGTGAGAAGCTCACGTTCCACAGACTACATGATGGGAAATATTTCACACAAGTTATTCATCAGTCTATGGACGGCTGGTGCATGGTCTGCTATAGAAAATAATAAAAAATTTTCTAGCATTCTAGATTCTTGAGTCATCAACTGTCTGGGAGACAAAAACTCATCACTAATTGTAACACAATTAATCAACCTTATTGGAACTAATTGAATATTAAACCAGCATAATTCCTGCATGGAAGATATTTAAAATATATATTAAAGACAACACTTGGTGTTTTGTTCTGTGGATGGAGTGAGTAGAAACCGGCAATTATCAACTGAGCAGTGACTTTTCTTTGTAGCAGATTTCAGCCTGCAGAGACACATGGTAGACAACGTGCAATCAACCAAGACAATAATTTCCTTTACATTGATTAACATTCATTTCCATCCAAAGAGAGACTGCCACGGAATATATCGTCCTGACTGAAGGCAGGAGTGTGCATGTCAGGTCCCTGAGCATGCACGATGACATTCATTAGGGTGGTACGGCCTGAAGATTTAAGGATTCTCAGAGCACCATTGTGTACAGGGAAATAGTGCGAGCACACGCCCTCTCTTGCTCTTCTCTCTCTCTCTCTCTCTCTCTCCCTCCCCCCCCCCAGGTTATGTTAAAGATGAGAAAAGTAAAACCCAAGCATGCTTGCCATTAGAGCAGCAAGATCTGGGATTTTAAACTCAGCATTTCTAATTCTCATTCCACTACAAGTAGAGCTTTTTCAGTGTAGACAGCCATATCACAGAAAGCTGGAAACTGGTTAAAAGTGAGAAAATCAGAGTGTGTTTCTCAATCTCCTGCTGTCCAAGTAGAAAATATGCTGCAAATTCACCCGAAATATTAGACACCTCTTAAGATCGCACCTCCTATTGGTGTTTAGTCTAGACAGAGGGCAGGAAAGGATTCAAAGAGTGGATTACGATAAAGGAATTTTAAGACGCAGGACTTCTGGGAAAGGGAGGTCTTGCAGGTATCAGAGACGTTCCCATTGCCCCTTGAAGTATGGCCCGAGCACGCCCAGCCTCAGAACACGCACTACCTCCCACTCCCCACAGCACTGGGTGGGAGGGAGGGTGCTGCTTGCTCAGGGCTGTGGACGTGGCTCAGAGGTAAGGAAGCTGGCGGCAGTCAGAGCTGAGCTAATGCTGCTTTTGAGCCATTGCTGCTGCTGCTGAGTTGGTCACAGCCTTGGAAGAAACGTAGGGCTGAAAGGACTGTCACCAGAACCAGCTTCCCCACCACACCATAGGCTCAGTCAGCACTGGCTCCAGTACAGGTCCCCCCAGGGAAGCCTGGGATGTCAGGACTACAGTTTCCTCTTTCTTCTGGATGAGTTCAGACGACTTTTACTAAGTGTGTGTTTCGGGAATAACGGGACAGCGTGGGCAAGCCCGGGTCCCGACACTGCTCACCGGGAAGGTTACTGGTGGGCTCCGTCACGCTCCCGAAGGAAGGAAGTCAGGATCAGAAGAGAACACGGGCAGCGCTGAACTTGCCAGCCAAGAGACGTGTTCCGTGTCTCCGGGGTCAGCTCTTCCTGAGGGTTTCTGTATCCTGTTTAAAAATGTGTTTCGGTCATGTCCCAACCAGGAGACATTATCATCAAAAAGTCCTGCAATCTGGCCATCTGGACACTTGGTTGCTCTGAGGTCTGTTAATAAAAGAAGGGCAGAAAAAAAATCAGCCTATGGATGGGACATCTGCCTGCCACTATGGAGTCCTGAAACAAACTACCAATGGTGACGATCTGTCCCCTACAATTAGAGTCGCATCTCTGCCAAGGAAAAGCTTTCCCTTCTGGAAAGTCTCATGTCCAAAGCCATTTCCCAAGTGAGTTGAGGTCTTCTTTAGAAATGCCCACCAGGTATGTCTAATTTTGGGGAATAGCTCTCTTGCGCTCCCATTGGAGTGCTTCAGTGGCGCTCTGTTGACCTCGTCATGGAGATCTGATGGCAGCTTTGGCACTTAAATCCACCTGCTCATTCCAGTTCCTGGAACTGCCCAAGGCCTTGTAAGCACTCAGTCACCAGCGCGACAGGTTCATTCCTCAGAGGGAGCCCTGGAAATCCCACAGAGGGCCTAGTCCTCTGGCACAGGTGTATTCGATTCCTTCATTCATTTAGCACACAGTTAGCAAGAACCTACTGTGTGCAAGGCCTTGTTCTGGGTGGTAGGAACCTAAAGATAGAACATAGTCTACACATACTTGAAAGCAAACCCTTTATAAAGAGAAAGATATCTGATGATGTGAACTAGGGCAGGATTTGAAATTTAGGAAAGTGTGGAATTGATTCACTTTGTAACCAGGATAAACTATATATTTCGCACGCCAGCAGTTTCTTTTTTCAAAATGAGGGGAGCAGACAAGATGAGTTACTTCAGACCTTCCACCCTCCACTGTGCTCCTGAGGCCATGAGTCCAAGGCAAGTCTTTGTCTGCAGGGTCCCTCAGAGGAAACGCCAAGCCCTGGAGAAACACTGACGATGGGACTGGAGCATGGTGGGGAGTTCGTGTAATGTGGGCGGAAAGAGTTTGGAGCAGAAATTTGACAAAGGACGGAGAGATTTTGATGGGCATTGCTATCTGTGTGAGATACAGAGAGAGAAAAAGGGAAAGGAGGTTACTAGAAGTTTTCTTGAGTAAAATAAATGAAATATCCTTTGACATTTAGTGAGAAACTTCAGTAAAGAATTAAAATGATTTATACTATTGGGGTTGCTGCAACTTTTCAGTTTCTTAGATTGAGGTGTTATGCTAATCCTGGATCAGGGTGTGTGTATCAGACAGGGTTCTTGGTTACAGGTAACAGACACTCTCAACAAGTAAGCAGAAAAGGAGTTTAATAAAAGGATTTGGGGTACTCCACAAAACTGCTGGGAGGGTCAGACAACCTGCCTTGAGCTAAACTTCCAAGAACAATGACCACAATTATGCCGCAGGATGGGCTTGCAAGAAACTGCGGTTCCCTTTGCCCCACTGAGGACTAGAGGAAATCATAGTTGCCATCCTACCAGTACTTCTGCCCAAAGCAAGCCTAGCAAATAATCTTACCTTCAAAAGCCGAATGGCTCTGCTTCCATGTGCACTAGCAAAATGGATTTATACAGTTCATCCTTTCTCTAATGTCCAAATACCGGTAGAAGTTTCACACAAGTGGGTCTGACTGGTGAAGCCTGGATCTCACACCTGTGCCTTAGCTGCAAAGCAGCAGAGAAAGATGAGTTTTCTATGTTATTCCTTGCAAAAGGCAGGTCCACAAGGCTGGATATTCCCCCAAACACAGCTTCTAGGCAGCCCCACAAATGCCAAGACCCCTTAGACTCGTGGATCTCTGAATTCCCCTGTGGAAAGTGGTAAACTAGGCAGAAGGTGCTGGCTGTGTCTGGGCTGAGAGGGCACTGACCAAAAGCAATCTGGAAGTCGCTGCAACAAGAGAAAGGACAACTTGCTCTCCTTAGTCCAGCCACTGACTTCTAACCTTACACCTGGGGTTAAGATCTCAAAGGGGACAGCTGAAAGTGGGGGTGCTGCAGAAGGAAATAAGGCTCCAAGGGACGAGGGACGGGCTTCATGGGGCTGCAGGCTCTGCTTGGAACTAACCTGCTCTATGAGAGCAGCCCCCTGGCCACATGGAACCTCAATTTCCTAGGCCGTTTTTTGTACCTGTGCATGGCCCTAGAGCTACAGGAATAATTTGCTTCATAGTACTGAGGCAGTCACCTGCTATTCTTCGGAAAGTTTATTCCCACCACTGAGAGAAAAAGGAAAAAAAAGCACTTATCCTTCTTGATTTTCTTCCTAACTAGTTTCTTCTCAGCCCTGTGTGCCTAAGAACCACATTTTTGCTTTGCAAAACCCATTCCCTCAAATAACAAAAGAGGAAGGAAGGAATGAAGGAATGAAGGAAGGAAGGAAGGAAGGGAGGAAGGAAGAAAGGAAGGAAGGGAAGGAGGGAAGAAGGAAAGAAGGAAGGAAAGAGAGAAAGAGAGAGAGAGAAGAGAGAAAGAGAAAAAGAAAATTACCAACATCCAAAGCATTTTTCAAAGCAAAACTCTTTCATAAACTTCTCTGACAACTCCAGCCAGAATTAATTACCAAGCTCCTTCTATGCCATCTTGGTAATTCTTTTAAACCTTTGACTGTAGCACATCCTGCACTGAGCACAGCACCTCACCGCGGCTGCTGTGTGGCTCAGGTGTCCGAGGCTAGATAAGCACGGCCGTGTTTACTACCCACAGTACAGTTGCAAGTCATTAACCCGCGGTCAGAGTTTGACCTCATTAAGGATGAACGAAAGAGGTACCATAAATTTCAACGTCCATTCTACATGAGGAGCTTTAAAGTATATTTGGAAAAAGGTCAGCATTTAGGGATTAACTGGAGAACTCCTTGAGGTGACTCTTTTAAAAGACCCAATACTTATCTGGATATGTAGGTGTTCGGGTGTTTGTCTGCAAAGAAAGAAGTCTTTGTACCTAAGGTCCTGATTAGCTTTAGTCCCCACCCAGCTGAGAGTGCGAGGGGGGCCAACACTCTGGCTTTCCTGTCCAAGCATGGGCAGTATGCATGGTTGTAGCCCCTCCATCCTGTCCCTTCTCCTCTTTCCAAGGGACACCAGGATGCTCAGGCTTTCTTCAGCTTCCCCTATAAACCCACTCTGAGGGGAGGATCGGGACTGGCCACAGGCACTGAGGTTTCAGTAACTAACCTAGTTAGTTCAACGTGCTCCACTTCTCTTGCACGGAAGATAAGGGGCAGACCGCCCTAGCGTCTTTGTTTGTGCTTTCTTCAGAGGCAGGAGTTATTTTTAGGCAGGGCCAGACTAAAGGGTGAGCGGGTTGGGCAGCTTCCTAGAGGTAAATCTGAACAGGGCATCGACTTATCACTGAGATAAATTTAAATTATGGTGCTTGTTAACTCAGGCTTCCACACACAGCTTCTTACACAGCTGGTGAAATATAAGTTGATCCTCTTTCACTGAAGTTTGACAGAGCCTTAGGGAAGAAAAATTTTAAAACAGCCTTTTCCTGTGCTACCATGACTACTAAGAATTTTGAGGCAAATGGGGCAAAGGCAGTCAGCTGAAGTTCAGCGGTTCCCTGAACTCCTGCAACCGAGCAAGGCACTGGGTGGGAATGAGTGATGCGTGTTATTATCTATGCGTTCAGTCATTCAGTGTGCCTCCCAAGAAGCACTCCAGACCCAAGGAAATCTGAGAATAGATTTTTAGCAAAACGAGAAAAGTCTTGCCAGTTGTTTTGAGATCGTGGATTCTGTTTTGGTCAGTGCTGATTAGTAAACTAATATGTTTCTATGTAAAAAATGTTTACTAAGATAATCAGTTTCTTTCTGTCTCCCATTAATAATGTTGAACATGAATTTTTAAAATGTCAGGCTCCAAAACGATATGTACTGGCTGGAGTCTCAGCACACCTTCATCCCATAATCCCACAGCGATGGGCCAGGACCGTTCACACATGCAAGCTGAAAACGCCACCTGTGGCATGGCTGCAGGACTCAACTCTGTCCTGCCATGCCATTCCTGTTGTCCACTCAAAGCCTACAGCCTGCCTGTTCTGACATCCAGGGACCTCCCACACCCTGGCAGCATGTCCCTGCTATGAATTAGTCATTCTCACCACATAGCACCTCTAATAGTCTGCCTATTTTACCTGTTCATAAGCTCCTTAAGACAAGGACCATTTATTTACTTATTTTTTCTTTATATTTCCCAAGAGCTAGCACAATGCAGAAAACATGGCAGACACTAAATACATGTCAGTTGAATAATAAAAAAAAAGGAGATGAATTAATTATACAGATTTGAACTTTTGCCTGCCTACACTTGCAAGCTTCCACCCAAACCGCCTACATGTTAATACTTCCAGTCTTGGCTCCAGCACTCTCTGCCTTGCCTTACTGCTGTCTACACCCTGTATAAATAAACACACAGTCTTCAGCCAAAGGAAGTGGTGGAATATCAGTCATCACTTCAAAGGTGGGGAAAATTTGAATAGAATAGGAGAGGAGGAAGGGAGGAAAAGTAAGAAAAACTTCGCAGAGGTCCTAGATGTACCTTTTTAGTACATACTATTTTCCCTGTCTTGAATGCATTTTATATCTCCTTCCATTACCCCCAACCCTGGCAAAAAATAAATAAATACACACACACACACACACACACACACACACACAACCATCCTTCAAAGCTTTTATCAAAAGACAAATCTTTCACAAAACCTTCCCTGATGACCCCAGCCAAATTAGTTACTAACCTTCTTCCTCAGTAATCTTAGTATCTTTTTTGAGCCTTTGATTCTAGCACTTACTCCAGGGTCTTAGTTGTTTGTGTTCATTTCTGAGCTCCACAGCTAGATTGCAGCTTCCCTGCAAATGAGTTTTTCTTTTCATCTTTTTATTCTCTTAAGTGCCTAGCACAGTTGGTGTTCAATAAATATATATTGCATTAAATTGAAGGATGCTACAAAGTTACAATTAGGAGGAATAAGTTCTGGTGTGCTATTGCACAGGAAGGTGACGATGGTTAACAGTCAGGTAGAGTATATTTTAAAATAGCTAGAAGGAAGCTTTTGAATGTTCTTACCAAAAAGAAATAATAAATGCATGAGGTGATAAGTACACTATGTACCCTGATTTGATCATTATATAACATACATGTGTATTAAAACATCAAATGTACCCCATAAATATGTACAATTTTAATGTCAATAAAATAAAAGTAAAAAATAAATTGAAGAATGGCAAAGCCTTCCAGAGTGACTACTTTAAAGGACAACCCTGAATTGAATGTTGAGTCACCTGATATTGGTGTAAATCCATCCTTACCTGTATACCATGGGCATTATTCCCACATTGCTGACTTACTAATGCACTTCTGGCTTCTGGTTATCCCCTGACTATTTCAAAGAGTCTTAAGTATTGTAACGATTTTGTATATTGGATTAGATTAACAGAGAAATGAAGTCACTTCCTTTAAAATACCAAAATGAGTGTCTGGCAGACCCGGAAGCTCAGAGCCCCTGACTCTGAGCTCCCTGGGTGCTCCTACAGCCACTACAGTCACAAGAACGTCCCACACGTACGTGGCACCTCTTTCCCCGGGCTTTCACAGAGCTCTATAAACAGTAATTAATGCAGTTTAGACTTTAGACTCAACTGTTTACCCTGGCTCTCAATTAATTAGTTAATTGCCATGCTAGGAAAACACGGTTTGTGTATACTTTTATCAGGGCACGCACAAGGGTGACTCATACTTACAGATCTGCTCTTTCGTGAAGCACAAGGCACACACAGGCTGCGGCGACAGAAACCGTCTCACAGCCAGCGAGGCTTCCAGGGTTCTCTGGAGGCAGGTGCTGTTTATTATAACCTCCCCCTGCACAGTGGGCGGCATGAATCACCAAAAGGCCAGATAGCTTTTCCAAGGTGTGAGGAGACCTCTCTCCAACTTTGTGTAAAGATTGTTCTAACGTGTTTCAGGGTGTTCAGAGGAAAGGGCTTGTCCTCTTAAAATAACTTGTGTTAACAGGGAACTTAACTATAAAGTCCTATGAGAACTTTCCATGGCGCACTGGCTGATAAAGAGGAAGAGAGACGGGGCCTGGGGAGCAGCCTGCTGTCCCTGTGTCTCAGCTGAGGTGGGTCCGTCTCAAGAAAGCTCGTCAGTGTCGCCATGTTTAGGGACATTGTGGGAGGTGGGGGAACAGTAAGCTCTGGGCAGCCCCTTCTCCTCTGCCTTTTAAACAAAATCTTATGTTTTTATTTTTTTAATTGACAAACAGAAATTAGATACATTTACTATGTACAATGCGGTGTTTTGATTTATGTATACGTGTGAAATGATTACCACACACCAGCTAATTAACCTATCCATCACCTCACAGAGTTTTTTTTCTGTTCCATTTTGTGGTGAGAATGTTTATGATCTATTCTCTTGACAAATTTCAAGTATATGACACAGAATTGCTAACTACAGCCACTGTGCTGTACATTAGATCCCCAGAATTTATTCATCTTATAACTAAAAGTTTGTACCCTTTGACCAACATCTCTGCACCTCCACTGTCCCAGCCACTGGCAACACCATTCTAATTTCACTATTGCTTTGGGGAGTGTGACTTGTTTATATTTCACACATAAGTGAGATTATGTGGTGTGTGTCTTTCTGTGTCTGGCTTATTTTCCTTAGTGAAATGCCCTCCAGGTTCATCCATGTTGTGGCAAATGGCAGGATTTCCTCACTTTTGTATGGCTGAATAATATTCCATTATATACACACACCACAATTTCTTTATCCATTCATCTGTCAACAGACACTTGGGCTGAATGCCTATCTTGGCTATCGTGAATAATGTTGCAATGAGTATGGGAGTGTAGATACTGCTTCGAAATACTGATTTCATTCCCTTTGGATACAGACCCAGAATTGGGATTGCTGGATTTAAAAACGGGCAAAGGAACTGAATAGACATTTCTCCAAAGAAGACATACAAATGGCCAACAGGTACATGAAAGGTGCTCAACTTCACTAATAATCAAGGGAATGTAAATCCAAACCAAAATGAGATATTACCTCACATCAGTTAGAATGGCTATTATCAAAAAGACAAGAGCCAACAAGTTTTGGTGAGGATGTGGAGAAAAGGGAACCCTTGCACACTGTTGGTGGGAACATAAATTGGTACAGACATTATGGAAACCTATATGGAGGTTCCTCAAAAAACTGAAAATAGAACTACGATGTGATCCTGCTCTGCCTTTGACAGAACGCAGGCCAAGAGTGCCTGGTGGGCTCCGGAAGGAATTAGCAAAGCCAGGAAGCAAAGCTCAGCCTGCAGGGGCTTTTAGAGCAGGATTGTGCTAAGTGCTATAAGCACAGTGCAAAAGGCTCTGGATGGGTCACCAGTGGGAACCTGGGGGCCTCTGGAATGAAAATCAGAGGTGAATTTCAATCTCAACACAGCATGTGTGCACACTTAGGCATTTATCATTCATTCACAGGACCAGGTACTGTATAAGATGTTTTTAATATGTTTTCATATTGAGCATATTAATGTCAATCATGGGGTGAAACAAACAATATATATTTTAAAAATCATAAGAAGAAATTACCAATGTCCTCAGACATTGGTAAGAAGAAATTACCAATGTCCTCGGATCTTACTAAGTTATCAGTTACTTTCACTTGTTCTTGACAGCCTTCTGCCTACAGTCCTCACTCAATTTTAATTTTATTTCATATTTTTTAACTGTGCAAGGACCTTCAAAACTCCTTACTTTTTTGGATTTCATTTCTGAACCCATGGGGGACATCACCATGGTGAAGACAGTGTACTCTCCCATCCTAAATTCAGTACATCCTAGCATCTAGTGGTATTAATATCTTACCTATGTCAGGGCATATAAAGTGTTAGCATCTTACCCAGGCTGTGGGTACAGTTGTCACCAGGCCTGGGCCTGGGTTAAGCGTCATGATCTTCTCCAGGGACTTCTTCCATGTCGACCCCGAACCATCAACCAGTGCTTTCTGGAAATGACTTCTGATTATTCAATCAGCTTTGACTCCACCAAAGAGAATTCATCTTATGCATATTTCACCATTTTATCCATAAAAACATCAAGGGAGACTTAAGCTGACATGACATATTCTTAGTAAATCTGAGTTGCATCAGTAATGAACATATCATTTTATAAACATTGATCAACCATCCACCTAATAACCTGTTGCATCATTTTCCAAGATATTTTCATAGGTTAGGTGAGCTTGGCTGTGCTTCAGGATAAAATGTCAAAGGCTTGAGTAGGTAGGGACACTGAGGAATATAGGACCAGGACACAGCCATGATCCAAGGGCCAATTCAGCTACGGGACTGGCATCTGAATTGATAGACAGCCAGTCTAATGTATATAGTGCCTAAAGGGGCATGGGGAATTTAGGCTTGCTTTGAGCCGGAACCCACATTTAAGGCAGTTCAAGTTAATGGGTGGATCAGAGCCACTCAAGCTGGGGGAGAATGGTTTTCCATCTCAGGCAAGCAGCATTCTCAGGGTCCTGAGTGGGCAGTCTGCTGAAAGCAGGACCTCAGCAGGTGGCTGTGGGTTCAGGGAACTGAAGTAAGCTGCCGGAGAGGAGAGGCTGTAAGAGTCAGGCAAACTATTGGAGTCCCAAGCAAAATGGTTCTACGGTAGAATGGGATGCTAGTTGCACCAGGAAACCTGAGTTACTAATCGAGAGACCTAGGGCAGAAAGCAGGGTCAACAGGTCAGAAGTTTGGGTAATGATGCAGTGTGTGCCCCAGGCTCCCCTTCTGTGCCTGAGATGCCAAGTCTCAGGTTC
Organism: Cheirogaleus medius; assembly: GCA_008086735.1. Classification (NCBI taxonomy): domain Eukaryota; kingdom Metazoa; phylum Chordata; class Mammalia; order Primates; family Cheirogaleidae; genus Cheirogaleus; species Cheirogaleus medius. The sequence continues at coordinate 38,158,032 of VBSM01002153.1, read as the reverse complement.
AGGGTCTCAGTCCCCTCGCTTCTGACGTCCTGGTGGTTGGGTGAGCAATGGTGAGTGCTCCTGGGAGCAAAGGTCGTCAATTGTGCAAGTAGAACTGAGCAGCCCTGGGGAATATTCTAGAAGTCAGCAGTGAATCCTACCAAGTCAAAATGCTCTGCCCTTTCACCGTCTTGAAAATCAAAACAATACTTACCTTGCTCGGTTCTAATTCTAAATTGTATATTTCCTTAACGGTTGTTAGTTAAACAAAGACAACAATTAGTGTTTAGCTGAAGTTACGTTGTGATCTTAATGAAAGGTTATGTTTTCATAGAGGAAGCAATAGGGGTTGAATAGGAGCCTATTTACTGCTTATCTCGGTGAACCGTGGGTGAAGGATACTGATTTGCTAGATCTGTCTGTCCATTAACAGTCCCCACGGGCTGTTCACCTGGTAGCGTTGTCATTATTGGAGACATAGGGTGGAATTATTACCTTCTTTAGAACTGAACTGCAAAATTAAACCTATTTAGAAACAACATGTGTGTGTGTTCAGCATGCCCTTCCTTCTTTTCTCTCTCCCTTCCTTTACAATTTCCTCCCTCCCTGCCATTTCTTCTTTCCCTTCCGTTCATTCTCTCTCTCCTCCTTCCTCTCCCTCCCACCCCCATTAGGGCACAGGGATAACGACCTGCCTGATAAGAACTGATAGGTACCCACTCACTGGGCATGGCAGGGAAAAGACTAGGATGTCTGTCTAAGTCTGGGGTATCAGAGAAGCCTTCCCAAGAGAACTGAGTCTTCAGGGAGTGTAGGATTTGGCCAGACGGAGAAGGTCACCCTCCATAGAGAGCATCACAGACGTGGAGCCCTGGCAATGTATAAAAAGCAGGGCTTGTTGGAAGAACCGCCAAGAGTGGGCAAGGCCTGGCACAAAAACACAAAGAGAGGGAGCCGCCCTGCCCTGGGCATCCAGCTCGTGGGGCACTGACTTTAAAACCAGCCCTGACCAGGGCTTCCTCTGACTTTTTATAGTCTGAGTATAAGATTTCATCATAAATAACACCTTTTCTAATGTCACATTTCTTTTTCTTAAAAGACTTATTAAAGAGCATCCATGATGGAGAATAACTTCTCTCACATCCTGAGTTTTCTTTATCTCACAGAGAGCTCCCTGGAAGACCTCGGCGAGCCTTCCTGACTTTGTATGTGATTAGGGCACAGCAAGACGGTGGCTCCTTGCCCACACATGCTGGGAAGGATTTAGCTAACCTGCGCATGCTCTTTCTATTTGGATGTATGGATACTGCCTGTTGGGGAAGGAGAGGGACATATTTGGCTCCTTCCAGGGGTAGAGTGCTGAGTCTCTAGAGGCCGGCCCCTAAGAGGAGAATGAGAATGCCAGGGGCAGCACTGAAAATGAATATCAAAGTCTCCATCCTTTGCCTCTCTTAATAATGGCACCAACCCTCTCACTGGGTGTGAGATGTGTTGTTGACAGGAAGAACATGGATTGGAAGGGAATTGGAGATAACACGATCTCCTGTAAACTCTTTGGGAAAGTTTCTTTCCTTCAGCTGGTCTTCAGTGTCTACTCTTTTGTTGCTATCTAGCTCTGCGAGAAAATAAAACTTCTTAAGTTCCTTTCAGTTTCCCTTAAGTTACCTTCAAGGCCTCACAGAGACCAGGACCACCAAACAGGAGGGAGATGGGTACCAGTAACGTAAAATTTTTGGACTAAGCTTTGGAGTGGGGAAGTGGTAGAAGATACAGCCAGGCCAGGCGTGGTGACTCATGCTGTAAACCCAGCACTCTGGGAGGCCGAGGCTAGAGAATTGCTTGAGCTCAGGAATTTGAGACCAGCCTGAGCAAGAGAGAGACCCTGTCTCTACTAAAAAAAAAAAATAGAAATATTAGCCAGCCACAGTAGCACATGCCTGTAGTCCCAGCTACTCAGGAGGCTGAGGCAGGAGGATCGCTTGAGCCTAGGAGTTTGAGGTTGCAGTGAGCTATGATGAGGCCATTGCATTCTAGCCCAGGTGACAGATCAAGAACCTGTCTCCAAAAAAAAAAAGATACAGCCAGAAACACAGGTAAGGGCTAGACCTTGAAGACACACCACCAAGAAGGGCTTGGAAAGTTTTGTTTTTTTCTTTCTTTAGTATCATCACAATTTCAGACTGCTTACAATGAAAAATTGAATTTGGGGTGGAGACGAAGAGCTCATTTCTGGGATAACATTCCAGGGACAAAGAGATAAGTTTAGTTACTGGGATTCACTAAGGTAAAATTCCCTCAACATTATAGGCCCATTACTTTTGCCTAATATTTCCTCAAATTACTATGCTAAGTTGCTTCTCAAAAACAACTATAGGTTTGAGTTTAATGGTCCAGTATTTCATTTGAGGAACAACAGGTTTGAGGAATAACTACTCTACCATTGGTTATTATATTCTCTATGAATTTTTTTTAGAGAAATAGGAAAAGAACACTATAAGGCTATGTAATTTTTAATGACTTTTCATCACCCTTTCACTCTGATGCTATAATTTTTTTCATGCTAATCCAGACCCGGAATTTTAACACCATAACAAAAGTCAGGACTGGCAAGAACAGACTTCTAATCATCAGTGGCAAAAGGCAAGGCTATGTTCTGCTCCCTTCCCTGTCATGTCATTTTTAATAGCATGAAATCACCCTCACATGAACTAGACACATGCCCCTGCCATGGGAAATGGAGCAATATCCTATATGCTCAGGTTAACCAGGAGAATTTCAAAATACATTAGATTCTGGTAAGTAATTTTGTCATAAAGATGGCTTGGAACTAACCATTCTTTGAAGGGAAGGTTTTGAGAATTCCATTCATTTTCATCAAATATCTTCCTGCAGTTGTTGTTGGTTGGGTTACCTGGTGGCGTATTTGGAAGCTGATCCATGCTGATGGAGTCACAAGGAAGCTATTTTGCTCAACAGACATTTCACAGAAGCATTTTAAAGATTTTCCCATAGCCCTGGTGGGGACAGATTAGTAAAACCTATTTTGAACATTTTCCAAGCCAATGTCATCTGAGCCTTGCTGTACAATCTTGCACTTCAGGGACACAATCAAGCTCTTATTCATTTGCTCAGGCAGACAAAATATAGCTTCCTGGGAAAACTGTGACTTTACCTGCAAAAAGAAAGAGTAAAGACATTTGGGGCTGAAAACCAGAAGCCCAGAATAAATAAAACCATGTGGACCAGGGTCAAAGAGAAGTTTAAAGAAGTTAGAATTTTTTTATGCATTTCTCAGAGGAAGAGGTTAGTATTCTGTACCGGGTACAGCACCTAGCAAGTTACTCGGTCACGGGTGGTAATGGAATTCTTGGTTGTAGATGAGACCTCCAGAGGCAGGACAAGCTACATAATTTCTGGGATCCTGTGCAAAACAAAAAGACGTGGGGACCCTTGTTCAAAAATTAGGAATTTCAAGATGGTGACAGCAGAGCATTGATCAAGGGTGGGGCCCTTCTAAGCATGGTGCCCTTTGCAACTAACCGCACAGGTTTCATACGCATGAAGCAGGCCAAGCCTGCGGGGAGGAGACAGAGTGAAAATAAGAGTTAATTATGGAATTCTAAGGAAAGCTTACCTTTAAAGGGAAGGTAAAAGAGAAGCAGGCAAAGACACTGAGCTGGGGAGGTCTGGTAGGTAGGAAAGGAGCCATGAGTGAACAATGTCTCAGAAGTCAAGGGAAGTCATACTTTTAAGAAGACACCACGTGGACCTTCTTCTCTCTTCTTGCACTTCCAGTACGCTGGCAGAGAATTCGCACCCAACTGCTGTAGGATGCAGTCACCTGTCTCATGTTACTAAAGGCCAAGTAACATAAGTACTCAAAAGTCTTCTTGCCTGTCATAGCTAAGAGGTCATCACTGGTCTGAAGAAAAATGTCCCAGGAATCAAGGAGGAACAGCCGGATGTCAGGCTGCATTGTGCAGAGAGGGGACAGGGAAGTGAGAGGGGGACAGCGCCAAGCACCTCCCTGATGAGCTTGAGGAGGGAGGATGGAAAGGAGGACAGTCCCTGGAGGAAGGCACTGGACTGTGAGAGCCATTATTGCTGTTGTTGGTAGTGGTGTTTCCTTGTTGTTTGTTTCGTTTTAAGCACCTTTGTATAGAGAAGAAGAATGTCAATAGGAGAGAGTGAAAAGTCCGAGGAAGAGAGGAGAAAGGAAAGAGGAGAGAAAACAGAAAAGGACAAAAGATCGGAAGAGATCATTCCTGAGAGACTGAAAGGCATGGAATTCGGGCGATTACGAAATAGCACAAAAAAACTGAACAGATGAGGGTTAAATATGTTGGTAACTTGCAAATATTTCTGAGCTTTATGGAAGATGTTACATCGATCAGATGAGAACAGTAAGGACTTAATGTGCGATCCTGGCAGGGTAGCCCTCTCAGGTTGGGAGTTTTTCTTGGTTATTGTGTATACTAAACTGTAGATGAACTGCCATTTGGACTAAGCTATTCATTTTTGGAAAAAAAGGGAAAGTATATAATCATATGTGTGTGAGGAAAATAAGGTAAGAATGGAGTGAATGATGAACGAATATACATTTTTATGAATATGCTTACATTTTGGGGGAAGAGATTTGGAGGTATGAATTAAAGTATTCTATGCCTTTGTTCTTCTTTAATTTTTTGTATGAAGTAGGAGACAAGGTCGTTTGCAGAGGATAAATACTGAAATACTTGCCTAGTAATAAAAAAAAATTTACTTTGATTTATATAGTTCCTTCCCTCCAGGCACTTCAAAGTCCTGTAGCAACTGCTACTCTCTAGCAACCTATTCTGGTATTTTGATAGACCCTTTCACTGTGGTATTAATTTCTTTTCCAATGAATATCAAAGACAAACTTGGAAATTCGAAACATTTCTACAAAGATTTAACCACTATCAGAAATAGGTTTTCTCTCTATAGCATTTTATAGGGCAATCATTTCAGAACACATAGAACTCAGAATCAGAACATGATGTCTGGAAATATAAGACATTTGGGGCAAGCCCCTTGCAACCCTAATTTCCCTGGGAAAGAATATTGTTTGAAATATAGCTCTAGGTAGGAATGATTCTGTTATTTAATAATTTTACTTCCATATTGCCATCAATTCCGTTTCTTTTCTGCAAAAGGATTATATCTTAGTCCAAATGGCAGCTAATCCGCCATGGTTTAATACACACACAGCAACTAAGTAAACATCCCAACCTAAGAGGGCTACACCGCCAGCGTTTCACAATGAGTCTTTATTATTCTCATTACTATTATCTGATTGATGCTACATTTTTATAAAGCTCAGAAATATTTGCAAGTTACCAATATATTTAACACTCATCCATTCAGCTCTCCCAATGCCTTAATTGTACTGTTTTATTGATTTAACTTCTATATAGTTTACCTATTTATTATGCTTATGAGTCACGTCCCCCCTCTAGAATGCAGGCTATGTAGGCTGTGTGAGAGCAGGAATCATGGCCTGTGTCCCCATCTCCTAGAACCATTTCTATCTATAAATAAGCACTTAGTGAATATTTGTTGAAAGAATAAATGAAAATACATGTTAAATAATTTCTATTTCAGTATATCACATTAACTCACACATAGATATGTAGAATAATTTTCTGTTCTGATCCTATTTTTCTTTACTTAAATCAATGACAGGCAGCTTTTTAAAAAAACTTTCTGGCCGGGCGTGGTGGCTTATGCCTGTAATCCTAGCACTCTGGGAGGCCGAGGC
>VBSM01002153.1:38116963-38152070 GCA_008086735.1 Cheirogaleus medius | reverse complement strand
AAAAAAAAAAAAAACCAAAAAAAATACCTTTGTGTTTGGGTCTCGGGGAAGAGGTAATTACACCCAACTGATTTGTCCCACCTCTGAATCACAAACAAAAGGTAGAGGATAGTAAAATCAATCTACCTAAACAGAGAATCTAGAACATCTACAAAAGGGCAATTTTATATGCTTCAACTTGAAACAGTGCTAGGTGTTTTACATTTGTTAAGTCATTTATTTCTCAAAATACTTTTATGATATAATAATTATTATTCCCATTTTTACAGAGGTAGAAACTGAAGCTCTAAGAGGTTAAGTTGCCCAAAGTTAAAAAGCTAAAAAGAAGTCTGGATTTGAGCACAAATCTTATTTCCAAACCTGAGCTTTTCCTAAAATTGTTTGAGAATTATTTGATGAAGTGTATATCCCGAATATATGGTTTGATAGAAGAAATAAGTCTTCATGTTAGATAAATCGGTAGGGTGACTATAGTTTACAACAATCTATTGTGTATTTCAGAATAGCTAGAAGAGAAGAATTAAAATGGTTCTAGCATAAAGAAAAGACAAATATTTAAGGTAATGAATATCCCAAGTACACCCATTTAATCTTTACAAATTATATGAATGTATTAAATCATCACATGTACCCCAAACTATGTATTAATATAGCTATTATACATTTATAAAAAAAATTAAAAAAGAAAAGAAAAAATTTTAGAAAGTGCATTATAACAAGAAAGAAAGAAATAGAACAAAACAAGATGTATTTCACCTTTTAACAAAAAAAAAAAAAAAGAAAAGAAAAATGAAAAAAAAGAGGGAGGAGAAAAGTATGCCTGCAGTTTTCATCAGTAATTCCAATATGGAAAACAAATCTATTTCTAATTTGCAAAGCATCTAGCCCTCTTAGAGAATTGATATCTTGGCTTGGATATGAGAAACATAGATATAATTCAAAAATTATGAGCAATTGAGAAATAATTTCTTGATACAAAAAAAGTCTGAGGCAAACTTCCATTTCTCCTCAATACAATGAAGGTCACTCATCTTTGTTCAGGGCTATGTTCCAAAACTTATTATCTTCCACTTCTCAATAATGATTCATACAGTTTCATCTCCCACAGACTTGGAGGAGGTGAAAGGTATCAGTAGGTAACTACATTATAAGCCCAGCTCACTTTCTTACCCCTTTTCTCCTTTCTGGCTTTTATTTATAAACCACCAAAACATCTGGCCAATTTACTTAAAACCCAGATGTTTTTGGCCTACTTTACTTTGCTATTTTTTTTAACTATATGTATTGGCTTTATGGGTAAATATAGCCTGAGTGAAAGTGAGTGAAGGTTGTCAGCTGATGGAAAATGAAACTAACTGGTAATCAACAATCAACATCTGTTCCTCATTTTTCCATTGCTTCCTGGCTCAATCAAAAATAATGTGTCTAATCTTTGAAGAAATTCCTAGAAAAGTAAAAATCACTTGACAGTCTTTATCTTATCTGGACTACAACCTGAAAGAATCTAGACATGGCCAAAGTCAAAAACAGGATCTATCTCAGGGAAATGTCCTGAGTAGACTCACATCGCACCACGGGGGTCAAATTAGGATAAGAATTCAGATCCAAAATTGTCAAAACCATTAGTCACACCATTTCCACCATTCATGTTTCCTTTCCAACTTATCCCAGCATGTTCATGATAAACTTTGTTAATTACCTTGGTACAATGCCATCCTGGGAGAGTCATAGACAAATGCCTCTCAATGCTCTTGGCCTGAGAACTGAAGCACCAATCCAGCCTTAGAAGCCGTGTTGCAGCTGCAGTTCAGCCCTGTGTTCCATGGTGGTTGTAGTCCTTGACCACATTGTTTGGGTCCAACCAGACAATATGATATTATGTATAAACTAAATCACACTTTATGCCCCTCCATGCAATTTAGAGCTAATAATTACGTTGAAATATGTGTGACCATTCCTATCAAGCTCAAGTTAATTAATTTCTAGTTAAATAGGTCACAAATCAAAACTTTTATCCTATAAATATGATGTTATTGTTGTAGTTCTAGACTTAGAAACATATTTAATAACACAAAAACACAAAACTTGACCACTGAAAGTCACAAAGAGAAAACACAAATATATGAGTTTACAACTATTTATTAGTAATATGAAACTTTTATGTATTTTATCTATTTAACTATTGCCTATACTTCCTATATAACTATTGCCTATATTTGACCATTTTTGAACTATAAAAGCAGCAACTTCATATGGTTCAACCAAATATTCATTTATTTAGCATCACAAGATAGGTTATTCTATTTACTTTTATAAACTTTGTATGCAAGTATAACATACAAGCAGAAAAGTGCAAAAATCATACATTTGTAGCTTGAATTATAATAATTTAATACAGCTGGATAACAACCACCTGGGTCAAAAAATAGACCATTACCATTACCCTTCAGAAAACCCCCCACCCTTGTGCACATGGTATATTCCTTCATTTGTTCAGTTCTTATTTAATTCCTTTCAATAATTTTTCAATAATTTTTATCCAGTCTGAATATTTTTGTATTTCAATGAAGTATACAGTCCATTTAAATTTAATGTAATTACTATTTGTACCAACATTTTCTGTTCTTATTTTCTTCTTTCTTACCACTTCAGGATTGATTAAGTGTTTTGATTATATCCACACCCACTATCTCATTGTTTTACTATTCTTGTAATGGTTACCTAGTGTTTAGAACATCCTTCCTTGACTTATTAAAATCAGTACTTTTCCCACTTCCTATAAAATCCAAGAGCTTAGTATTCTTTATTTTTACCTTTTCTCTGCAAAGGTCTTGCACATCTTTCTGTATATTTATTACTAAGTGTTTGATAGTTTCCAGTGATAATGAAAATTGTATCATTTTATAAATTTCATTTTCTGTTTATTGTTGGTATGAGAAAAATAATTTTTAATATTGAATTTAATTCCTTGATAAATTTATTTATTAATTCTAATGCTTATAGATACTTTTGGATTTTCTGCATAACAATCTTGGCAGCTATGAGTAGTGCATTTTGTTTTTTTCCTTTCTAGTCCTTGTATCTTTTCTTTTCCTTGTCTTATTTTACTGGCTAGAACCTTCAGGAAAATGTTGAATAGAAGTTGTGATAGCAGGCATTTTTGTCTCCTTGATCTCTAGGGGAAAGCTTTCAACATTTTATCTTTAAGTAAGGTATTTTCCCTGGGCCTTTTCTATATACTCTTGGTATTGTGGTTAGGCTGGCCTCAATAAAAGATCTATAAATATTCTATTTTGGGAGAGGATTTATGTGTAATTGGAGTTACTTTTTTAAAAAATGTGTAGAAGAATTCACTAGTGAAGTCATCTGGGCCTGCAGTTTTTGATTTCAGAAGGTTTTTAACTATGAATTTATTTTTTGAGTGTGCCAATTTTGATGGGTTGCATATCTCTAAGAATGTGTCCAATTCAACTAAAATGTCAAATGCATACGATTGTTCATAGCATAAGATTGAACAATCTTAGCATAAGATTGTTCATTATATCCTCTTAAGATTATTTTAATATCTGAAGTATATGTAGTTTTGCTCTGATGTTAGTTATTTATGTCTTCTTTATTATTTTACCTGTCTTTACTAAATCTTAGACAAGATTTAGTAAATTTATTATTTTTCAAAGAACCAATCTTCAGCTTGCACATTCTCTTCATCGTCTGTGTATTTACTTTCTAAGTTCTGCCTTTATCTTTACTATTTCCTTCCTTACACTTTCATCGGGTTTTTCTAACTTGAAAAAGATGAGTAAATTATTGGCCTTTCTTCTTTTCTGCTATAAAACCATAAGCTTCTCTTTAACCATGGCTTTAGTTTCATCCTACAAGTTTTATCACATAGTAATTTTTAGATCATTCAAATTCAAAATATTTTCTAATTTCTGATGTGATTTCTTATTTTCCCAATGTGCTATTTAAAAGTTATTGCTTAATTTTCAAATATTCAGAGATTTTCTAATTTGTTGTGGATGTTCTACCGTGGTTAGAGGACATCGTATGTGTGACAGTCCATTATAATTTGTTGAGATTGCTTTATGTCTCAATACCTGGTCAATTTTGGTAAGTAGTCCATGTAAACTTGAAAGTATATTTTCAGTTGTTGGGGTCAGTGTTCTATATAAGTCATAAGGTCAAGTTTATTAATCACATTTCTCTGGCATGTAGATTTTTGTACGTGCATTCAATCTATCAGTTACTGAGAAAGCAGTGCTAAAATCTTTTATAATTCCCCATAATGATTTCAAATTTTTCTATTTCTCTTTTAAGTTCTGCCCATCTTTGCTTTATACATTTTGAGGTTTGTTATTAGGTGGATACAAATGTAAAATTTTTGTATCTTCCACATTCCTTTTTATTTTTAGTAATAACTCTTGCCTTAAAGTCAGTGATGTGTGAAATAAAATAGTTACTACACCTTTCTTTTGTTTGGAGTTTGCAAAGTGTATCTTTCTCCTTTTATTTTCAGCTTCTCATGTTCTTTGTTTTGTTTGTTTGTTTGTTTTATTTTGTTTTTTACTAGATGCTCAAATATTTATTAGCTCGAAGTTAGTAAGGCTTCAAGAAGGGATATATCGAATCCCTGAGAACTAGATAATTCCATCTGGAGTTGCACAATCAGTTTTAAATGGATGAAAAGTGATGAAACACAAGGAAATAAGACTGTCAGTCATCTGAGGAGATAACATGTTGTAAAACAAGCTACTTAGCCTCTCAGGTGCTTATATTTTATATATATATCTTCTAAGCAGAATATAATTTTTTATCCAGTCTGAATATTTTTGTATTTCAATGAAGTATACAGTCCATTTAAATTTAATGTAATTACTATTTGTACCAACATTTTCTGTTCTTATTTTCTTCTTTCTTACCACTTCAGGATTGATTAAGTGTTTTGATTATATCCACACCCACTATCTCATTGTTTTATTATTCTTGTAATGGTTACCTAGTGTTTAGAACATCCTTCCTTGACTTATTAAAATCAATACTTTTCCCACTTCCTATAAAATCCAAGAGCTTAGTATTCTTTAACATCATTTACCCCATCCTTTCAAATTCTCCATATATTTTAAACCATATAAGACATTATTGTTATTGATTTTTATAGTCAATATTCACTTAGATTTACCCATATATTTACCATTTCTGTTTCTCTTCATTACTTCCTGAATCTCTGAGTTGCCACATGAAATCATTTTCCTCATTCTAGAATTGCTTCCCTTAATATTCATTTTATTATGAATCAGCTGATGAGGAATTCCTCCAATTTTTTGTTTATCTGAAAATATGGTTTTACTTTAATTTTGAAGACATTTTCATGGGATATTTTCTTTCAACATTTTGAAAATACAATCATTTTCTTGACTGAACACATTACTGCTTGAAAGAAATACTGAATGAATAAATAAATAAATAGAGGGATGGTGTTATATCATTAACAATGAATAATCCCATGTGCCTAGAGTTCAGAAGAGGGAAAGGAAACCAAAACAATGTGGAGATGTACATGCACACATACACACAGGAACAAAGTCACATATTCAATGAATTCATCAATAAATTCATTCATTTATTAAATTTATATTTTAAATAGGATATTACTATACTAGATTCTATAATACAAAATGTGCAAACAAGTTCTTTTAATTGTCCTTGGGGAGCTTTTAGTCTACCAGCGGTGAGAAACCTGTGGGCTTCTAGGTCCTTAAGTGCAGCCTATACTCATTCTTACAAATGACTATCTTTGGATAAAGATAATACAATATAGAAAAAGAGTGTTTGTGCTAAGAATATCTGTGTTTGGTAGCTCAATAGAGGCTAACACACACTTCTTAACACACACCCAAACTTTATTATTTTTATTTATTTATTTGAGACAGAGTCTTGCTCTGTTACCCGGGCTAGAATGCAGTGGCATCAGCCTAGCTCACAGCAACCTCAACTTCCTGAGCTCAAGCGATCCTCCTGCTTCAGCTTCCCAAGAAGCAGGACTGCAGGGTGCACACCACCATGCCTGGCTAATTTTTTCTATTTTTAGTAGAGATGGGGTCTCTTGCTCAGGCTGGTCTCAAACTCCTGACCCCAAGCACTCCTCCCACCTCGGCATCCCAGAGTGCTAGGTTTACAGGCATGAGCTACCATACTCAGCCTCAGATAAACTTTAAATTGGGCAAAAATGTAAGTGATCCTTGCTGGATGTATTCATGTTGAGAAGACAAATAATAAACATTCAGGGCAAATGGAAGGGAGCTGATGAGCAAAGCCCTCCTAGAGAGAATGAATTCAGAGCAGGCTTCTCTAGAAGAGAGGCATGCTAGAGGCGTAGAAGAAGGAAAGCATTTCCCATAGAGTGTTCCCTCTGTCCTGTTGCCTTTGCATGGCTCCACACCATGGATAGCTTGTTGCTAAGAGCAATGATCAGCAGTCTCAAACATGGCACAAATGTCCTCTCCATCCTCACCTCTTTAACTCACAGGTCCTTGTCTTGGTTCTCCATGTACTTCCAACCCTTCAACCTGTACCGTAGCCTCCCCAAGCCAATCCAGGCCCTTGCTTCTCTGTTTCTCATTTGTGGACCCCTCCCCACAACTAGCTGTTGCCATTCTGTCTTGGGCATGATCTGGAACTTGCTCTCCTGCTCTATGCACTGTGGCTGCAGCTAGAGGAACACTCCTGTCTGCCTTCCCTGTGCCCTACTGGCACTATTCCATTTTCTTCTTCTTTTTTTTCTGTTCCATAAAATTAATGCCTATTTTTCTGGACCCTGCTATCAAAAAGTATTTATATGTTAGACCGTTATAATATAGCTGTCAAAGATATGAAAACATTGAATACAAAAATTCAGCAAAAAAGGCTTTAAAGGTGAAGCTGCGTTTTCTTTAGAAATTCGTAGGAAGAAGGACAATCTTTAAAAGTAATCAACATTGTTTTCTTCTACCCTGCATTTAGGATTTAGAGAGCTCCTTCAGAAGTAAAGAATAAAAATCTGTAAGCTCTACCTTGTGTTTTTTAATAGCCTGGATTCATCTGTTTCCTCTTCTCTGTGGTTTTATGGCTCTCTCCTGGCCCATCAATTACATGGTAGCAGGAGGCCCTTCCAGAAGAAAGGGACAAAATGGGATAATTGACATCTCCCCCAATCTCACAGCACTGGAGTTCGATTATGTTATGCTTTAATGGACATTTTCCCCCATCTCCCTGCCCCAACATAAATCATATGCTATATGCATTTCCAATGAGCTTCTCAATCTAAAAGAGTGGGCGACAGGAGAGCTGGTTTCTAGTCTGCCATTCACAGCAGAACTTTGGCATTTATCTACATAGCTCTTTGTCCACCAGCCTCATGTCAGATGTGCTTTCGGTTCAGTGCTCGTGTTGGGAAGGTGGCCACCCGGGACAGGTAGCACAGTGTCTTTGGTAGTGATCCTTGCTTCTTTTGCCAAAACAATGGCAGACAGAGGTGTAAATGACTATTCATTACGAAAGACTGTAATCAATTGCATTGTGCAGTGCAGCCCAGTTAAAACCATTCTCCAAATGGCTTGCTAAGTACTACAGAGACTATTTCAAAGCTCAGATTTCTCCCTTGAGTATATTTTTACTCTAGGGGGGAAAAAATCACTCTTCTGTTGTTATTAATGCAATGTGACTTGGCATGTGCCTGCCTTTGGGAAAGTAAAAGTCTCTAACTTGAGGTTATTTGTCTGTTAGACAGTTTTGTCCATTATAAGGAGTTATAGCTGTTGGCTAAGCAGCAGTTTGATTATTTAGCATATTCTTAAACTCAGTAGAAGCCGCACCACAAAAGCCTCTGAAGATACTTGAGGGCAGACTGAGTCAGGCAGACAATTCCTTCACAATCACTTACTGATGAGTTTCTATCAATGTAATTGTCCAGGGGGACAAAGGTTTACAACCTTAGATACCATCAGTCGCTAAACCATATACGTTCACTCTCGGAGATCTCAGTCTAATATAAGCTACCGTAAAATACCGGGAGTATCCAAAGCAGAGGTCACAAAGTCACAAAGTGGCAGATAAACTTAAGAATCATAAAATTTCACATAAAAATTTGTGCTTATAGCTTGTCTTGAAAAATGGAGAATTTGGGTAGAACTAGGCAACATGACCTCCATCAACGAAAGGTAAGAAAACACAGCCTCCTACTCCAGGGCTCTCAGGTCACAGGTCTGGTTTCCCTGGACACTTGAGGTTATGAACCCATAACTCCTTTCCTAGAGTCCAGTTACTCCGTGTAAACTTGCTACACAGGGTCAGGGGTCCTGAAAGTGTATAGGAATGGGCAGACAGGCATGATAAATCCAGGAGTAGGAATATTGCAGCTTTGTTTCAAGCTCTACCCATAGGATCTGGCCCATTGTGACCGATGCCTCATAGAATTACAGAATCATAGGGACCATTTCAATCTCTCCATCCCTGCACCACGTGTAACAACCAACTTTTCCTTATGTCTATATCACTTTCATTCTCACTTGTAAGATTAGATTCTGTGACACTACACTCTTTTTCTTGTTTACGCATGCTAGTCTTGCCACCTTCCAACATAAATGCAAGCTCCTGAACGAAGGGGGTGCATCATGCAGTTTCTTTGTAATTCCCATATTATTTAATACATATTAAATATTCACTATTTATTGAATGGGTCAATTTAAGACATGCTAATTGACCCTTCAATGTCTCAAGTTATTCATTCACAAAAAAGAATTCTCATTTTCAGCCTCCTGAACTTCATTTACATCCTTGAATCTATGTGGGAAACGGTGAGATTATTTTATAGACATTACTTCTCTACTGAGAGTTGCTTCATATATGCAATGCATTGTATTAAAAATAAATTTTTGGTAGTAAGAAACTCTGGTCTAAATGCATAGAAGACCCTGGTAGTTAGAATGAATCTTAAAGTTGGAAAAAAGGTGATTTTTGTGTTCATTTTCAAAAAGGCAATCGGCCTAGAGGAAATAAATTGTAATATGCAGGAAAATGCCTCTCCAGATATATTGATAATTTTAATGTGGGTTGTAGGAAGCATTTTTGAGGAACTATATGAGTGTTACAAAAGAGCCACCAAAGTTGGGTGAAATGGGGTTTTTGTACAACTTCTCCTTCTGTTTTTCAAAGTGTTAGATCAAGAACTTAAACCTGAGTGGGAAATCTTAAGTCATTTAGTAAGTAGCTCTCTTAAATTAAGCTATACTCTTACCTCTCCTATATTACTGTCAAGTTGATTTGAAAACCTGTAAAAGGCATCAGTCAGCATTGTAGACGGCCAAACTACCAAGCCACCAGCTGATTCAGAATGTTTCCCCTGTGTTACCTAAAGCCACTTTTCTTCTTTTCATTCAGAACATGCGGCTTTCCCTGAATTAATAAATCAAACTGTATTTCATCTGTTAACCAGACTGTAGTATTTAGAAGGTATGGAGGGGAGGGATGGGCAAAGAGTACATTTCCTCTGTTCTCACCATAAGGGACTACAGTGACCAGCCCATTGCTGAAAGGTACCAGTTCTTAGGAGAGATGTCTGTTTCTGCCTAAGTCACTCTCTTTTGTTTCTGGAAGTGAGCAAAGGGTCAGTTCAAAGTAAAGTATAATCCCTTAAGAGTCAGTGTTGAATCTGTTTTATTCAATGCAGATTAACTATTTGACTTATATCCCAGAAAAACTCATTTTGAAATTGCCTTGCAGAGGACAGAAGTCCTGGTTAGCCACCAACATGACTTTAAGAAGCACAAACCTGGTCATACCAATCAAATCCTCTTCTCAGATGAAAATAAGCCAGAGAGAATTCCAGAAAACCACTGATATCTAAACTCACAGAAACATTTATTCTGATCTATGTATAATATTGTACTAAAATATTAGGACTACATGAGCTAAGTTTCAAGGCTATTATGTGATCATACACGTCATGGGAGATTCATATACAAGAGGAGCATTTTCAAAATAGCAATACCAACTTAAAATTGCATAACAGCCACTGCTCACAGGATATTGGTTCTAGACCCAGTACTGTGTAAGCCCTGGATAATGGTATGAGAGCCTCCTTCATTAGTTTTGCAGTTAACACTAAGATAGGTGAGACAGAGACGTTGGAATACAGAAATTTAGTGTGTCCTTTGGTAAAGTAGCAACTTGAACAAAGAAAAGTACATCAAGGACAGAGAAAAATGCATAACTGCAAGACAAAACAACTATATACATAAATGGTAGGAAAAGATGGAGGGGTAACGGTAGATAAGGGGATGATGCCCTGTCAGTAGTATGAAAAGGCCAAGAAAATCTCATGTGAGAACCAAGAGGTACTGCATCAGAGTGAGAACTGACTCCATGCAGACAGAATGCTGGGTCCAGGAAAAAATGAGCTAGAGAGATTGGAGGGTGTTTAGCACATACCTTCAAGCATGGTTTCAAGGAAGAGTTAAAATTTTGGCAGGATTCTGTCTCTAAAAGAAATGTCTGAGAGTGATACTACTGGGTTCATGAAAACAAAAGCCATTAATTGTATGGTAACATTTACATCTTCACTGAGATAAGAAGAAAGCAATAGGGACTTTAGCTATGATACAAGGATTTGCATATATTGTACTTGGAATGTTATCAAGAACTTTCCATTTTAGATCCTTCTCTGGACTCGTTTAACTCAGTCCAGGAAAACTGAGATGTGATTCTGCTGAGAACTAGAGGAGAGGCTAGGATGATTTCCCATGATCCTTTCTAGATCAATATTTGCATGGCATTTTCACAGGCATTAGGACCTTTAATTCTCAAGCTATCTCCATTATTAGTGCCTGGTTACAGATGTGTATACTGAGTCTCAGAGAGTTTAAGTTTCCTATCTGTCCTTCAGTCCAGATTCACTGACTGCAATTCTCATGCATGTTCAACGATGTCATCCTACCTACAATTATATGAAAATAATGTCTCTTTCTCTTTTTATAAGTCCTTGCAAAGACGAAATGAACCATGATGTGTTTTGCAAAAGGAATTGCCCCCTGGGCTTCTTTGTCTAGGGCAGAAATTGAGATAGCATAAGCAAGTGGACAGCCCTTGGGTTTAGGGGAAGTGCTGGTGGACTGCAGGTTTTGGAAAATCCTCTAGTTCATTTCTTTCTTTATTTTTTTTCTCCAGGACTATCTTTTCCCGGATCAATCATATGCTCTATTCATGGAGGACATTTAAGAGCAAGATATATTTTCTTGAGATATGTCTTCATCTTTTCAACTGGAACTGCTGTTTTATTTTTTTTCTTCATGTCTAAAATTTAGGAAGCTAGGTTCTGTCTCACCGTGCAGCATAGAGATGC
Source organism: Cheirogaleus medius (assembly GCA_008086735.1). NCBI lineage: Eukaryota > Metazoa > Chordata > Mammalia > Primates > Cheirogaleidae > Cheirogaleus > Cheirogaleus medius. The sequence continues at coordinate 38,140,696 of VBSM01002153.1, read as the reverse complement.
TGAGTCTGGTCCCAGCTGCCCGTATGTCACATGGCTGTGCAAATATCACTCTGTCCTATTTGTTCACTTAGAATTGATCTGAAGATATTGCAACAGCTTTTTAAAAATGTGCCTCCATAATTAGTTTATGTAGAATTCAAAGTTGTCTATTATCTATTTTGAGGAAAAATCAGTTAAAAAGGAGGCTTTCATTTTTGGCAGAGAGAGCAGTAAAACTTGAAATGCAGTCTCATCACATTCCTGGAGAGATTATATGGTGGCCATTTCCCAATCAGCAATACATAGGAGAATTTATTTTCTATTCACAGCTTTCCTTTCTAATGGATATATTGCAAATACTCTAAATTAACAACAGCCTCCTCTCTGGAAGCCATGTCTTGCATCATTCCTACTGATATAGAACCTCTTCTGAATGTTTATATTTTACTGCCAGCCTTGCTGCCTGCTGTCCCTCATGTGCACCTGGGATGTAGGCACTGCAAATGACAGTCCTTCAGAACACCGGTGACCCTGGGGAGTGAATGTCCACAGAAACGGGCTCTTGTTCCTAAGTTTGCAGCAGCTTCTTTGTACTAAATATTGTTTCCCAGAACCATTCTTTATTCTACGTCTGGGCTTGACCTCTAATAGGTACATAGTTGCCTAGCAATTTAAATAAGCGATTGACTTATCCTGATATGATTGTGGCTTGAAGTTTATGGGGGAAAAAACACAAAACTATGATGAATCATTTCTTTCTTTCTTTCTTTCTTTTTTTTTTCCTCCCACCTCTGAGAATCTGTGATGCTTCATAGAATTTTTTAGGAATAGAAAGTAGAAATAAATTGAATATCTTTCCCTCAATCTTTCTCAGGTTGGGGTTGAATAAGAGACAGTATTCTTATTTTATCTTTAGGATTTTGTTCCATAATAACATGGATACCCCTTAGAAATGCCATAGTTCATTTGCTTGGTGGAAACTGGTTCAATAACACCATTATATATTTATGTGGTTTTGTGGGGAAGAAAGATCAATAAAGGTCCTTCCAGCCATGTGATTATAATGATGGTTTTCGTTTCCTGCTCTATTTATTATTTATTAAATACTTCAGTGTGAATCACACTGTCCTAGATCTTGAATGTGATTGAATGAGAGGACTGTATATGGGCTCTGTGTAGTGATAGCATCTTGAAACACTGAATTTTATTGAAATGTGTTTAAAATTATAGAAGATATGCCCATGACAAACATTTTATCAGTCATTATCATGTTTCAAAATAACATTGAACCACACGTTCAATTCAATACATATCTTTATGTACTTTGGAAATGGACCAAATTTAATTAGAAGCATTCAAGATTTTCTAAAGTCATCATGAAAATGCTGACTTTAGAAAAATGAATGAGAAATGAAATATTTCTCTGCCTGGGTGCATTTTCATGGTGACTTTAGAAATGTTCTAAATGATCAAGACTGAGCTGAAGCATATCTTATTTCACTGGGTCAACCCTTTCATAAACTGTGAACATGAGATACATTCAGTGCAGATATCTTCCCAGCAAGTATAAGGGAGAGGACTGCATTTTCACAAAATGTTGGAGAAGGAATGGCACAGTGGTGGGTCTTGAGTGGGAAGGTCAGAAAGCTGAGAGTCTTGTCCCAAACATGCAAACTGTGATGTGCATAGATCACCAGCTGGGTCTGCCAGTGTTCAGAGAACTTGACCGAGAAGTTCAGAAACGAAAGAGTTTCCTGAATTGGCCCTGAGTTATCATGAGTAAATGTCCTCTTCCACCGTGGAAGAGTTTGGCATGCGAAGGAGAGGTGTATAAGTTAGCTTGAGTTCTAGTCTTCACCAGACGCTACACAGTCTCTTGTAGCCAGCACGGCTCCTCCCCGGCTGGTGCTATCACTCGTGCTCCATCCTATTCTCAGCCTTCCTTTCACCTGTTCTTTGAGAGAAAGGAGGTTGAGCTTTCGATTTCATCCTTGCTGAGACGACAAAGACTACTGAATGCCTTTGAAGCCATTCACTGCATGGTAGCCTGGGGTCTTGAAGGGTTCATTTCCTCTCTTGTGGCTATATAGTTTTGAAGTTTCATGAAGGACTGTAGTAAACAAAACATGACACACGATCAGACCTTGAAGTGGGTGGCAATGTGTTCCATTCTAGTTACACATTGTACTGGAGCTGGGGGAGGGAAGACAGGAAGGAAAGGGAAGACAGGTTTACAAAGAGGACCTCATCAGCCATATATTGCCTAAGTGGAGGTGAGTCCTGCTGATTCTGAGTTTATTCTTTTTCCTGGCTTTCCTAGTGACAGGGACGTGTCCACCCTGTCACTGGTTCCTGGTGGAGATGAAGCAGCCTCTCTCTGGTGTTATTCACTTGTCCCTCCGAGTGTCTCTCCCAGGTTTTCCCAGGTACCTTTGTTGCTATGGTTGCTTCTGAGTGCACACATGATGCTAAAAATAAATTCCAAGTGAAACTTTCCAGCTGCCTGGAAAAAGAGTTTTCTGCTCTCTTTGTACTTATATCCAATTGGCGTACAGTTGATATGCTCTGAGAAGCTGGATCGAATACAGATGCCATGCCCAGAATTAGCAGATGGGCTGGGGGTGGAGGGAAACTTTATAGGTTACAGACTGCCAGCGGAGTCAAAAGCCTACGATCCATGACCTTGCCTAACCGTGTGCCTTTGAGAAAACTGCGTCATTTCTCAGAGTCTCAGTTTCTTTAACTGGGAACTGAAAAGAGCATCAAAGAAATATTCTCATTTTAAGAGAGTGCTTACTGATTTTGAATTTAAAACATTTCTGTGTACTAGACCTAACTCCTTCCCCAACTGTGAAAGCTTGGACAGCTGATCATTATTGCTCCAAATTATTATCAAAGAGAACTTTAAAAAAGTATGCTTCATGTGACCTGATGGTAGGCTTCATATGACAAAAATTATACACAGACACACAGAGCCCGGTTTTTGCATTTGTTTTTTCATTCATGCACTATTTTCTTCATTCAATAAATCATGACTGTGTTCTTTCAAGGTGCTAGATTTTTTTTATATAGCTGGCATTGAGCTGAGTGCTGTTAAGAAAAGTAAGTGCTGTAGATACCTTAGGTATCAAATTAAAAGAATATAGGCTCAGGAATGAAATGATATTAACCTTAATAAGGATAAAATATCAACATAAAATATTTATAAGTTTTCTGATTACAAAAGAATGTTTTACCTCTTAAATTAATTGGAAGAATATCTAAAGTTAACATTACTTGATTTTCTACTGACAGTGGTCCTGACATTATATCATTTAATTTCTGTTATGGTAATTGTGCTAATCTGGGATATAAGAAGAAAGGTGAAAAAAAAAACTAAGGCATAATGGGAAACATTAATATGTTCACAAATTAAATGGAAGTCTCACAGAGACTAAATTATGTAGCTGATTAGTGCCAGTAATATTTAATATACACCAAATGTGAAGAATTCAAAGATTCAACTAAAATCTACTAATCTCCAGCAGTGCCCTGCAGGGCAGCAGCCACTAGAATTCTCTAGTTACAGAGCAGGAACAGAGTCTGAAAAAGGTAAACCAAGACTCTATCATCAGCAGACAGTGTTTTCCAGAATGTTTAAGCTATCTGCTGGGTTCCTTGCTCTGTATCCTTATGTGGAGGAATTACTACCATCTTTCTAGGGAGAGTGCAGGGCATGGTTGTTGGTTTTTTTTTATTAGGTGTATGTAAAGTAATTAAATGTGGTAAGCCTGCGACTTTGTGTTCCAAAATTAACCCTCCTGGGCTTGGAAAATCTTCCTAAATGACAAGACAATGTAGAAATCTCAACATGGGGCAGTGTGAGTACACAGACGTGAGGAAGGGTGGAGCTTAGGGACCTCATGAATTTGCACACAAATTTAGAAGTAGAGGATTCCTTAGGAACTTCGAAACATATTGAAATGGAAGGTCATGCTTTGAAATAGAGAGAGATGGGAGTTTTCTACTGGCTGCTGATATAAGGCAGAGAAACTGCAGAAGGGAATGAACGTTGCATTTGCTATATCTCATGATAACAAATAGGCCCAAGACTAAACCTCAGCTTTTCCTAGCTGCAAACAGAAGATGAATAAACAGAATTAATTGGCTGAGTGCATCCACATTGGTTAGTTGAATGGATCAGGGCCAAGAGTAGAACTTAGAAGAACCCAATGTATAGAGTTTTCTACACAGTAGGCAAAACTGAAGTCATCTATATATGTAGATTCCTCCTTCCAAACTTCCCCTTGCATTTAACTTCTGTTTTGGTGTTACAACAAGCACTACAGGAGCTGCAAGAGATATAAGATGAGTTTGCATGTAGTAGGATGTAGTAGTGGGGAAATTAGCACATGGGTGCTCGGCCAGTAGTGTATGTTGGTGAGATTATTGTAAATGGTCATACAGGACAAATGCTAGTGTATAAAGTGGCAGGTGGCAATATCACAGACTACACAGGACAATTAATTAACCAGGTAATCATTACAAGAATCTTCTAAATTAGACCTCTCTATTTGGGAAATAGCTGATAGATGAAGGACCCTCAGTTTATTTTTTTCAGCAAATATTCACTCAGTGCCAAATTTATACAAGACATGTTAAAACCCATACTGTAAAGATACAGTGATTTTACTCAAATGCATATGCCTTCTGTGACGTCTCACATTTTTTGAACTGTATTTTGTTAAGGGGAGAGAGAGTGGTTGAAGTATAAGCAGCAGCCCGCACAAACATCAGAGGGCAGAAAGTCACAGGCAGGTTGGGCTGGCGGTGAATGTGCAGTTGGACCAGGAGAGACGGCATGAAGATTCAGTCTTGGCCCATCAGGGAGGGAGAAGCAGGAAATAAAGCTGGCAGGGGAGGAGGTGCCAGTGAAGATTTTTGAGCAGAGAAGTTGCAAGACCAGAGCTGTTATCAAGCTTAATCTGGTAAAATTGCACGTCAAGCTGAGCTGCTTCCATTTGTTCAAATTGATCAGTCTGGGGTGAGGGAAAGAGGAGGGAAAAATGATTCCATGTGCTTGCAGACTGAAGTAAACGTGAGGCTCATTGGACAATTCAGCTGGGAAATGCACATCTGAGCAAGACTCTCCTACTAACACGACAGAAGACAATTTGAAGAACGGTCACAAGTGGGAATTCAATTGTTTTTTTTGTGTGAAAGATCATACTATGTGTACGTGTGGGCAACAACAGAATTTCCTTTCTTATGCTCTTGCAAGTTGGGAAGGTATTTCATTGGTAAGATCTAATCAGCGTCTCTGCATCCTGTGTCTTTGAGGTATTAAAGCTGAGCCCACTGTTGTACCCTTAGGCTCCGACCCAAGACCCTTTGATGAGCAAATGATGTGTTTACTTACAAAAGGGCAGACAATATTGCTGGGGAAACCATTTGTGTAGTCCACATAATCTTCCTAGGAAATTACAAAACTATATCAAACCATATAAAAGTCATTCCTAATGTCCCAACTGAGTATAGGATGGATTAGAAGGAAAAGAGAACAAAGGTTAAAAAAAGGCGGCAAGGAGTTTAGTGCACTAGCTCTAGACAAAGATAACAGGAGCCAAAACTAGTTAATGGCAAAGGAAATAGACAAGCAGAAGAGAGGCCAGAGCTCTCACAAGGTGGAACACAGAGGAATTGGGTGAGGCAGAAAGATGGCTAAAAGATGACTGATGTTCAGCATTAATGGAGAGACAGACAAGACACTGGTTTAGAGGTCAAAGTCAAGGTCAGGCACACTTGCTGGTTTGGAAGTAGTGGGAGTCTGACTGACTTGAAACTCTGACTAACGTGGAACTGGAATTCAAGGAGGGGCCAGGCACCAGAGGGAAATTTGGGAAATTCTGCAAAGAGGTATTGAAGAATTGGAGGAAATGTCTAAGTTAGTCATATGGATAGGGAGCTTTGCCAATTTTCAAAATTATGAAATGTGTGACACCCAAATCTAATTTGTATTTTTTCTGAACTGTTAAGACCGGCCTGACCTCTATTGATTTATCTTAGTCTTTTTTTTCTGGAGCCCTGTTGCTTCTCCCTGGAAACCTCCTCATCTCATGTGGGGACCCCAGTCCTTGCAAAGTACTGAGTACACTTTGCTTGGCGTCCCCAGAGCCCAGCCCAACCCCCTGCTCCCTGTCACCCCCGGCTATTGTGGGTATAAAGGCAAATACTCATTCTTCCGGCACTTCTTTTGGCTGGAGGCACAGCTATGACCCACCCACAGGCTGAGAGAGCTCGAGGGGAGGGATAAAAAAGTAAACAGGCCTCGCCAGGCTTCTTTCCCTTTCTTCTTCATCCTACCTGCCACATAAACATTGTGCCTGGAGCTGGGATGGCCCTACCTGCTACTACCTACTGAGGCAAGAAGCATGCAGGAAAGGCCAAGAGAATTTCAGAGGCAATGGCTCTGATAGAGTTAAGCCTCTAAACTAATGCCAGTAGCCTTCTACCTTCTGTCTTCCTGTTATGTGGACAAATGAAATCCCTATTTGTGTAAGCCACTCTTACGTCAGGTTTTCTGTGACTTCTAGCCAAACTTATTCCTAATTGATGTACTCTACAACTTTTGCAGGGGATTTTGGGGGGATTCCCCAAAGGGTATATTCTAGTTTTCTATTGCCTGTGTAATAAATCACCTGAAAGCACAGTGACTTAAAGCAACAACCATTTATTTTGTACACAAACCTGCAATTTGGATAGGGCTCAGTGGAGATGGTTTCTCTGCTTTAAGTGGTATCAGCCAGGGAAGCTCAACAGGGGACTAAGAATACATTTTTCAGGATGGTTCATTCATATAACTAACTAGTTGGTCTTGACTATTGGCTGGGTGAAATTGGGGTTTGGGGCCAGAGGCCTCCATTTCCCACCATATGGGCCTCTCTAGAGCTGCCTGGGCTTCCTCACAACATAGCAGGTGGATTCTAAAATGGAGTGAAGCAAGAGAACATGGTGCAAGTTCATGGCATTTTTATGATCTAGCCTTACATGTTATATAGCATCACTTTTGCCATATTTTATCAGTCCTGTCAGTCAAAAACACCTACCTAAGTTTAAGAGGAGTGGCTATCAATGCCATCTCTTAATAGAGGTGTGGCAAGGTCCTAGAGCATGTGGGATGGAAGATATTGCTACACCCATCTTTGGAAAATACAATCTGTTAGAAGGCATTTTATAAGAACTCATGTGCCACCTGGACATTGCCTACTGTTACCTTTCTTGTTGTACTCTAGAGATTATGTGTGGTCACTTATAAAGAAGGAGAGTAAATCAAAATTAGACTATTGATTTATTATAAAAATCCTATCAAAGTTTTCAAAAAATAGAAGTCACAATGGACTCATAGTCCTGTGTGGCATTAACCAGACATCTTAAGGCTTGCATTGATGATCAAATGCATTTTGGAGGGTCACAGTTAGTCATATTCAGTTAAAGGTGTCCTTTCCGGGGCACAGCTGTAGAGGAGCTGACATATTTGGCCTTCTCCCAACCAAGTAAAAAAACTCCACCATGTGGGCAAGAATTGAGTGTGAGTGTGAGATAGAGAGAGAAAGTGTGTGTATGTAGGGGGCTCTTTGGTGGGTTGGAAGGTTGGAAGATAGCACAGACCCTCCTCACAAGACAGCAAACATAATATCCTTCCATCCTAGAAAGAGCTGCAATTACCACAAAATAATTCTCTTTATTTTTTTTAAAGCCAGTGAAATTTACCATTGGTGGTGGGGTTATATACTAACTTCAGTGACACTACTGCTAATAAGTTCTGATAACTTGCTACCATTGGACAAGCTGAAATAGTTCTCTTTAGATTAAAAATCCCCTTGTGTCATTTGTCCAGTCATGTCAGAAAATATAAAAGGATATTATGCTGGTGAGTAGTCAGTCTGCTCTCAGACCAATTCCCTGCCCTTGCCTTGCTCTGCAATAGCACGTGGAACTACATTTGCAAGACCTCTCTGCCAGTTGGGGTCTTAGGAGAAGACTAGAGGGTGAGAGAAAAGGAGAAGTCAATCCTCCCTGCTCTCTTTCTGTTCCTGGGCTATCCTCGGTGGTGTCTGTGTCTCCCTGCGTGGTAGGCAGCTTTGGCCATGGCTCCCAAGGACTCCCCACTCCTGGTGATCAACCCCTTCTGTAGCCCCTTTTCCTTGAGAGTGAGCTGCACTTCTTCTAATGAACAGAACATGGCAAGAATGATGGGACGTCACTTCCAAGATTAGGTGGAAAAAAGACCATGACTTTTGTCTGGTTCCCACACTCTCTTCCCTTCTCACCTGTTTGCTCTGATGAAGCCAGTTCTGATGTTGTGATCTCCCTGACATGGAAAGAAATTGAGGAATACCTCTGGGCAACCACCAGTGAGGAGCTGAGTCCTGCTAGCAATCGCTTGAGTGAGCAGCCCACCCCGGTCGGGCCTTCAGACAATTGCAGCCCTGCCTTGCCAGCACATCAATTACAGGCTGGAGCAACAGATAGCTGCCAGGGCACCCAGCTAAGCCATGCCTGGGTCCTTCACCCACAGAAGCCATGAGTTAGTACATGATGCTGTTTGAAGGCTGAGGGTTTAGGTGGATTTGTTCCACAGTCAAAGATAATACACAGAGGCTCCAGTTCCCTCCTGAAGCTGCTTCCTGGGTTACCAGCAGATGGGGCTAGTCCTGGTCTCTGGAGGCTCTGCTCAGTCACTGAGCCCTGGGGCGGAGGTGGCTCTCTGCTGTTGCTAATTTCTGTTGCCTCACTGTCCTGTGTTTGGGTTCTGAGATCTCTTATCACCTGTGTAATCTATTCCTATATGAACTTCCCACCTTGAGAACTTATTGTTTTTCTACATGAATCCTGACTGAAAAAGATACAGCTCACAAATGTGGTGAATTTGCGACTCTCTTTCATATCCATGAAATTTTTTCTCTTTGCATAAAAACCAGATGCTTGAAGGTGCAGGGCCAGAGGCGGCAGCACAGCGTGAGTGAGCCCTACGGCGTCTGGCCCCAGAAGCATGGAGGGAGAAGGGCAGAGAAACGAGGTATGCTTTCATCTGTAATATTGTGCTTGCAATTTTATAATCCTTTTTCTTAAAGGGAGCACATAAATTTATTTAAGCTTCACTTCCATCAATGTGGGTCTGCCCCCTAATTCAGGGACACTGGATGCCAAAACCACTGAAGGCCTAAAAACATCTAAATAAAACAGCACTTTAATTAGAAAAAAAATATAGAATAAATATTCTACTGCCACTTGCCAAAAGCGTTTGATCTTTTTTTGTTTTCTTCCTATCACTTAGGCTCTTAATTTCTACTTTCATAGAAAAAAGAAGTACATGAGGACTTAAAGCTCAATAGGATTTACTTTGTTATAGTGGATAAACTCACACAGTTAGCTGTCTTTCTTGGATGGCCAAGCTCCTGGGCCTTTCCTCAGAAAGCAGGCCTATATGTTTTTTCTTACTTGTCACATACCAGGTCTGCTTCCTTGTAAAAATCTGTTCCCTTTAGGGAGAGGTTAGTAACTAATGAAAGAAAAATGAATGAGAGTCACTATTACTCCCTGGAGAAAAGCAGAAGTCACTACAGAAGAAATTTCCATGTGATAATCATTTTATTAATGATAGACAAGGCCAGGAAGATCTGTGATTGTGAAGAGTACAATACCTTAAAAGAGAAGATCCCTGCTCAGGCCCAGGTCAGTGGGATATAGACACAGATCAATACTAATGAAAAATTAATGAAAAGACACACTGTCATCACATTAAGATTCTTTAAGGAAAATAAAATTTTAAAGAACTTTAAAACAACAAAGGTTCCCGTTGGTCTTGAATTGTAGCAGAAAAGACCAGGAAACCTTTGTAGTTTTCTTTGAAACTTCCAGATTCTGTGATCTAGGATTCCATTGCTCAGAAATCATTTCCATTCCACTCAACCAATCTTTAAAATGAAATGAAAATAACATATTCTAGATGTAACTAGCACGGAGACTAACAACTCTTTTTGGTCATTAGTTTTAAGAAGAAACATCCTGCCCAAAATAGGCTTTTGTCAGAATAAACACAGAAGCGCAACAAATTGCATTTAGAAAGTGGCATTGTCTGAAGAGTCAGAAATATTTCCCTTCTATAATTGAGCAGAAGCCTCTCCTAGTACAGTGGCGTCATGTTAACCTTGAAGGATTGCATCCTTCCATCTTTTTGTTACAGATTCCTACATCCTAAGAGCGAGGAGGGATCTTGGAAGTTATTCATTCCCTCTCCATAGTTAGCAGCCAAACAAACTGAGGTGCCCAGGGATTGAGTGAAGTCCCTAAATCCCACAGCATGACTGGCAGAGCCAAGCTAGACCTCTGATCACCTGGCTCCCAGCTCAATGAAAGAATAGACTGTGTTACCTGGCAAATGTGGTTACGTGTTAGGTCACCTTAATGGCTTTATCTTTCCTTAGAGGCAAATTCAACACTCTCCTTGTAGGTGAGTCCCAGTTGTCAACTTTTTGGTGGTAGAACCTGTCTTACCTGAGTGATAAACATTCTGCCATGAAGAGCAATAATCATGGAAGTGATGAATCATTGGGTGAATGATTGGATTGCAACAAAGATGAAAAATATTGTCATATTCTTTGTGGTATCCAAACTGTTCCCAAGGTAGGAGCCAGATTTCAGTCCCTTTCCTTAATGTGTTCTATTGTCCTTCTAATTAGTTTTGTCTATTTTCCTACTTATAAATGGGATAAACCTTTTTTGTCACAGCAGCTAAAAAAATAATACAGCATCTTGTTTTGATGTCATGTTGTATTTCCATTGGAAAGAGCCAGAAAGGCTTAGCTAGCTAAGTTTATGTTCTGAAGGAGAATGGAAAAGCAGGTTAAAATTCTGTAGGTACCCAATAGTAGAACCTGTACACCAAAACAGAAATAAAATCTATATTCTCTCAAGTTAAAATAGAATTTCCCTGTAAATTCCAATAACTCAGTACAAATACTGACTAAAAAGTTCAAGAACAGAAGATTATGTTAAGATTTTTTTCATATAAAAATTACTCATGCAGATTGAAATTACTAAATGGATCACATGGTATTTAAGAATTTATGGAGAATCAACAACTATGCCCATGTCACATAGGTGGGCTTATGCCGTACTCAAGACTTACACTTTTTAACATTTCCTTGTATCTGTTAAATTTGTTAAATTTCATTTTGCTTGCTTACCTTTCCAGCCAGAAGGTGAAAATGGATGAAATGATAAAGCAAAGAAAAAGAAGAATCTTAGCAAAGCAACAATTTCAGGTAAAAAGACCAGCTTAAAATCTTTAGGTAGTAAATGTACATTTAGGTTCAGGAAATTTCATCTTAAAGAGTAAAATAATTTTTTTTTTTTGCCTTGTCTCTGAACTGGAAAAAATTTCACCATATTTGGTTCAAAAACAACCTTAATACACTATAACTTTGAGCTGAGGCCAATGGAAAAGTTAAGATACAGGGAAATATTGCTTTTATCAGCGTTAGCTGCAGGGTGTGGAGAGGTGGGGAATAGGTGAAAATCAGAGAACAGTGCCAGCTATAAAGGAATTGGGAAAGGCATCTTAATCTAAAATAGGCTTCTTCTCCACTGGGCCAATATGTGGCATTCTTTGGGGCTGACGTTAGCATTGTATCCCTTCCTGGCTGCTGGAGTGAATCCAAGTCTTAGTGACTATCCTTTTTTTTTTTTCTTGTTTAGAATTTCTCATCTACCTGTTTGTCTCTTCCACTAGAGACTGAGCTTAAATACATCTTTGCACAATGCTTGGCATATAGTAGCACACAAAGAATATTTGATAAATGAATGGATGGATGGGTGGATAGACAGATGAATGAATGAAAAAAAATGAATGAATACGTATTTACCTTCAGGTTGTTTTACATCTTTGTGACCTGCCCTATAGTCTTTGGGACTTTTCAGCCTCAAACTAGATAAAAATGGGTTTTACCTTTGAGATATACCTGTGGCATTGCACCCCTCCTCCCCAGGAGGGTGCCCAGCACACAGTAGGAGTTCAATATATGAGGCCTGTCCAGAAAGTATCCAGCCATTGTTAATATAATATTTAATATTACATGGCTGGATACTTTCCAGACACACCTCGTATACGTGTTTGTTAAGTAGCAATGATAGAGAGAGATTCTCTAATCTCCAAATAATATGTAAGAAATCAAGATCACAGATTTTTCTTTACAGGGATGAGAGAAAATAGAACATTTGTAATGAATGAGCTCAGTGCTTCAACGGTATGTTTACAACTGATATAGACACACTTCCCTTTTGGTGTCTTCCCGCAGTACACAGTGACCCCCTGTCCCAATCCTCTCTTTATGCCCATGCATTGGGAACAAAGTGCCAGCAAATTTGATTTTATTGTTCCACATGAATGCTAGTCAATTTTCCAAGTGGGAATACTAAAGACGATAATTGTATGTTGTCTCATCTTGTCTGGATAGGTCTCCTCTAGTGGTTTCCTGCTGGTAAACCACTGAGAGCATGAAAGGATCGGAACAAGAGCAAATGAAATGTAATGTGGTGCATTCTTTGAACTAATGGAGACTCCTGTTTGGAGGGTATCACTGATTTGTATAGTGACAGTGTCAGGAAAAACTCAAACTGTTTTTCCTCTGCTCTTATACCAACACAATAGCAGTCAGCACAGAGGACTTCTATAACCCTAGAAGATGTGGGGAGTCCCCCCACCAACAAACAAGCAATCAGTTCTGCAGCAGACACCAGCCAGGTGTCCTCCAATTCAATTCTGATACCCTCCACCTGGAGATAGCATTAGGTCTCACAAGTTGGGTGCTCAGTACCTAAGATTGCTCCCTCCCTTCAGACACCAGTTGCAAGTCTGGGCCTTTGGAACTTCTCACCAACCTGCTTCAAGTTGGGGTGCCCATGACCCCTTCTTTGGGTTTGACTAATTTCCTGGAGTGGCTCACAGAATTCAGGGAAACACACACATTAACTGGCCTATTACATAAGATATGACAAAGGTTACACATAAAGAGATGCATAGGGTGAGGTATGGGGAAGGGGTGCGGAGCTTCCACATCCTCCCCTGGTGCACTACCCTCCAGGAACCCCCACACGGTCATCCATCTGGAAGCTCTCCAAACCCTGTCCTCTTGGGATTTTTATGGAGACTTCACTGGACAGGCATGATTGACAACCATGTAGAAATGTGATTGGCCAAAGAGTGCATGATCTGAACCCAGAAAGGCCTGTCCAGATTTTTTTGGGCCTCTCTGTGCAGCATTCCTTCCTCTAGCATGTGGGGCAGGACCTCCTCTGGAATGAAGGTCTTATAACCCATGGTCAGATTAGAGTCCTGCCTTGGGTAGGTGAAAGGAGGGTGGGAGAAAGTCCACAAGAGAGATTCTGTTTACTGCAAGAGGGTCCATGGGACTTACGAGCCAGGAACCATGAACAGAAACCTGTATATATGTATAATGTCACAGACAGTTAGACGTAGACATAGTTACCATATTTTTCCCATTGGGCAGGATTCACTGAGGGGATGTAGTGAGCAACTGTCAATAGGAGGTGTGGTAATAAATGAACGGACTTCATAGTTTTGGCACTTGACTGATTACTGTGGCTGGTGATGTTGTAGGTGTCACCCTGCTCCCGGGAATGCAGGCTACCAGAACTGGTCCTCGGTGGGTAATTACTAGGCAATCAGAAACAGTCACGAACAACACACGGGCATAAAAAATCTTGTCTGAGACTACATCGCATCGTATTTTATTTCACATAACTTGTCTTTTGGGAGGAAACGATCATACCCTATTATTGATGACTTGTGCTGTTGTGTGGAGAGAAGGCGTGGATAATGAACATAATAAGTGACCCTAAAGCAATTGCTTTTGTTATTAGAACGTTGTTGGAGAGAGAGACCACTTTATCACAATTACTTGCCCACATATACCTTCAGCGCTCACTCTTCATACCCTTCTTCTCTAATTTCCTCTGGGAAATAATGGAGAGAATGGATGTAATGGAGAAATGACCCTGTTTACATAGCAAGATTATCAAGAAATTGAGGTTCCAGCCCTGGGTACTTGACAGAGAAAAAGCCCATTGGCATTTTCCGGGTTTTACACCCTCAGAGGGGCAAAAACTGATGAGTAATGCCTCCCTCTGTGATATCTGCTTGAAATAACACCATATGCTCTTACCATTCCTCAAAGCTCCTTGAACAGTGTCCAAGGTGCTCAGACAGACTTATCTCCATCACTTATCAAATGTGGTTAGAGAGACAAGACATAGATTGCACCTATCACGGTAAGAACGGAGAGTTTGAGATCGTATCTATAAATCCCAGTGATAGTGCAATCGATTTGTATGCCAGCAGATTCCTTAGACTGGCCTCAGGTACAGAAGGGGCCATGTTCAGAGTAATCATTTGTCTTTTGTTGGCTCTTGCCCCATCTGCTAATACAGAATACCAATTCTCTACAAAATCATTACCTCTCTCACACTTGTCTGGGCGTCTTCAGGGGCTGAGTCTCCCTGTACGGGACTGAATCTGCTGGTAGCTCTGTGGCTTCCACTAGGTGCACTGTGTCAACTGGGACACTGAACCTGGCAATATGGCTGTGGCTTCCTTTGCTGGCCTGGATAAAGCCACACCTGCTAGATACCACTGCATCTATGAGCCTCCCCTTCCTGGCTGCCCTAGTCTCCTGACTGGCTGTGCTGCTGCTTCTGCTACCTCCTGTGGGACATTGCTACAGATGTGCCCGTGCTGCTTGAAGGTATGTGTTCAATCTGGGTGCAATCTCTCTCTCTGTTGGGTCCCATTATAGTAGAAAATGACAAATGCAAACGGCCTGTGTCCTAGTGCCACACTGAATTTTAACTGATAATTTTAAAGTATATCCCCATGTCTCCCTGTAATACAGCTATAGGGACATCAGTATGAGTGGTAGGCATCATTTTGTCTTGAAAGTCATCCCTCTTCTCTAACTATAAGGTTCTATAAGTGGCCAAATGCGTCTTTTCCTTAGGATGAATGGGTTCCCTGTCAGCATGTGAGTCCCTTAGCAGAGGCAATAAACCTCTGCTGGGCCAAGCTCCTCTGTACCAGCAGAGATCCATCGGGGGACAAGGTTGGCATCTTTGGCAAAAGCTATTGGGAGGTCAGATATAGATTGGGTTGTGGAGAAATGTTCCATGGAGGAGGAAATCAAGGCTCCTGCACACTTCCTGTCTTCACAGAGTTTACATTCTGGTGGGAAAGTCAGAGGCCACACGTGAGTAAGCACAATGAGGTTTAGGATGGGCTAGCTCAGGGAGCCACAAGAAGGGGAGCTGATCATAATCCTAAAATACAGAGTCCCAAATGCTGTAATCCCAAATGCTGTAATCCCAAATGTTGAAATCCCGAAAGATCAAGGTTCTCAAAATTTAATTCTGGAAAAAATAATTGAGAAATTCTTTAAAAGATATTTATTTACATTTTTGAAAAGGGATTTATTTGAGAAACATGTGAAAACATGACAGAACATTTCATAGGCCATTTTATATAATAAAATAGGCAATAATAACATACAATTTTTGCAAGCATAAACACTCAGGTATACTAACATTAGTCACATGTTGTAACAGTTATGAGCAGATGAACCATATTCATAAACAAATAGGTCAAAAAGGGAAATGTGTAAAGGCATATGAGTACGGTTGGTAATTGTGTGCACCCAGCTTTGTAACTGCAGTCATCTGAAATACAGTCATGAACAACCTGACTCTTGATGAGATCAATCAAAAACCAAGATGAGTCACCATTGAATGTGCAGCTGCCTGAAGAGCTGAGATCTCAAGAAATATTATCTTTTACAAATGCAGACGTACAAAAAGGACATCTCTTCATTTACTGAGGAAGTTACAATGTTTTTACATACATGCACAATGCTTACATGCAAAGGCAATGTTGTAATTAATGCACCTTCATGGAGTCAAATTTCAAAAATATGGATAAAATGAATTAGAACTCTCTAAAAGTCTCTACACAATTTGTACCTCGAGTATTGGAAATAATGCGAAAATGACGGACATAGCATAGCAAATTGTAAAAAATAATGCTGATCATTTAAAATAGTGAAAGAAACTAAAAAAAGAGAAAAGAAAAAAACAAAAAATCAAAAAGCTAAAAAGAAAATTCAACATATGAAAAAGTGTGTTGCAGGGATAGAGTATGGGCATTGCACAGAGATAGTCCAAAAGAGCTGACCTAACAGGATGCAACTATCCTGTGATTGTGATTCTTCGGGATTTTAGATTTTAGGGATTTTGATCTTTGGGGGTTTCAACGTTCGGGATTATGGTGTTTGGGATTGTGTCTTTTGGGATTATGATCCAACGCTCCCCCCAAGGAGATGTAGGGGTGACCTGGCCTAGGGGAGACCGAGTGGGAGTGCCACTGACACCTGAAGGATGAATACAGGCTAGCAAGGCGGAGGTAGGAAGAGAGGAATTGTTGGCAGTCTGTGTGGAGGCTCAGAGGTAAGTGTGAGTGTAGAAGGACTGAAAGGTGTTTGGTATTGTTGGAGGATAGGGAGCAGGGAAGGAAGCTGCAGAGAGAAGATGGGGCCAGGTCCAGGAGTTCAGATATTTTCTGTATATTATATATATGTATATTTTATACATTTGTTTATTTATTATTTTATTTCATTTTTTTGGAGACATGGTCTTGTTCTATCACCCCAGCTAGAGTGTAGTGGTGTCATCATAGGTCACTGCAACATCAAACTCCTGGGCTCAAGTGATGCTCCTGCCTCAGCCTCCCAAGTAGCTGGTACTACAGGTGCATGCTACCATGCCCAGCTGATTTTTTTTTCTTTTTCTTTTTTGTAGAGATGGGGTCTCTATGTTACCCAGGCTGGTCTTAAACTCCTGGCTTCAAGGGATCCTCCCACCATGGCTTTCCAAAGTGCTGGGATTACAGGCATGAGCCACCACACCTAGTCTTTTTATATATTTATATACATATATATGCCTGGGTTCCTGGGAGCTGAATATATATTCCTGGGCTGTTCATATAGGTTCAGGGGTCCCAGCATAAGGGTAGTAGTTGTCAACATTGGAAAGGATGGGATTTGCCAGGGAGAGGGTGAAGGGCATGATGAAATCTCGAAGAGCATTAGATGTGAAGATGGTAGAATAGGAGTTTCAGAGGCAGGGAAGTGTGCTCAGAGAGGAAGGACGGATTCCAGGAGAAGGTAGCACAATGGGGCAAAGGCGAAGTGAGTGTTCCAAGGAGGAGGTGTTCTGCAGTGGTCAGTACTGTTGAGAGGTTCAGGAAGCTGAGGTTGGAGCTAGACTGTGGAAAGTTTAAATGCGTGTAAGTTGAGGAGAATTTGGACATTATCCAGTCGGCAATGGGAATCCCAGGAAGGATTGTGAGCTGGAAAATCCATGTGCTTAGAGTAGTGTGTGCCTGGTGGTTGGAAGTCGGGGGACAGAAAACAGAGAGCTCCTTTAGGAGAGCTGTCCACACTCAAAGACAAAAGTACCTTGGAGGACAGTGGCCCTGCAAAGGGAAAGGAGACTGGTGTGAGAGATATTTAGAGGAAACCAGAATAGTTCCTTGTTGAATTGTGGAAGGCAGAGAAAGAGAAGAATCCAAGAAGATTCTATTCGGTCTAGTATTTAGCAGAGTGACAGCATCTTTATCACAAATGTCACAGTTAGCAAGGGTTTCCAGCCTTTGAGGAAAATTGATAGGTTAGGCTTTAGAACATTGAGTTGTAGACAATATCGTGAAATACTAATGGGGTGGGGTTTTTTATTGCAGTTGGATGAAAATGGTGCCTGCCACAGGCTCTCTACTTAGTCCTTTCTCTGCATTTTTGGAAATAAGAAAGTACAATTTCACAGTTGTCAGAGCTCAGTTTTGCAAACTCCACACCTAATTTTACAATTTCTGGAAACAGTGGAATTAGGAGTGCCATGATGTTTTGTTTTTACTTTATGGTCCTTTTCTCCTTATTTACTTTTTTTTCTTATTTACTCTTTTGATCTAAAATTTCAGCGTGGGCGTTCTCAGTCCATATCAAAGGTATTTTCAAAGGATTAATGTTATTTTCAGATTTTGTGGCTTGAAGTCACATTTCTAATCCTTGGCCACCCTTCTTAAGTTTCTCTCTGATTACCTCCTGACTCTTTTCTGCTTTCCCATCTCTCTCCCTCAGCTCCCTCCGCACTTAGGTCTGTCCCCAAGAAAATTCATGTGCAGCTATTCTGCAGAGAAGCAAAGGCCAGAATGAGGAAATGTGACTTTGCTAATCCACCTGGGAACTGGAAGGCAGAAACTACCTGGTTTTGACAGGACATGTCACATTTGTCTCTATTTCTTTCTTATAACTTTTAACATTTTTTAAAAGAATATGTCCTCTGATATGATTTAAATGTCATAATATAAACATCTTCCTCTTAAATGTTCTGATAGTTGTTCTTCATGAGATAGCAAGCACAATCCCAAAAGTATTTAATGCCGGGTGCCCAATCCCTAGTTGTTGAATAAATGAATGAAGAATGACGAGGGCGGGCAGAACAGTCTGTTTGCCTTCTCATTTCCTCCACATTACTTTCAACTTTTTCTAATTTTTTTTCCTAGGGGGTGTTTTTTTTTCCCCCACCAGCATTGCAGAAAAGATTTTGGAGTAGTCACCAGCTACTGTGAAATGTCTTGCACATTGAGGCTGCTTAGAGTTTAATTAACAACTTAAAATTGTTACAGAAGACTGTTAAAATTAGGATCAAGTGGTTTGCCAAGTTATAGGCAGCCCTAGATTCACAAAGTTTTGAAGAAATCATATGTAAAAGGTGAATATATATACATATTAATATATGTGTATACTGAATATGCCTTTTCTGTATTAATTTCCTTAGAATTATTACCTGGCAGAGTATGTGTGGTGCTTTTTATAATAGCATTATTATTGATAGACGCCATCTAGTGGTATAGGATAACAGCTGCTCATAGATCAATCCTACTTACATGTCATTATTACTTTATTATTTCTTAAAAGTAGAACTTAAAGCACTGGTTAAAGAATAGTGTATGTTCCAAGTAGGAATACAATTTGGAGGAATAAGATATAAACTTTAAATCTGCAATAGTAGAAGACAGACAAAAAATACAGTGCTTTATTTCTGGGTGAGATCCATCCACCCACACTCTTATTCATTCATCAGATATTTATCAAGTCCCTGCCCTTTTCCAGGTTCTGTGTGAGGTGCTGGAAATAAAATTCCAGTCTCTACCTTGAAGAGAAGGAGCAAATGGTAAACACTGGTGATCTACTGCGTCTTCAACATGCATGGTGTGTCAGCCACAGCGCTGCCAAATCATATGGCATCATCACCATGGCCTCTGAGGTTTTATTACCTCCACTTTTTAGATGAGGGAAATGTAACTTTTTAATATTCATGTATCTAATATGCTTCTAAGCCAGATTCAGTCAGAGTTGTCTGACCCCAAAGTCGTTAGGCTCCAAAAACCCCCCACTATTTTGGCTACCAAGGGAAAGGCAAAGGTGGAAGATGCTTTTAAATTACATGCAGTTTAGGCTCTTTTCCCTTCCCTCCCTTCCTTCCCTTCCCTTCCTCCTTTCCCTCCCTTCCTTCCTTCCTTCCTTCCTTCCTTCCTTCCTTCCTTCCCCTTCTTCTTTTCTTTCTAAGCCAGGCAAGATGAGACGACAGAAGACACCTGTAAGAGTGATAAGGTTGGTACAATTTGTTTAGCTGTGGGTCTGGACTAGAGGAGGTGAGAGAGATAATAAGGGGTAGAAAATGTAAAAGGCTATGGCCGACATTTTGACTCATCGAAAAGAAATAACCCACCTGTCTTGGAAGATTCTTGGAAACACATTGGATTGAGCATGTTACAGCAAAGACAAACATATAGGATTTTTTATTTGTGAAACATAGGATTAAGAACATAAGAAACCTTTCCCTGCTAAAAGATATTTGTCACTGATCCTTGATCATTCCATCCACTAGTGCCTTTCCAGATCTCCATGGCACACATCTACACAACATCAAATTCAAGTCAGCAATTTAAATGTATTGCCTTTGCACTAGTCTTAGAATTGTTTCCTATGTAAAAGCCCTGCCTAGGCTGTCTTGTACTTCCTTGAGGATGGTCTTATTATTTATATGTAATAATCTTCTGTGTCCTCAGAGCAGAAGTGAGCACAGAGTAAGCCCAAATATATATTTGCACAACTGAGTTTTTTTTTATTAGATGGGTTTCTTCTTAGATTCTTATGGGTAGTATGGGGTATTTATCACATTATTTAATAATGCTTACATTATTCTATTGGTCCTCATTTTAAGAGGAACGTCTGCTTTGTTTTTATCAGGACTACTGGTACACTACCAGACTAGGGCCAGTAACCCAGCTTTCTGAGCTGCCACTGAACCATTTCTTTTTAAATTGCAACAGGTCCTGGCACTTCTGATTTTACTGCACAAGACCATATCAAAACAAGTGTCTGCTGTAAGAGGTTTCCATTCTGGAAAAAAGGTGAAGCGCTGTCCATATGCTCGTCTGAATGTGCGGATTTCCTAAGAAGAAAACAGGACCTGGCATGGATGAAGTGCCATGTAAATGTTTGTAATATAAGTGAATAAGCCTGTGCTTGGCCAAAGGGCACAGCTGTTTCCCAAACACACCTTTCACAGTCCGTTCCTGTGTCTTCGCCCACTGTGCTTTCTCTCGCCAGTGGTAGCGCTCTCTTTTCTCCTTCTTGCCTGGCCGGTTTGGTATCCCTGGCGAAGCCTTTGCTCCTTGGCCCAAATCCCACC
This sequence comes from Cheirogaleus medius, assembly GCA_008086735.1. Taxonomy (NCBI): domain Eukaryota; kingdom Metazoa; phylum Chordata; class Mammalia; order Primates; family Cheirogaleidae; genus Cheirogaleus; species Cheirogaleus medius. The sequence continues at coordinate 38,119,858 of VBSM01002153.1, read as the reverse complement.
TGCAGAGAAGGCTGGCTCTCTTGCTCTCCCTGCAGGCACCACTCATTGGTGGTCCTGAGCACCTGCTCTCAAGTTCTGTTCCTTGTCATAAAATTCACATATTATGATGAATGGCCCTTTGGGTCCTTTGAGTCTAATATAATCCCCCGAATGTAGTATGCACTCAATGCACATTTATTGCAAATTATAAATACTCATTTGACATAAATGAAATACTTTTTAAAGAGGGTTGGTAGTAGAAAGAAGGAAGAAATAGGAGTGGGAATGTAAACCCTTATTTAACTTAGCTATTCAGGTTTATTACAGTGTATGCATATTATCTGTAAGTAGAATCTTGCTGTAGTGTGTCAAAAAAATGAAACCCCTATTTTGCTAAATCCAAACAGAAATAGATATAAGTACCAGGCAAGGTCAGCCAACAAGTTCAAAATCTTGGAACAGGGTAGACAGCTGGTATGTCTTTGAACTCTGTCTCTTTTTACACTTCTTAGAGAAAAATAGGTAAGACTGATGTTGGAATTATTTCAGAAGGAGTGGCTGTGCTTAATCAGAATTGTAAAGAAAATTAACCCCTTGAGTTTGCTTCTTTAGGCACCCCTCGAGCATGATGAAATTTACAGGAGAAAGAAGAGTTTTGAGGGACAGAAAGTGAGGCTTGGGGAGCAAAGGGAGAGAAAGTCTTGGCCTGGGGGAAGGGGAGAGGGAGAAGATAAACACATGATAGTTCATTTTAGCTCTTAGGCTTCATAGTTGATGTTTTTCCTTAAAATTTCAACAAAATGCATAGCTTTAATAGAAAAAAAATTATTTTCAGTAAGATATCCTGAGGCCCAAATGATGCATTGATATCTTCGTAGGTGTTGCAATTCCAGTCTTTGCTGGAAGTTTAAGGCTGTTTACACTTCTTTAAAAAGACAAGAAACAAGAGGGCTCTTGGAAAGAAGACCAGTGAGGAAAGATAAAAGCATTCAATCTAATGATATTTCTAGAATATATTTGGTGAAGAATGTTCGAAATCATCCCTGAGCTGTGTCTCTTGAAGATCTCTCACAGTTGGCCCAAAGGCGGACACCTTGTGTATCTTGCCCGCGCCTGTGTGTATCACATTGTTCTGCCCAGGTGTGGCAAGAACCCAGGGCTCGCTCAGCACCTGCTTGTTCAGAATGTTCATCAGGAACATTGGATGAGGGCAGGCCGCATGTGACCTGGGGTTGTGGGAAAGCCAGAAACTCTCCGGGACTTACATAAATGCACACAACTGTTTACTCTGCATGATCAATTATGGGTGTTTTTTCAAATGCTGACGACCTTGGGTTAAGGGCTTAGGATATTTCAATTTTATTATAGTTTGCAAAATACAAGAAGAGGGATGGGAAATGGGAGAGGAACAGAATTATGACTTATATCGAGAGTGTCTAGTCAGACTTTTATATATAATCATTACGTATTGGATCCTACAGAACACATCAGAGAGCTAGGTTCCTTTTCATCGATGAGACAGTGGACAGCTGCCGCTGTAGCAGCAAGACCCACCTCAGTGACACCCCATTGCCCCAGGATCTGCTATGTGCCACAGTCACTGCCTTACTGGTCAAAACTTCAGAGGAGAGATAGTTCTTTTCCTCATGGTCCTTACAGAATAGTGCATAAGACAATGAAACAATAACGTGAAGTGTGAGATGTCTTGTGATAATTGTTATGAAGGGAATTGTGTCTTTCCTAGGCACTCCCAGGACAAGTCCCTTATGACTACTCCTGTAGGATTTTGTTCATACCTCTTGTGAAGCATCTACAACATATGAAGATCTACATGTGTGAGATGGTGAGCTCTGAAGAGCAGGTCTTATGTCCTATGCATTTTTATATCCCACCTAGCATAGGCTGGAACATCACAGGGTCGCCATACATGTTTGTTGAATGAATACAGGACAGTTTTACCAATGCTGATAAGGGGTTGATAATTTCTCAGGAATTTTATCAGGTCACAGGATTGCTTTCTGTCATGTTTGATTATACCTATTCCCATATAATATGCCAATATCTTAAAAAGAGATTGTACAATGTGTACATGCTTTAGATCACAGAGAAATATAGTGTGGGAGGGACCGCCTCTATTTAACATTGAACAGGGCTGTGTTCTCGGAAGTGTTTGTGATAGAGAAGTAAGATAACATTCTCTCTGCAGGAAGAAGTCTGCCTCTAGAACAGGAGGAACTGAAAGCTCCAATCCAGTCTCAGGGAACCTAGCCCGAAGCTCTGACAAAAGCCTGCTTCAGAAATCTTACGGCCTGGAAGGTAAGTCGGAGGCTACCTAAACCTGCTTTATTTATTTATTCCTGCTTATAGGTGTTAGGCAGAGACAACTCCAGTCTATCTTAAAAGATTCTTCTGAGATTGTTTAATCGTCCAGCACCCAATTCAGTGTCAAGCAATTGACATTAATAGTTTCATGCAAAGCTTTGTCACCAGTGATCAACATTTCTTAGGAAAGCAGAGAAACTGAGTATAAAAAGTTGAAGATCCAGGAGCGTTTCTCCCTTGGGCTGAGCGTGGCCTGGCGGGCAGGGAGGAAGGGGCGAGCGGCCTGGGCTGCTGGGCTCTCCCTGCCTCCTCCCTCCTGGCTCTGAAAGGTCTTTCCTCAGCCGCATTTTCCGCACGCTGGCGGCCCTCTAACCTCTAGTTAACATTTTATTTCCTCACGTGTTTCTCCGTGCATCCTACCCCCCAAACCCTGGGCGCAGGGCATCTGCTTTGGCCTTGTGGGCTCCCGCCTTGCGCTGTCATTTTCTGAGGCGATCACTTCAAAGCCAGGCAGCCGTCTACGCGGGCGCGGGGCCGGCGTTTCTGCGGCGTCCTGGGCTATGCGAGTCGCGCGGCCGGCGACACTGAGGCTCC
>VBSM01002153.1:38055167-38116863 GCA_008086735.1 Cheirogaleus medius | reverse complement strand
TTTTTTTTTTTTTTTTTAATATATTACTTCCTTGGAAAAGTTATACAAACCAGTATTTTGCAGATACTGAAAGGTGGCTTATTATTTCTGGCATTCCTAAAGGTGAATTTCAAGAGACAACTTGGTTACTGGATTTAGTCACATATTTAAGAATGTCTGTTCCATGTTTGGGTTTATTTGAAGAATTCAGAGTTCTGTGAGTTTTATAATCCTGTTTAGACAACATTTCCACTTACAAGATGTTTTCTGCTTGGTTGAGTTTCACTGCTTGATTCAGAGAGGTATGAAAGTATTATTCATGGGAAAGTGTACTCTTTCTTGAGTTCTGGGTACAGATCACATTGATTCTTCCTAAAGATGCCATTGATCCATTTAGGGAAGAGATGCAGCTGAAGTGTATCTGCATGATTCTACCAGGGATTGTATTAGGAACGTCTTTATTTCCTTCTTCTCAGATGATGTTTGGTTTTTCATTTCTAAGCACAACCCCTTTTATGACAAGCACAATAGCCTGTAGTTAACCGGTTCAGCCGCGGCAGCAGCAACAGCAGCAGGTTCCCAGTTATGTTTTTAAGTACTTTTATTCTAAAGCAAGACCATGGCAGCCTGTCCAAAATCCTGCCTAGATAGGCAAATTTATATATAAACTGGGGAAATATCTTGAGATTATCTTTATAGCTCTCATTTATTGTGTGCCTTGTTCAGCTTAAACTATGACATGTTCAATTTGTTTGTTCTAAATTAGAGTGTATTCATAAATAGTTGGAGGAAAATGAGAAAAGAAAATTACCGAGCAAACATTTGGGAAGTAGGAAATGAAACAGCTTTTATCAGTACCCACATGCTACCTATAGATGGGGTGAAATGAACTTGAATAAGAAGCAGTGTAAGCACTTGGTCTGGAAAATAAAGCAAAAGCTACCTCACAGGTATGGGGGTGGATGGAGCTTCTGACTTTGGCGTTTGGGCTGCACATTTTACCCAGTTGCTTTAAGTATATATTTTTCATAAAATGCTTTTTATGTTTTTAAGTCCTAGATTTTCCTCAAAGAAGTTTAATTTTATGCAACTTTTAGTCTAATAGAATTGCCAGATCATCATGGTATGGCTTCTGTGCTTATTGTAGTTAAAGCTGTGTAATACGGTTGAAAGATTTTTTTTCCCTCTCTCTCAAGACTGGACTGTTATTTTGATACCTGAGCTTAGTAAATACCTGTCCACCTGGGGATCTTTTTACCTGAGGCAAAAGGGGAAGTAGATTATTCACTTTGAAATGAATAATCTAATCTATTTCTGAAAGTGAGGGAATAGTGAGCTCCCCTGAAAGGACAATTGTTTGGTAATTGAAACTGGTTTAAAAGTACTGTGTTTGGGCATCAAAACTAGTTTAATTGTGGTTGTGTTTACTGAATACTTTGCAAAGAAGTATGTATTTATGTGGATACAGCCCCCTACCCCCAGCCATAATTGGTAAATGCAGGGTTATTTTTTGAGACTGAGGAAGGCATTGAGTCTTTGAACTGCTGATCTCTACTTAGGATAGTGGTTTAGGATTACAAATCCTTTCAAAGGCATGCTGAATTTGAAGAAAATTTAGACTGTTACTGTTAACTGAAAAGCCAACTTTTTTTTTTCCTGTCTCAAACTTGAATGAAATATGAAGTACAGTCCTAAAGAATACAGTGAACCATGACTTAGATTTTTCACTTTTATTAATGTACCTAATTCTTTTGCTGGGTGAGAGTAGAAAGAGTAGTAGGCAAAGGGACAGGAACCTTGAACTTCCTGGCTCTGTCACTGTCACAAATGAATTTGGTTAAAGTATTTCCATGGTACCTTTCAGCAACAAGATTTTAGGTTTCTTTAATGTTTAAAATAAATGTATTAGAGTAATGAAAATGCCTGTCTGATTTGGGTAGTTTATATTTTTCATGATTGTCTTTTCTTTGTCTTGGCTTATAGTAAGTTTGTATGTACTTGGTTTACCTTGAAATTAATATTCAGAAATTGCTTTTCTGTTCCAATTGGCATTTAGCTAGGACTTCTTTTAAAGGAGGGCTAAACAATGTGATAGGAATTTAAAAGCTGTACGACTTCAGATATAGATTATTTTTATCCTTTTTGAACTTGATTCATAAACTTTGGTTTCAAAGAGCAGTAATAGTAGAAGGGAGCCAGATCGTACTTGCTGTTTTACATCAAGTAAAGTTATGTTTCTCCAGAATTTCATATTTAGTGTAACTCAATTCCCTGATGATTTTTTTTTCTTTTCTTTTCTTTTTTTTTTTTTTTTTACCATGTATGATACTATATAACCAATTGGATAGTAGGAAGGAAGAAAATATGCAGCACATTGAGTCTAGTTGTCATAGCATCTCTGGACCAGAAAGGACCTTAAAGGTTATCTTTTCCTGTTGTTTCTATACTTTTTGTTTTCATCTTCCTGTAAAATTAAAAAAAAAAAAAAGCAAATATTTAGGGATTGTCAGATTTGTCAGCATTTAATGTTGCTGCATAAGTATATTGGAAATTAACAATAGCAAATTCTATCTATTGTCAATACATTTCATTAAGATACATTAATACACTGAAAAAAATGTGGAGGAATGGGGAAAGATATATATGCTTTCAGGCTAAAGGAGAGTTCTTCCCAACCGGAGAGGAGATTTGTTAAAAATTACCTCACACATGTGCATAAACCCACCCACACACAGATGCTTTTTCCTTTTGCATGGATCATTGAAAATTTCACTAAGGGTCAGGGTTTGGAAATCACTGAGCCTCCCAACTAACCCTTCTTTGATACTTGGATCCCTTTATATAATCTCTGTAAGTGGTCTTCCAACAATCCCCAACATTGCCAGTAAAGGGTGGAGATCACCTTTTTGACGGTTTTGAGTACTAGAAAGTTTTTATTATTTATTTATTTATTGACCTATAGAAGTGAAATGTAATTAAACCTATTTATTCAAATGCTATTCTCTTGGTGGCCTATAGAACAAATCCTTCTCCAGAAGTGTTTCAGTTATTCAAGGAGCAGTACGTATCTGTAAAAGTTGGGCCCTCAACTGAATGTTCTTCATGCAACATGACCTGTGTGGGATGCAGCAGGAGTGCCCTTCATAATCACATGATGCCATAGAGCCATATCTTTCTCTGCTATACTAAATGTGACTATAAGACCTAACATTTATTGTGTTTGTGTTGTTCTATTTTAGCCTATCCTTCCCATTGTAGTTTTTGGAATTTGATTATATTATTTAGCACCTTTGCCTATCTTCCCAAAGAAATACTGCCTGCACATTAGATCATACGGTCTGTATCTTTACCTAAGTCACTGATGAAATTGTTAAAGTGGCTGACCACCACAAATATTGTCTCTGGAAGCTTCCCTGTAGGTTTATAAAGGAGTCATACTCTTTGGTTATAATTTAGTGCTAATACGCTTAATTTCTTATAACTATCCGGTATGTCTCCACCTTTCCACGCAGATTTCCTGGAAGAGCTTGTCAAACATTCTTTGCTGGTTCTGCTGACCAAGTTATTCTGAGTAAGAAATGAGTTCATTTTTAGTGTGTCCCTAGTAACTAGTCCCATATACAGCCAGTTTGTGATTAAGAAATATTTGTTTAATGGCTGACTGGATGACTGAGAAACTAGGGCCACACTGTGACCTGTGATCTCTGGAGCCTTAGGCACTGAAGAGAGTACAGAGTTGTTGGACTTTCTTAAACTCAGTTTTCAGTTTGGTATTGTCTTATGTTGAATTGCTTTCAGATAATGGGGAAGAGAACCGCAATCTTTTCCTGTTTTCCCATTGTTTTAATTAGTTGATACACTTCTCTTCCTATTTCATTACTTTAGCCATAAGAGACATGTTGAACTCTTCCTATTAGATTACTCCATATTTCTCATTTTTGCATATTTGCTAAATCTGTTGCGAGAAATCCCCATTTAGTTAAGCTGTTCAAGAAATCAGAGTAGTCCAAACTAGGCTATTTAGTTGTATATTCAATTACTCTTAAGTAAAAAACTCTGGGTAAAGAGCCAATATTAAACATTGTTAGTGTGGAAAGTAAGAACTCTTTGGGAAAATGAAAACTTAAGTTTGCTGAGATAAACTATTGTGTGTGGAGTTATAAGAAAATTTCTGACAAATACCTAGGGCATAGTGTCTTGTATAGTTAGCATAATGATTGCTTTGGCTATCTTCTAGTGGTGTTTTTGATAACACATTTGGTTCCTTGTTGAACACTGGGTTTTCACATGGTTCAGTAATATTAATAGTCTGGGATACTGTACTTTTTGTATTGGAGTTTATAACATGTCATTTAGAAACTGAAATTCCAGCAGGGCAAATGCTACTGTTTCAAGTGTTTAATGCCCTCCGGGTCTCTAAACGTTTCCTAACATGCATCCCATCTATATACACTCACCTATCTAAGTGTGTCCATATATATGCATATACATACATATAAATATACATATTACTGTCCATATATGTGTACATATACAGATACACATGTTTGTACATCTTTTACAAATGTGTATGTGTATAATACATATGCATGTATTATACATATACTTTACTATGCTAAGATATTATGGACATTATAAAACATAAACACAAATGTAAATTTTAAGATGATGATACTAAAAATAAATAGAAGTTGAAGTATTTTCTCTTGCACCTCAAGGGCTCATTTGTTATCCTTTGAAATGTGTAGTCCCTGTCTGAAGACCACTGCTTTACCACTGTGACTGGTTAGAGTTCATAACTGTTCAGAAACAGAATTTCTAAAGGGCCTGCAGAGTCTTGTGAGGGAAGCCCAAGGCAGACTTCAGTCTTAATGGGCCCTATATTTATTGTATTTATTCTTTTTTTTCTGAGCTGACTTTGGCCAGTTTTCTTACAGAACTGCTTGTGGGTTGCTTGTTTTGAGCTTCCTTCCTTCCTTTCTCCTTTCCTCCCTTCCTCACTTCCTCCCTTCCTATTTTGTGGCCCCAGCTAGAGCTACAGTGCAGTAGTGTCATCATAGCTCACTGCAATGTGGTTTCATTTTTTTGAGGGGATAGTGATGGTAAGGGTTATACTTTTCTCCTTGGAAAGCTTCTAGTTGAACTTGGCTAAAGAAGCATCATACTATCACACTCAACCATCACCAATCCCGGGATCAGGGTAAAAGGACATGACTAATCCTTTACCCATCCAGCAACTTCTAAAAGAGTAGGAACAATGCTACAAATGCGGATTAACAGTGTAGTTTTGTCTGTATGTGATTGGCCAGACAGAACACGGTACAGAGAGCCACTGCTGGTTCAAATAAGGCCTGGCTTCCTAGCCATTGGTAGAGCATCTGGGCTGGGAATGGATGAGGAGAGAGAGCTACAAGCCCTGCTTGTCTCTCCTGCAGCTTCCAGCTAAACTAGAACCACTGACTCCCACCTACCCTGCTTTGCAGTTTTAATCTCTAGCACTTACCAGTGCTGATAAGATATTGTATCATGTTTACCTTTTATGTGTACCTTCTGTCTCACTTCAGTAGAACATAAAAGCATCATAGAGGCAGGGACATTTCTGGTGTACTGCTGTATTCCTTGCACTTAGGTGGTTTTTGCCACATAATAGACTCTCAGCAAACAAATATTAAAGAAATGATTTGGAGTTGTGGATTTAGACATGAAAGAACTTTTTGTATCTTGACATTTGTTGAGCTAAATAGTGTTGCCTCAAAGTTCTGCTTGTTTCTATTGTATATGATCTGTCTGAATAACCATTGTACCTCATTTTATATCTTTTCTGAGTCATTTGACCTGTGACTGAGCTCTGATAGGGAATTGGTAAAAATGTGGAAGTTGTTTCTGAAGAGGGTTTTAACAGTTTTCCATCTGGTACATCAAGACCTTTATAGCTCCATTCAAAGGGGTATGATTCTGGGGAGTCTGGGCACCCTTGGGTGTTCTCCTTTCATGAGAGATTGTGGTTTACATCTTTCCCAGGGTTCAAAGTCTGGTCCCCATTGATGACTATTTGAAGCCTGTGAGGCTGTAGTTCACTTAAAAGCCCTGGTTTGGGCTTATTAATAAAGATGACTGAAAAGAAATGATTTCTGAATTGTGCAATTCTATCTGTAGTCCTTTATCTTTCAATCTTTTAGCAATGATAATTTCTACAGGAGGTAATGATTTTTTAAAATCTCATTCGCACATCTTTTGTTGATTTAGTACTTTAAATTTGAGGTTCGCAAAGTACGTTAGAATTATATTTATGCCTTTAAATATAGTAGGTGTTCAGTAGCCATAGCCTTTATTTTAGATGGTAAAAATACTTTAATATCCTGACATTATACTAATTCCTTTGTTACATGAAATCAGGAGGATATCATTCTAACTTCTATTTGTTTACATTTGTGTATTAAGGCATGCTATATTATGGGAGCCTGTAGTCAAGGCTGAGAGAGTCTTTATATATAATAGAAATGTCCAATTTATTGAATGATTTTGTTTGAGGATCATTTTAAGTTATTTGCTTGGAATAATGGATCAGTTTTCCCATTTAAAATGTTTTAAATGATAAGAATGAGTAAAGGAGACTAATGTTTTTGAGTTACGAACTGAATAAAGAATTGGGGAGAGCTGTCCCCAAAGGCAAATTTGAAAAGTTATTTTATTTGAACTTTCACTTATGTTCTCTCAGAGATAACAAGAACCTTTAGCCTGGTAGGATTTTCCCCTTTTACAGACGCAAAAACTAAGGTTTAATGAGAGAAAGTGGTTTTCTGAATCCTAGTTCTTATATTTTAAACCTAGGTCTCTTGATTCCAACTGTAGTGCCCCTTCCTCGGGTTCTGCAGCTGCTTTGTAAGGTATGGTAGGTCACAACAAATCTTTACCAGAAATGAATGAAAAGAGAGGAAGGAAGAAGGGAGGGAGTAAAAAAGGTATGTACATATGAGAACGGTGGAATTATCCTACTCACTCTCCCTGAAAGGGGGAATGTGAGGGCTGAGGATTGGGCTAATGAGCTTATTGTTCTAGTCTAAAAAATGCCCTGGTCTATCAGCTAGTAGATCGTCTATTATTAACTGGAAATTTTGTAATTTGCAGTGAGGTAGCAGTTCTGCTGATTGAATCAAGTTATATATTCTTTGTTGGGAAGCAAGTGGGTTCTTCTGTGATCATGCAGAGAACATTTTTTTAGCCCCTGAGTCTTTGCCAAGATTAAAAGAAGTATAAGAGGAAAACAATTTTTGTTTTGCATTTATACTTTGCTAGATTTGCATAATCTTTGTTTAAGCCAGTTGAATGTGAATCCCTAAATAAATTTCAGGCATTTAAATATTTAAAAGGATTCATCCACAGTACTTTACTCACCCAAAGAATAAGTGCTCACAACAAAGAAAATAACACCCTTGCAGATGTAGCCCATATAGACTTTGTTCACCTTGTCATTGAATTATAAAACATTAATAGCAAAGCTAGAATTTGAACATTCACTGAAATGCTTAGCTGGCTCTGTTCCAAAATATTGTTTCCCTGGTAGGGAAAGCAGGACAATTTGTTTAAAACTGGCAGTTTGCCAGTCAGGATAGCTCTGACGCAATCGTTGCAGTAACTACTTTGCTCCAACTGCTAATTTTAGGGCAGTTAAATCTGGGTGATGTCTGATGGCTGCTGTCGCTGTGCGTCTGGTTATGTGGAGCTTTCTAAATTCATCCTTTTAGCTTGGCACCATAACTCAGTTCTTTCTGAAATAAGCTGTGGAGCAGAGGGATGTTGAGTCGGCACAGGATATGTGCATAGAATCAGGAGCAAGTCCCTAGGAGAGTTTCAGGAGACATGCTCTGATCTTACTATTTTGTCATTCCAAGAACAAATACTTGTCACATCTGTACTTCCCTTGCTATAGCACCCTGGGAAGTGTTGAGGGAGGAGATAAGTGTATGTCAAGGCACCTCCCTTCATGGAGCAGGGTACTGGCAATAAGCACTTGTTTTCCTGCTCACTCCTGCAAGCATTAATGTGTTTAAAAGTGAACTTTTAATTTCTCCTTTTCTGGATAAGGTAAAACTAAGGATAAAAATGGTAATTTATTAAAAAAACCTACTTGGAGCAATGTATAGAAGAGCAAAGTAGAATTTCCTGCTATTGCAAGAAGATAGAGGTGGGGTGAAGGGTTCTTTGGTGGCCTTGTGTAGCTTACTCAGCTTCTTGAGGCAGTAAATATGATCCAATTTTAAAATGAGGATGTGGGGCCACACCATCTTGAGGTCTTTTTAAACTCTGGCATTCTAAGAGTTCCACGTTAACAGGGGCATCCAAGGGTATGAGACCCCTGATGGCAGGGACCTTGTCCTTCTCTCCCTATCCTCCAGCCCCAGGTCAGTGTCGGTACAGTCAGAAAATTAACTGACTCATAGAATTTTAGGCCTCAAAGGGGCCTTTGGGTGCTTCTCTAATCAGACTTCCTGTTACCAATTCAGAATTATCAGAGAATGGTTTAGCCACTCACCAGACCTATTGAATGGGTGCCTTATTAGGTGATGAACCAATTACCCATTCCGCTGTAAGTGTTCTGGCAGAGCTGGTAGTCAGATATATTAGGAAAAGATTCCTGTGTAAATGAGGGCATAGGAGAGGTGGCACTACAACTTCTTTCAGATGAAAGACTTTATGGTTTGCTGAGAGTAAGGTGGGTTTGCATAGTCAGGAAAACATTCAAGGAAGGTAGAACTTAAGCTCTGGAAAATGGTTAGGGTTTGAATTTTTGCTGAGGGCTTCTTGTATGTGGGGACACACCAGGCTCTGTCCGGGACCTGCACGTATGTACAAAACACTCTCAGTTGTTCATTTATCATGGTAGTGTCTCTATTAACTTGGTCTGCTTAAAATAAAACTCATTTCTTTGCCTGGTTTAGGTTTTACAACTCCAGATACGGATTTTATTAACAAACAGCAACATCAAAGAGAAGTGATGGACAGTATTTTCGAAGTGGTGATTATTAACTTGTCTATCATACAAGATAGTCATTCTGATTCTTTTTACTGTAATTTACTAAAGGTTATAGAATATGTCATAAACCTAAAAGAAAAATTATTTTGGATGCATTAGCAATATAATTGATGTTTTGGTATAAAACTACTGAATCTGTTTCAATTGTTTGTCCAGAGAATATACACGCAGTATTATATTTGAAACTCAAGATCATGTGTTTTGTTTTGAGACTTTATATTTTGGAATTTATAATTTGATAATTGATTTACCAAAGTAATTTGTTTGAAAATTATTCAGAGCAATAAAAGTTTTAAGTCAGGGCAGCGTTAGGCAGGATGGCTATGCACATAGGAGCTTGCCTCACCTGGGCGTCTCGTGCGCCATCTCGTGCACCATGCATTTTTTCTGGGATGTGTGTTTAGTTGCTACTGATGCTCTGTTGCATGAGTTCACTTCCATTTTTATGTCCCACGAAGTAACAGAAAGGGCTGGGTAAGATTTTCATTCCCTCTTAAACTTCAAAACAATAAATCTCAATTAATCACCATATACTTTCCTCCAACATTTTACTATGCAAATTTGCAAACATACAGAAAAGTTAAAAATATTGTGTAGTATAGTGGACATCACTGTACCTACCACCTAGATTCTACAGTTGTTACATATGACCCTATTTGCTTTATAGGTAGCTATCCGTCTTCTACCCACCCACTAATCCATCTTATATTTTTGATGCATTTCAAAATAAGTTGCATACATTAGTACACTCTACTGCTAAACACTTCAGCATGCATGTTGGAAATAAGTTAAAAACTTTTACATTTTTTCTGAGGGAAAAGGTATAGAGTGGAATGCACAAGTTTTAAGTATATCATTCTGTGAATTTTGACAAGTGCATACACCCATGTAACCCCACACTTCTATTTGGATCTGAAGCATTCCTACCACTCAAGAAAGTTCTCTCATACCCCTGCCCAGTTTACCCCTCCACCCCTCATCCCCACCTTGATCTCTGTCTCAGGCAGTTGTTCCTTGTTTTGTTTTGTTTTTTTAACCATAGATAAGTTTTGCCTGTTCTTGAACTTCATGTACATGGAATCATGCAGTATGCACTGTTTTGTGTAAAGCTTCTTTCACTCAGCAAATTATTTTTTTACTTTGTCATATACTTTAAAATATATTGCTTTACCTTCATCTTGATCACATGCCCTATTCAAAGGCCATATCTATTTGTCAAGTGATTTTAGGAGCAATTTCGTTTAGATGCTTGTGTATTTATCTTAAGTCATATCTCAACTTCCTCTTTCCCTACAAGGTCGTGATTTTCATATTGGATTTGGCCATTTTCCCACTGGGTCTCTTCTTACATCCCACTCATATAGTCTGAAAATCAGGTGCTGCTTTTGTTAGTTTGCTAACACTTGCTGCGGTACTGCTCAGGCTGGCTCACGGCATTGGGCTTAGCTATTTTGCCTCTGAAGAGATGGATCCTGATATATTACTTGGTTATTGTCATATGCTACTAGGAAAACTTCAGGTGAAAGAAAATACCTCTGTTTATCTTTGTAAAACTGAGAAATTATTTCTAGTTCAAACGCAACAATTATTAAAACTAAAATTTCCTGAGTTCAGTTTCATGCTACTATATGGAGAAGACTAATCAACTAAACCTAAAAAAACAGATTTTAAAATCACTTGTGCTAAAGTGAAAATCACTTTGTGCTAGCAAAATAAAAACCTAGTTGACTTAAAAATAAAATTCTAGACTTAATTAACTGCCCTCTTTGCTATTTCCTCTGTTACTGAAGTTCTGAGTTGCTAAACCTCCCCAGCCATAAACCAAACTAATAAAAAGTTTTCTTGGCTGGGCACAGTGGCTCACACCCGTAATCCTAGTACTCTGGGAGGCCAAGACTGGAGGACTGCTTGAGCTCAGGAGTTTGAGACTAGCCTGAGCAAGAGCAAAACCTCGTCTCTACTAAACATAGAAAACAAAATTAGCTGGTTTTCATGGCACAAGCCTGTAGTCCCAGCTACTTGGGAGGCTGAGGCAGGATTGCTTGAGCCCAGGAGTTTGAGGTTGCTGTGAGGTATGATGACGCCACTGTAGTCTACCTGGGGCGGTGGAGTGAGACTTTGTCTGAAATAAAAAAAAGTTTTCTTCAGCTGTACTGGGTTAATGACTGTTTTGCATATACAACATGCTGTCACTATAGGAAGATTTTTCTTTAGGACCATATTGATTAGGGTAGCTCTACCTGCTCTAAAAGCTACTCCAAAATGTAATGTCAGGTAAGAGAGAAGCTGATGACTTTCTTGTGGGCAGCCTGAGGTCTGGGCAGGTGGGCTGCTTCCTCCACCTGATGCTTATGGACTCAGCTGCCTTCCATCTTGTTCTCTACTTTAGGGCGTTGGCCTCACCACACCGCACTGCATCTCAAGTGGTCTGCACTCAGGCTTGCTGAAAAGGGAAGGGGCACCCAGGAGGTGGGTTGTCTAAAGTGCTGGTCCAGAAGGTTCTATATCACTTTGCTCTTATTCCTCTGGAGATTTTGTGACCTGACCTAACTTCAGGGAATGCTGGGCCATCCATCGCTTCCATTTTAGTCCTGTGAGTTAGCATTGCCAGTTGTTTGGTTTTGCTTTGCTCGGTGGGTTTTATGATGCTTTGCTTGATGCTGGATAGAACTCTGTGTTTGGGGCTTCCCTGGTACCTGCCTCTCTATTGCAGAATAAACGTCTTTGTGATCTTGGGCCCCTCGTTGCGGGCCTACCCAGATATTTTGAGTAGATCACAGACTTGTGCTGAGACTGAGGGGCCTTTTCCATGGCTGTGGGGCTCGTAGCTGCTTCCTCTTGAAAAGACTAAGTTTCTGCACCTGTAAATGGAGAAAGTTCGATCTGCCTCCATAGTATTACAGAGAAGATTTGTTAAGAAAAGCTACATGTCTTACAGCGGGCACTCAGATGTGTTCATTCACTTGTCAGATACTTACTGGATGCTGTTTTGTGCCAGGCACAGTTCTAGGGACTCAAGCAGTGGCAGTGAGTGAGGCAGATAGGGTGGTGCCCACGTGGTGCTTTCATTATGGAAATACAGTTGATTTTCTAATATTTCTCAAAGTAGTTTTTGGTTTTGTTTTTTGTACCATTGAAGGCAGTTTAGTTCTGGGTGGAGGAAGGGAGGCTAAAGTCTAATAATAATGAGATTGCAGACAGATTCTGTAACTTTGAAAGAAATGTTACTGGGGACATGGATCAGGGGATGTGATAAAAGACCTAGTCGCTGTTTAAAATTCAGACTCATAATAGAAGGCTTAAGAGACAATTGATGAATGGAATAATGGTAATCATTTATTCAGGAGCCAGAGGGTTTCTTGGGAACAAAAACTTTTCGAATGACTGCAGGGCCCTCTGGCTTTCCTGCCATTCAGAGGAAGTTCCATTGGCGTCCAGGCACCATCTCCTGCTCTGAGAAGAGCTGGGACGTCGGTCAGGGGCAAATAGTAAGGACGCAGTTGGGCGTGTGATCCCTCCCCCCCCCAGTGAGCTCACATTACGCTGCTTTAACCTGAAAGGACCTTGAGCAGACTGTTGACTAGCACCTTGAAAGACTCTTGAAGTGCCAGTTCTGATCCATTGTAGGCTTTGGAGACCATGTGGAGTAGATTCTGAGTCTGTCCAGGCTAAAGGAGGGCAAGTGCCTTGTTAACACACCGCGGTATCAGGAGGGTGTGGAGGTGGAGCGTGGCCCCCATTCCAGGCCCCTTGAGTTTTGTTTTCTCTAGAGTTATCCTGTGAATTTCCAAGGGTGTGTCTAGTAATTTTGGCGATACCAGACACTAATATTCCTTCCAGAGGATCACCTCATAACATCCACAGTGTACTATGAACATGAGCTTATTTCTCGCAGAATGCTGGAGAGAACAGATTTGTGGTCAATTTGCTCTAAATTAAGGGAGTGTATCCAGTTTTGGGCTGAAATTTTCTTTTTTTCTTGGAGGTTGGAGTGTTCATGTTCCTCAAGATCTACAAAAGAAGGAAAACTTAGTGATAGGGTTGCATTTGTCACTTTCCACTGTCAAATTAGAAGGGGAAGACAAACTTCTGGTTGAAATAAATGACATGTGAAGTTTTTTATAGGATGGAAAGGTTGAATGGTTTTTATGTTAACAGGAACATTATGGCATTTTGATAATCCGAAAGTTACATTCTTTTCCTTTCCATTGCTGCTGTCTGCTCAGGGTATATTATAGATGGCTTATGCTGATTTTGCTAATTTTTGCCGATAATTTAAGCATGGGAGGATTCAGGGAACCTCCTGAGCAATGAGAACACAGCTGAGCATTTCATGAGCCTTCCGTTTGATTTGGGGGCAGTAGCTGCGGCTAAGCAGCTGCAGATGGTGTGTTTTCAACTCTTGCTGTGGCAGTTTGGGAATTTTTTACATCTTTTTGTTTGTAGTGAACAAAAGAGCAGTGTGGGACTTAATCAGCTAGATCAAGTGTATATAAATTTTGAGGATGGTGTTTCTACTGTATCTTAACTGAAATATTAAACTTATGTATAAGTGAGGAAAACTGGCCTGGTGATTTATGGTGTCTGATTAAATCCCACATTAACATGCCTCTAGAATGTGTGTGCTTTCACTTTCCATTAATGGGTAAACATTTACCCTGGCCTTTACCCTTATAATTCACTATTCCATCAGCCAAAACCCTTTATCTTTTTCTGCTTACGTTGTTACATGAAGTATCTGGTGGCCCCTGCATGGAGCAAGGGCCTGTATTTCGCATGGCACCAAGGGTAGTTTGTTGGTCAGATAGTTTAACTGGAAGAAGAAAGAGAGTGCTTCTATAAGAGGGTGAAGGTTTCTCAGAGTTCATGTCTTCATGGGAAGAGTGGGAGGAGATGCCAAAGAAATTGCAAATATACTAATAATCCTCAGAGAAGTGGTTTTTACACAGCACCCTCCCACTAAGTGTTCTGTTATTGTTGGACTCTGAATAAAGACCTGCTGGGCTGTGCCTTTAATCCTGTGGGCGATTCTTACATTTTTGTGTTCAAAACCATCTTGGCTTCCTGTTGCTCAGATACTGGGTGTGTTCTGTGGGTTTAAAAAGCACATAGCACCTGAAAGATCATATTTTGTGCTCCCTAAATTGATATGAACTAATTTGACCTACATCAAAACATTTTTTGGCATTATATCTTTTTTGTTCTTGAATTATAACTTAAATGAAAGTTAAGTTTCTAAAAACTGGATCCTTCTAATCTTTATGTTAGTATCTGTATTTTGTTCACACCTTCTTTTAATTCTTGCACTTTTCTTCTGAGTGTTGAGATTCCTAGTAATTTCCAGGATTGTTGGAAAGCAGTTCCGTGTTGGATACCTGTGGAGGATGTGTAGAGCATGGTTAACACTTGGAGGTGGTCCCCTCGACTCCATAATAAAAGTGAGTGGTTTGCTAGAGACCACCTGTAACTTTCCTTTTTCTTCTCTTTGGGCCTTCTACAGCGTTACCATCAGGATGTGTTTTTTTTAAATCTGGTATAAAGTGTCATGTAAAAATATTAATATTTTCAATAATATCTTTCGGGGTAGAGACATTGTGAAGTCCATTGCTTACCTTTCCACCCATTCTGGAGGAAAAGCTGATGCATGTGCTAAAGGTCAGAGAGCCTTGGTGGCCCTCAGGGCTTTGAGGCTATTGTTAGTGCAGATAGATTTAGCCCATTTAGCCCTATTTAGCCCATTTTATTACAGAAAGTTAAAGCTACGCCCTGTTGTACTACCCTTGTTCTACCTCACGTGCCATCAGGCCCCTGCCATGGGTTCTGGTGTGTTCCCACTCAGAGACAGATGTTGACAGGGTGCTTCCTCCCCACGCTGAGGAAGATGAACTGTAAGCTCCTCTAAAGGCCTGGTGTTGGGCCCAGATGCCAGAGTGTGCTGCGGTGATGTTGTGTGTGTGAGGGGTGTGCTTGTTTGCTTGTTTACTTGTTTTTAAGAATTGGAGACAGATAGTGGAAAGCATATAAATATTTTGCTGTTTATTAGTATCTCTCAGAATTATGTATTTTACTTAAAAAAACAAACAAACAGAAATAAGTGAGGCATGTTTACTTCCATACATCTTCCGCAGCATTGAGATTTTGCTCCTTACATCAGCCCCAGAAGTGTGGTGTCCAGCACCTCAGTGGCTGGGCCCTTGCCACGCCCTGCACTGGCAGGGTAGTTCCTCCATGTGAGTTCGGGTCTCACCCAGCACCTTGTTGCCATCCATGTCACCCAGCATAGTGTATCTCTGTGACAGAGGACTGAAGGAAATCGAGTTTCTTTCATTTCTAATCCCTCACAGATTGGTACTTCTGAGTAGTAATTATTAAAGAAACAGAAATATACATTACAAAATTAAAAAGCTCCAATTTTTATTAATGATCTAACAGACATCAAATTCCATTTCTTTAGATATAGTGACAATAAACATAACATAGGAAGAAAAGCATTTAAAGAATTGTGTTTGTTCCCCTGAGAGTGCGTATCAGAGATTTATAAAGTGAGTCACAATTATTCTCATACATAACTTTTTGTTGTTCTGCAGTTGTAACCAAATAGAAGTTATGAGTTAAGAGATCAGTTCTCCATATTAAATTCTAATAACACATTTTGAACAAATACCATGCATATCAGTATTTAATGTGATAGGTGAACTTGTTTCCTTTTTGCTTGGTAACAGGGTTGAACTGATAACACATTATTTCAGGGGATAATAAGTATCTAAATAATTTCTCTGTTTTGCTTTAATAATATTCATAGTAGAAAGACCGTTTTACAGAAGGACATTGATGGAAATGGAAGAAGTGATTTTAAAGCAATTTCAGGAAGTTCAATATGTTCACTTTAAACTTTTATCCAAAAAGTAAGCTAATGATATTGTATTTTAGAATTTATCTTTGATCTGTTATTGGTGATTAGGTCCAACTGTTCATTCTGTAAAGTAATAGTTAATTTGTCTTTGAATAAAATGGATTCTGGAGTTTGTACACTTTTATATTACAGTTGACAACTAACTATAAAGTCACAGTGGTAATACTGTCCTAATGATCATAATTAGTCACGTGACTCACCATACAAGTTCAACAGCATCTAAACTGGTCTATGGGTAGTTTGATGTGGGTGATTATCCTGAGTTACTTTTCAGAGAAAAAAATTGTGGAACACAAACTATTAGAAAAGAGGTTACTTTTTATAAAGGGAGGGGGTTTTGGGTTAGTGTTAGATATGTGTTTGTCTTTATGATGATAGGCCTATTGAGAGTAAGTAGCCAGTGGATTGGGAACTCTTTGAAAGATTTATTTTTGGACCGTGAACTTAAAATGGAATAATGGAATCTCATAGTCCCTCTGCCTGGATGAGCCTGCCTAGCACTTGGCCACTGATCTGCTTTCCTTTGGGGCAGTGGTCTCCAACCTTTTTGGCACCAGGGATTGGTCTCATGGAAGACAGTTTTTCCACATATGTGAGGGCAGGTTGCAGGGGAGCAATGGGGAGTGACTGTAAATACAGATGAAGCTTTGCTAGCTCACCTGCCACTCACCTCCTACTGTGTGCTTCCATTCCTGAGTTTCATGGAAGTTGATTTTCCCATAGATGGGGGCTGGGAGGGTGTGTGTGGGCTGGGTGCAGGGAAGGCAGCAGAGTTCTGTGGCCTGGTCCCTAACAGGCCATTGACTGGTGGATTGGGGACTGCAGCTTTGGGGTATATTTCTAGTCTCTGTGCCTCTGCCTCCCTGGGAGTGCTGAGCAGTCTTCTGCTGTTCACGGACCACGTCATGTGTGTAGTGTGTGCAGAGAGATATGGGTGTACAGCAGCAGAAAAACCTTTATTAACTTGAGTCACCCGATAACAACAAAATGCTAAAATGTTTTTCTGTTTTAAATGAGAGAAAGCCATATAAATGGTTGAGCTTGTGCTAAAAGGATAGAGGAAGAGATAGTGTTGAAAAGAGGGCACAAGCCTGTGAATTCCAATTTATTAATTTGTTTTCTGTTATTTCAGAGTGAGCCATCACTGCCTTTGCAGATGGTCTGTCCTCTGCAGCAGTCCCCCACTGGATAGTTGTTCCCTTGTGTGTGGCTATACCTAAAAGATTTGTCTGTCCATTCCCTTCAAGAGGGGACAGATAGGGAATGGGTACAGAAGGCAACATCAGCAGGTAACCCTACACATGTGCCTGCAGACTTTGAACAAAACAGCCCTTCCATGGCACTGGGTGAAAAATTGATAGAGGAAGAGAGTAGAAGGAACAGTTTTCTTTAATGCTCTATACTCCAAGCATAGCTTTCCATGTTTTCTAGGTTACACCCTGTGCAACTTTTAGTAAAGTAGAAGATTAATAATTGTATGAGGATTTAGAGTATAGAATTTACCCCAATGAAATAATCAAGTGATCAAAAAAATTTATGTATAAGGATGCTTAATGTAATATTAATTGTAATATGAAAAAGTGGAAAAATATTGGTGGTAAGATATTAATTGATGATACTCCATAGGATCAAATAATTTAAATCAATTAATATCTTATTTTATAAGGCTATTTAATGACATGGGAAAATGTTCACAGAATATTAAGTGAAAACATTTTGCTAAGCAGTAAATATGCATATGTATTAATGGAACAAGGATACATTAAAACATTTCCAGTGATTGTTACTTGTGGATGTGTTATGTGTAATTATCATTTTCTTTTTACATTTTTTTCCAGTTTTTCTAAAATGAACATATTAATTTGATCACAGGAAAAACATGCTATTAAAATAAATATTTTAGCTCATGAATTACTGAGTTATATGTATGTTAAAAATGATAAGTCTGTGTCAATGTACTTTCCTGGTTCAGTATAGTTAGGATTTGTTTTCTTTTGTTATATAATCTTCATTGTTTTTATTCTTTTAAATATGTTTAACAGACATTTTCAAGGCAAGTAATTAGCAAATGTTATTAGACATAGATGTCTGATAAATATATTTTTGGTACATGTTTTTTTTTTTTACCATAAAAGCATCTATGATTAAAGTTTACTCTCATGTAGGCAGATCTCCTTTGAAAATTATCTTCTGATCTTGTATGTTAGAGTTTATTATATTTTTTAACCTCCTGACTACCTCCTTTCATTTAAACTTGTAACATAGGAAGAAATACATATATATGTATAATTTAAAGGCACTGAAATTAATTTAATTTCAGGATATTTATATTTTACTATTAATAATGTAATTTATTGGTAAGTCACTGAATGACTTGCTTTTATATATATACATTATTTTATCCTCACAGGTACCCTTCCTCAACAACAGGGACATCTTTCTGAGTTGCTATAAGAATTAGAGATTTTGGCATTTACTTTAAAAACTACTGTTAAAGCTCTTTGCTTATCTTTGAAAGCAGGGATACCTTGACCCAGATAACTTCCATGTCTTTTTAGCAGTATAATTGCCAGCCCTTTGATACTATGCTTTTTGACATTTACATTAAAAATAAAAATTAGCTAATTTGTAAGTTATAAGGTCTCAAAAAAAATAATTCATTCCTCTTTCACGCCTGTTAATGCTTCTATTAAAATTCTGAAATGGCTTATTAAATTAAATGCAATGTCAAAGGCTAATTGTCTCTCTGTGAATTAGTCTACATGACTTATGAAAGTGTGATTTAAGAATTATGTTTGAATAGCAACTCTGAAGTCAATTTTTAGTATCTATCACATTGTAATGATAGTAGATGAAAAGTATTAATAGATTATGAAGTCCATTCTCTTGCTGTTACAAAAGATGCCTATAAAATATGTTCATTGTTAATGCACTTGAAATTACTCTAACTTATTAGCATCGTATGTCTCAGGCACAGATAAGTGGTTAGAATGGCATTGTCTGATGGATAAGAAGGCAGCAACTTTATCTGCTTTGGGGACAGGCAGTGCATATATGATGTCTGTAAGAAATAGTATATTGTTGGAAAATTGGAAATCCTGTATTTTTTTCATTTTTATTACAATTATAAAAAATTATATTTCACAAATCAGTAAAATTTTAGTGGAATAAATGTGAAGTTTGGAGTAATTTTTATTCAGCATGTCTTTTGAGTACCTACCATGGTTTGGGTGCTTTGGTAACCCAAGGTTTGAATCTGAGCTCTGTACCACCTTAGGCAAGTTCAGCCTCAATTTCCACATCTTTAAATGGGCATTAAAACACCTATTGTGAAAGATTGTTGTGAGATTCTCATCATGCTTATAAAAGTGCTTCACATAAGTACCTGCCACAATAGTAGGTGCTTAATAATCTGTAATTACGTTCCTCACGTGCATTTTTGAGCATCTAGATTGGCTGAATGACTTGTGGGCCCACCCGAGAGCACAGTGAGAGGGGATGGCTGGAAAGGAAATGAATGCAACTGCGTATAAAAGCTGAGTGAATTTTAATGAGTGAACAGTTTTGGAAAGTCAAAATATAAAAATTGTTTTCAAGGATTAATATTCCTCTCATTAGTGAGACTCAAAACACAAAATTGATTTGAAGAAAGTTGGCTTAGATTCTTGGAGGGGAGGTTCCCTCATACTTGACAACCTGCTGGAATCCTTTGAAATTCTCAAACTGTGATAAGCAAGAATCTGTGGGTGTGTTGTATCCTTCCACTTTATGTAATTAATGGAATTATGTTGATTTGTGTGAAAAGTGCTATTCAACTGGTGCTGAAAGAGATAGCTTGTTGTGGACAGTTGTGGTTTGAGTATGCATGATGTCCATTCCTGTCAAACTCCTTGTTCACTTCACTTTTGTGTTTCAAAAGGTCTCTTTCTATGGGATACCCTTTTATTTAGTGGTCAGAAATAGGTCACTTGAACCTTTCTGGTAGTCTCCATTAGGGCCTAGAAGAAGATAGGATCTTGGTAAAGACTTGTGGTGTAGTCATGAGGCTGGCTAGAGCAAGGCCTGAGGGCACCATGTAGATCCAGATGTCACCTGTGTTGATGGACCATAGGGTCTGGAGTTAGAGATGGGTCCCCACGACCTCCTTACTGCTATCCCAGCACCCACCAGCATTTCCATCCCTCAGGCCCCTGCTGTTGCTGCCACACTCATGTCCTCAGGCCATATCCCTTGTCATCTGACCTGCCCTTTCTACTCTGTGGGTCCCGACCTTGCCAATCCTGTGGCTTATGCACAGACCCCTTCCTCTGTGGCTTTCTATTCCTTTTGACCATGATGAACGCCCCCCTGTTTAAACACCTCTGCCTCTCTCTTCTTGGCTTCTGTGGCACAGCTGCCTCCACTTCTCTTCCCATCCATGATCATTTCTCATCTGCCTTTGCTGGCCTCTCTGCCTCTGACTATCTTTTAAATGTTGGGGTTCCAGTGGTCTTCACCATCCAGGTGACCAGTCATACCTTCCCAAGTGGCTTCTTTCATTACCTCTGTGATAACTTTACCTGTCTGACCTTTTCCAGTTACGTTCTAGTCATCTTCCTTGGATAGTCTTGATACATTTCACGGTAAATGAGTCCATTTTGGATCTGTTATCTTCTCCCACAAATCTCTGCATCTTAGTACTGTGCCGTCACTGTCAATCTAATATACCCAGTTAGACAAAGCTCAGTGTCCTCCTTAACTCACATATGTCTAGTTGGTCACCAGCATCTGCCAATTTTGCATCAGAAATGACTCTTGAATCTCTCTTTTTCATCTCCCCTGCTCTCTCCTTACTTTGGGACATATCATTCTTCTTTGAATTTTGAAATAGCTTTCTAGCCTTTTACTTTGAGGCTGTTATCTCTGAGGTTTCTGTAACTTGGCTTGAACATTTTAGCATGGGGAGGATTTTAGGTATATTTGAGAGAATCTATGTCATTGACCTGTATTTCTTTGGTTTTTCTGAATCCAGAACATCCCCAAATAGGCCAGATTTCACCTGTAGCAGAAATACGTTTAAGACACATAAAAATTGGAAACTATGTAGATTCAAGGGGGCATGATTAATCATTAAAGAAGATAATCTGATAAATTTTGAATTATTTCTTATTTGGTGCCCCAGAAGTTTTTAAAATTTGGAATAATGCACCATAGTAAGATTTCAGGGAGAGAGGAACGGTCAGAAAGACAGGAATGCCCATCCATTTCTGGAAGAGTTTCAAAGGGAAGGTGAGGATCTGGAAGTTTATTCCTTAGACTATCCTTCAACTAGTAGCTCTCCTTGAACTATGCACAGAGGCTCCCAGGGAGTCTTCATGTCCTCACAGTTAGTTGTTCATTTGGACGACTGCAGCTCTAGGACAGAGTGATCTTCATCCTGTCTTTGTCCCAGCACCTGGCCTGACGCTGGCTGGAAAGGCCTGCCTCCCTGTTTTAACTGGGCACAGTCTCCCCAGCTGGTCCCTTGCTCTCCCCTAGAAGTGCCATTGGGGCTGCTGTTGATGCCTGCTGTTGCCTGTCAGTTTGTGTGAGTTACCTCTGGCCGCAGGAAGCAGGAACTGACATTATACCTTTCAGAGGAATGGAAAGTATTTTTGTCATGACAAACAATAACTGTGTTTATAGAGGCCTGCATGATTTTATCAAGCATTATATAATCCATTTTGTAGGATGGTGACAATATGGCTGTGCTGGCTGCATGGCTGTTGATTATATGCCCTGAGGTTTCCACATGAGTCTTCATGGAGTGACTGCCACCTCCTGCTCTGGACCTGAGGACTGGAGGGGTGAGAGGTGGCGCTTGGGGTTAGCCTCCTGCTTGCTTCAGAAGTAGAGCATGTGGTGACCATTCCCTGGCTAGTTCACAAGTAGACCACATTGTCCCATCCAGCAGGCACGGTCTTTAATTTAGGTTATCATCTTTTTCAGGAAATTATATAAACAGAAACGCTTGGACAAAAAACAAAACAAAACAAAAAAGCCTATTTCAGACAACAGCATTTTGATTCTCAGTCACCTCAGCAACCTGGTTCTCTCATCCCTTCACACTCAACTCCCACTTTACAGGGGGTAAGGCTTTGCCCAGATGGGACACTCTGACCCTTGGAAGCTTGAAGTAACCAAATAAGTTAGAAATACTTGATTAAATATAAAAGGAGTGTTGATTTTGGCTATAACTTATTGGGGAGGGTAACTAGGAAAAAAAGTTGATTTTATAATTCTTGTTTTCAGAATGTGTTTTCTAATTCTGCTTACTACAGCACAGAAATGATTTTTTTGTTAACTCAATCACCAACATTGCCCCTTACTTTTAAAACACAAAGTGGCTGCCATGCTTATAGCTCCTTCTGGAGCTGAGCTTAAAGTTCTCAAGCATCCCTAGAAAGCACTCAATAAAACCCCAGGTCTTGCCTTCATGGCCAGTTCAGGGCTAAGCCTGCCACTCGGGGAAGGGGGTAAACTCCAGCATGGATGGTTCTGGCAGGAGCCCCACATACATGCAAGCAAAGCCCAAGTGTTACTCTCTGCTCCCTGGTGCATTAGTTGCTAAAGTTTTCATCTGATAAGTCTGAGAGTAACACACATTTAGGAAGGTGCTTCTTATCTTGGACAGGATATGCCTAGGTAGATACATGATTAACTAATGGTGTGTTGACTACTTTTGAGCATATACTTCCACAGAGCAGACTAAGATTGTGTTGTAGCAATCCTCCAACCTTGCAATGTTGTGATTGTAGTTATTTTAGTGTGAGGCTCAGGTCTTGCTAAGAAGCTGTTGGCATAAATGTGTATTACACAGCTCTGCCTGTGTAATACAGGGCTGCAGCAGGGGACCCAGAAGAGTGATGGATCCTCTCTGATCTCAGAGGGGGAGTTCTGCCCCAGTGTGCAGCCACTCACTAAAGCTCCGAGGCCATCACAGCTGGTGAGCCATGCAGGGTGGGCACACGGGCACACATTCACAGTATGGACTTGTGGGCTTCCCCCAGAATTGGTGACACATTTTGATATAATAGTGCACAGAAGATGATACAACTTCCTGCATGAGGTAAAAATTTGCCCTTGGCCACAGTTCTTACTGGCAGAGCTTCGCCGAAGAGCCGTCAGCATTTTGCTGCCCTGGATCCTCTGCCAAGTGGTGCACTTAGGGTGAGGGAATACAGGTGTAGGGAACAAGCCTTTGGATTAGGCTCCACTGTCAGACTCATTAAGCTATTACTGGCCTAGGCAGAACGCATGGTATCTGCATAAGCCACTGTGTTCCAGCAGCCACTGTTATTTATTCATTCAGAGTGTGTAATCTGAATCCAGAACCCCCACCCTCATTCTGGCACATGACAAGGTTTAAAGCGTGTAGCTAGGTGCTGTTCACCTAGTGCATGCTCATTATTTGCTAAGGAAGTAATGCTATTGAATCTAATAGATTTTGGTCGTTAAGGAAATTGCTCCATAAAGCAACTGTTGAATTACATTAAATGTACAGGCTAAAAATTCCAGCATTTAGAAGTCTTTTTTTTTTTGGTGAGGGAGGACTGTCACATAGGTAACAGGCTTGTTTCGCTAGAGTCAAGCTGCACCTGGACATTTGTCTTGTTCATTGTAGTTTGGCTCATCAGTCTCCACATACTATGATCTGAATATTTTTGTTGCCCCAAAATTCATATGTGGAAGAAGTCTTCACCCTTAAGGTGATGGTATTAGTAGGTGACACCATTGAGAGGTGATTAGGTCATGAGGGCCAAGCTCTCATGAATTGAATAAATGTCCCTGTAAAAGAGGCCGAAGAGAAGAGACTCCTTCCAACCTGTGAGGACACAGCAAGAAGGTGCCATTTTGTGAACCAGGGGAATGGACTCTCACCAGACACTGAATGTGCTGATGTCTTTATCTTGGACTCTCAGCCCACCAGAACTGTGAGATTCTGTTGTTTATAAGCTACCCAGTTTATGGTATTTTGTTGTAGCAGCTTGAACGGACTAAGACACTGTATGTTATATCTGTGTATTTCTAATGCCTTATGGATGAATGAAAGGACAACAGGTGTTTTTGAGTTGGCTACAAGCCATCTTTCAAAGGAATATTGATTAAACAGAGCAAGCCTATGTTTGGGAGCCAGATAATGAAAATTAAGAGATCATAGCCAGGCTGAAGATGAAGGCACAATTATTGGCAAGCCTTGTTAATTTTTGATGCAGTCTGTAGCTCACATGCAGGTGTGCCTTACTTTAGGAAACCTGAGCTATAAAGATCTTAATGCATAGAACAGATTTTAATAGTGAGGTGTTTCTTTGCATTGTGAAAGTGTTCTTTCAGATGCCTTAGACTCAGCCTGTCTTAAAGGAATTCCCTTTTAGGGTTCTGATTCTGCCTCTCAAATTGCTGAAGCCTCCACTATCATTATAAGGCCAAGGTCAGCCTCCCTTGCCTGGAGCATGACAGTGGTGGCCTGGGTGAGTCTTCTGACTCCCAGATCAAATCTTGTTACTACTTTAGATGGAAGTTCAGGTCCCTGAGTCCCACCATAGAGGCCGTAGTCACCTGGCCTCTGCCATTCCACTATCCTCACCTTGTGCTTTTTCCTCCATATCTCTGGATTGTTTTTTCCTGGGGGCTGCTGCCTGGCCTACATGCTCTTTTGTCCCTTTCCACTCTACGCTTGCTTGGCCAGCTCTGCTCACACTTCACTGGTTCTGGACTCAGCCCCATCCTCCCTGGGAGGGCACCCACATCTTCTCACCAGGCACTTATTAATATAACACCTCACTCTACCTGCCTGTTGAGTCATCCCTTCCCTGCCAGGCTGCATGCTTTGTGGGATCAGGGAACAAGTGACTGTCTTATTTACCATTTAGAGCCTTGATTTCCAGTATATTTCTGTACATAATGAGCAGGATATTTTTGTGGAATGCACGTGTATTTCTTTTAAATTGCAAGCATTTCTAATACATTTCAATAGCCAACTTTCAGATAAACCAATCCTGGTGTGAACTCAAACATTCTAATTGTGGTGGTGGTGGTGGGGGTATTGATGCCACATTTTAATTTTGGCTGCATTCACAGACTCAGTGTTAGGTGGAAGTAATATTGACGATGCTGTTCCCCAGTCACAGACGTTGAGATCTCTGGGATGCTCAATAAGTAGCACCCTCTTTTCCTGCCCTAGCTTTGCCAATGTTAAAAACTATAAAGAAAGTGAAAGTAGAGGCCCAAATAATCATTTATTATTGATAGAGGCAAAGTTGGAGGGCAGAGTTTCTTGTGAAAAGAGATGATCCTGTTAACAGTGTCTCAGGATTAGGCCATTTACCCACATGAGGGTCTAGCTCTGGAGCAGAAGGCCAGAAAGGAGCCATTTTCTAATCAGCTAAGTCAGGCCACCTTCTCAGGAGTGAAAGGATTGCAGAGTTAACTCCTTGAGCCTCTCATGGGTAGAAATGGGCAAGAAGCACTTCTCACTAACAGTAGGCTTCTTAAAAACTCTTCTTTTTAGTGATTGTTTGATATTGATAATGATAAGCTATTGCTTCTACAAAAAGGTAATTATGTGGAAATTTAATAGATTTTTTATTGAATTCAAGTAGTGAAACACCTTACTCTTCCTACAAATGAACATTGGAATTTTAGAGTATATTTGTTGAAATATTTCTTGTTTAATCTTTGTCAAGTTAATTTTTCTTTAAACAATTCTAAGTGTTTTATAACAGTATGAATAAATTCAGTGACTAAAGAATTATATTAGGGTCCTTCCTTGTTTGTGATTTGGAGCACAATTCTGCTGTGCTTTGAGCTCTCATTTAATTTCAGCAGTAATTCTATGTTTAGAATTCGATTCACATATAGAAAATACATAGGACAGTTTTCTTGTAGCCACAAGACTTTCACAGCAGTGCTCTGTTTGGTGCTATTTCTCTAGGGAAAATGGGTTTGAGAGAGTGAGCAGTGAGCTCAGAATATGTGCTGTATTCAAGGTAAGCCTGAAGTGGGGGTATCAGTAGAACCACTTCAAGACTAGCCCCTTGGCTTGCTGGAATCCTGGTTGGCTTTTAGGTAGAGTTTTCTTTGTCTTCTCCTCCCTTTCCTTTGTGTCTAGGCACCACCCTCACCCCCATCCCTAGCTTAAAACCTGCTGTTAACCTTTCTTTACAAAGGTAGCATTCCAGATGCATCATTAGCAAATTTAAACAGTTTTGGAAACAGCAAGGGAAGTCACTCACTTCTTTCCAATGAACTCTAAGGTAATTGTTAGCCATTGTGGAAAACAGTATTTACATTTATTTTGATTTGGTTAAGATTTGATTTGCTAGTGTTTTGGGAACCAGTTGATCATCTGTACTAGAATTTGAATGATTCTATCTGTTTTTAATGAAACCAGATTTTTATTCCTTTGAAATTTTTAAAGGAATGAAAGCTCAAATTCCAAATATCCCTTAAAGTTAGATTTTCCTTTTTCTTCTTTAAAAAAAGAGCATCGAAAGAAAATGGTCATTCACAGTGCAGGATTTTACCTGAACATATTGTGCTCTCCCCGTCTGCTTACTCGTTGAAAGTTTAGACAGTTTATTTGAAAGTCAGGACTCTGAAAACCTCTATTCTGGAGGGAGCACAAAAGATGACTCTGCAGACCCAGAGCAGAGTTTGAGCTGGTGGAATGAGATGAGTGTGCTGGGGGAACGTGTCCAGTCCCTGGGCCTTCTCTATGTGAGGAAGGTGACAGCTGAAAGGAGTCAAGCCTCCAGTGACAGTCTAGCACAAAGAGTGGTGTGCTTCCTGCCCTTTGCTAGATCTTCACTTGTAGTTAGGGACCCACACTTTTACATTTTTCTCTTTTGTGGCTTAGTTTGTAGCCAGTTTATTGGAATAAAGCCGCCTTCATTGCCCCGAGGCTTTGTTCCAAAAATCAGGTGAGCTGGGGGTGATGGTGCTAAGTATTCTTTGTATTAAAGAGAGGGGCAAGGGACCAGGTAGATGCTGAGTTCCAGACCTCACTAGCTGGTGGACCAGTGACTTCCACCTAGCAAGAACCACTTATAGGATGTGAAGGGGTAGATGAAAAGTTCTAAGGAGGTAATGCCTGGGAGGGGCAGCATAAGTGCTCACTAGGAACTAGCTAGCCACTGTTATGGGAGCTGCTCCTGTTCCTCAGAATGAGCACCTTTGCTAGGGTTTCTGTGAAGTCTTCTTAAACTTGGCTCTCCATTAGAATCACCTGGGGCATTTGAAGAAAATATGGATGCCTGGGCCCCACCACAGAGATTCTGGTTTAATTGGAATGGGTGCAGCCTGGGTGTGGGAGGCACAGAAATCCTTCAGGTGATGTTAATATGCAGCCTCAGCCGAGAACCCCGGGCCTGAGACCTGAGGCGCTTGCCCTCACTGTGCTTCAAGATCACCTGCAGGTGGGATCTGGGTGCTCTGCTCTCCTCTCTTTTCACCAGTATGGTTTATTGACACTCTCTTCCTGCTTTGGGGGACTTGAATTTACAAAAAAGTTAAATGGTGTTAGATTATTTCAGGAGAGGTTCTAATCAGATCTAAGAACGAGCATATTAAATTCAGGAGATGAGTGCTATTTAGGGTTATTGGACTGGGAAAACTTCAGTGGGAAAGTGGAGCTATTGCTTTTCCTAAAACCTTAAAGAGAATAGTGAGAACAAGGCTGGGGAAAGGAGCATTGAGCTTGGCTCCCTTAAACACCAGTCCCAGGAAGAGAGTGAGGATGGAACCTGCAGAAATAAGTTACATGGGCACAGCTGCTCCAGACAGAGTGATGGCAATGCATGATCAGGAGCATAAACTGAGGTTAGAGCAAGAATCCTTGCCCCGGCTCCACTCAGTGTTAGCTAATGCCTCTCCTTTGTGCTCATCTTTGACACTAGCTCCTCTGACTCAGCTTTTCCCAGTGTTTTTAGCTCTCCTCAGCACCAGCTGTTGATCTTTATTCACTCTCGTTTTCCACACAGCCTGTTCCTGGCCCTGGCCCTCAGCAGCTCTGTTGTCCTCTCCTTTTCCCCTCTGGTGGTAACGCTCTCCTTTTGTTCTTGTTTTACATTCACTTTTATGTTATCAGTTACGAGGAGCAGGAGTCATGCCCTGCAAGTCTGTTCTAGTCAGATTGGGCAGATAGAGTGAGGTCATCAAAAGATTGGAGGGAAGAGGCGAGTACGCGGCCAGGGTGGGGTTTTGAGAAGTAATTGGGGGCTGAGATCAGGCTTGTGAGAGGCAGGAGGCCAGGGATTACCAGAGGGTCAGAGGCTGCACCCCTTGCTCAGGAGGGAAGGAGTCAGTTGAGGTGGGCTGACTGAGGGGCCTGAATTTGCCCTTGTGGCTTTGAGGAGCCCTTGTTAGGGTTGGCATTGACCATTCAGACAAGCTGGACTGTGCCTACTCAAGCAAGGTGCCTGTGATGTGTCCACAGAGAATAGAGGTAGGTCCCTTAGGGGAGGGTGGTCTAACCGTTTGCTGAAAGTTGGCTTTTCTAAAGACCTATTCCCTCTCTGTGAATATTGCTTATTTGACATGATTTTTAGAAATGGGATGTTTTTATTTTGTTTAGTGTGTTGCTGAGAATTTGTATCTTTTATTTTTGACAACTTGTTGGAAAATCCTTGCCACTCTGCTAACTTCCAAGATGCCTGGCAACATAGATAAACAGTTTCTCTCTAATCATTTTAATGAAACTGTAACAAATCATTTTAGGAAAAGCACCCTACAGACAGTAAATCTAAGATTGATTTCAGAATTCCATATTCGGCAGAGCTACATTTCTTAAAATGTAATCTCTAGGTCAGGTCTTGAAAGGAACACCCCTAATTAATATCCTGCTTATAATCAGGAATATGTGGAAAAATGGAGTTTGTGTTAGCACAGAAGCTGAAAGCACACAGCCTGTGCCCGCGGTGTGGGTTGCTCATCCCAGGCCACTGTCCCTGGTCACAGAAAAGACTCAGGAAAACATGACCCATCTTTATTACTCCCATTAGTTTGTTAAACAGGCATTTGACCAGATAACTCATTTTAACATTTTAAAAACATCTCTATGGGAGAGTAGACTATTTGACTTAGGACTTTTAGAGAAAAATATAACCTCATTTTTCTTAAATGTGTTGTTTTTGTGTTTATTATAAATGTGATATAAGGTGTAATAATTTATGCAGCTTCTGAACAGAAGTGTCTTCAGAGTCATTTTGCAGCTGCTGTCTGAGTTCCCTAAGTAATTGGGGTTTACCTGGGTGTGCCCAGTGGCTGGGCTGCTATTAAAACTGAGTCTCCTGAGGTCAGGAATTACAGGGAACTGATTCTCTTCATTACTTGCAACTAATTTCCTCCTCTTATATTTTTCTACTTGTACAGCAGAAGAGTGTGAAATATAGGATTTAAGAAGAGAAAGGCATTTTCACTTTTCATTTTTCTTTTTCTGTGAACGTATAGAGGATAAACTGAAGCTGGAAATATCAGTGCTCATTTTTATTTTATATTAAGAAATTAGGCTTGTTGCTGGTTTCTAAGGTTCTTTAAGGTAGCGTCCGCAACCTTTTTGGCACCAGGGACTGTTTGCATGGAAGATGATTTTTCCACAGACCGGGGAAGGTGAGGATGGTTTTGGGATGATTCAAGCACATTACATTTATTGTGTACTTTATTATTATTACACTGTAATATATAAGGAAATAATTACACAACTCACCTAGGTTGGAGACCCCTGCTTTAAGGCAAGGTTGGAAAGGTTCTGAAGAAGATTTTTTTCTTTTTTTTTTAGTTCTAGAAAACTTATCAGTTTAACAAAGTTTTGGTTAACAATAAACATTCCTTTCTCTGATTCAGAAAGCTTACCTTTTAATGCCTGAGGGCCAGGAGTGTATAGATGATTTGATAAATCAGCTTTTATTTTATTTTCACATATAAACCAGAGTTATTTAGGTTTAAGACCAGCAGACTTAATTTATAAGAATACTTTTATTTTTAGATGTGAACGTTTTAGGTGGTTATAATTGTATCCCAAATTAAGAACCTTTGAAAACCAAGTGGCAGGTGGTCCCATTCAGCTATACCAGTTTAGATGTGTTTACCTTTGGAGATGGAGTGAAAGTAATTGTATCTGGCAGATAGCAGAGCAGAATTGTCTTGGCTGCTAATTATTCAGTGACTTCTATCTATGCAGCTTCCCATTTTAATTCTGACAGTAAGTGTCTGCAAATGTCTGTGCTAAATATTCCCTTTGCTCTCAGACAGCCTCCCAGTAAGTGTGTAAGAACTGATGATTGTATATTCTTTTCCTCCCTTTTCTCTGCTAGTTTATTTTCAGTAATAAATTAGAACAGATAATGCAGTCATCTTTTCCTTATTCTGGCTATCCCTTTGTATCAGTGACTAGCGGGGGGAAAAGGGTTACAAGGGCTTGTTCACACTATAGG
This sequence comes from Cheirogaleus medius, assembly GCA_008086735.1. NCBI lineage: Eukaryota > Metazoa > Chordata > Mammalia > Primates > Cheirogaleidae > Cheirogaleus > Cheirogaleus medius. The sequence goes on along the minus strand of VBSM01002153.1, from coordinate 38,086,487 downwards.
CACCCATGGAAGTGGCCTTTCATGACAGGCGGCACTTAGAGGCTTAGACTGTTGCCATTTCAACTGTTTTTATTTCTTTAAGTGAGGTTCTTTAGCATATTCTAGTAAATTAAAAATTAAAACATGAGAAACAACTTTAGTTCCTCTTAGGCGAACATAAACTGGATTACGAAGTAGAATGTCCTCTGTTCACTGACTGCTTGGTCAGGAGTTTATTGGCACAAGGGCTCAGGTGCATTTTCCCCTCTCCTTGTCTTAAGGTACCACATCTTTCTGACTTTCTGTTGTCCACCCCAGGGCAGACCCAAGGAGGAGCCAGGCGCCTGGTGCAGAGCAAGTGCAGCAGCAGACCACATGGTGCTCCTCAGTAGGAAACATTACAGGGTAATTCCAATCCCCTGCTGACCAGTGTGGAAAATTTCAGGACTCTTGTGTGTATGTGTATGTTTTTAGCTTTTTCAGCTGAATTAGTTTCCAGTTTGGTCAAGGAAATAGAGAATCCCATGTGAAATATGTTTTTAATAGGCACAGTTACTAAATTTTGTTTTACTAAGTCTTTCCAGTCAAACACTTTTGTCTGTTTTCTCATAGTTCCCATTTGGGCTGATACTTTCAGATAGAATGCTGGAGATCAGGGAGGCAAAGACACACAGTGAGCACATTGCAGTTCTCCCACGTGTTGTTTGTATTCTAGAAAATAGACTCATAGTTCGAAATAAACCGGGTTCTGATTTACCAGTCTTTCCTTTTACCAGAACTTTAACTTGATTAAGATTTAATGCCTTTTGTTTGTTGTAAACTATATGGAGGAAACTTACACAGGGCAGTCCTTCCTGTTTGTATTATCTGTGTTTTAACTTGATGAGGTTTCAGTTCTCTCTTACAGGGTTACTTCTCTATCCAGTTTCCTTTGTCTAGTGCATGGTAATGAATTCACTGTTTGATATTGTGACTTTCTGCCATTACTTGGAAGACCTCATACTCTTTCACTGACGGACTCTTTCACTCTTTCTTTTTTTGTGGTGGTGTAGATATTAGGGGAAGCCAGCAGTGGAACTGAGTTATTTATGACAGCTTGTGAGGGCAAGGCCTAATGCCACGTGCTCTCTAAGCCTGGTTCCCCTTCAGGAATTAGATAGGGCCCAGAGAAGTGGAGAGCTGCTGGGATCTGTATTAGCATCTAACATCAAGTCCGCTATGTTTTTTCTCTACACCTTCCTCTTTCCAGAAAAGAATGAGTGTGAACTCAAACTCACTTCCTTCTTCCAGCAATCTTGTTGATGCTGTCAGTGAGTTAAGTTTCTTCTTTTGCCTTCAGCTTTATTAAGCTTTGGTTTAATTTGTTTACTTCTGCAGGCTAAAGTTGTATACAACAATAAGTCTTACTGAATCTCACTGTTCAATTGGTGACACACACCTTGTAGAGAAATCAGGAGTTGTCATTATAGGTTTTCTTAAGATAAACTCTTGAGAGGCTTTGAGTAGCCCGCCTGGTAGGGCCCTGGAGGTGAGGTGAGAGAGTGTGGGGATGGGGAGATGAGGACCACCTGTCCAGTGGCGTGCTCCCATAAGATGTCTGGGGATCTTGCTTCCCTGGTGGGGAAGAGGGTAGAAGGGATGGAATTCCAGGCCAAAGGCTGGGCTTACATTGTGGGATTGCAGGTACACTCAGCTGGGCTCTGGAGGCCTTCAGAGGAAGCCTTTGCTTGAGACAGAGAGATGAATTTCCCGTTCTGCTGTGAGCCTTCATCCTAGGATAGTTGATTTCTGAACTGCGCTGCGAGAAGTGTCCATTTAGCTGTGCAAGTATTGTTTCAGGAATTAGAAACTATTTTTCCTTTTCTGAAATGCATATGCATTACCGTAGACAATGGGAGAATTTTTTTTCTTTTACAGTACTTACGCCTGAAACATGCTACTTTTCTAAACAAGAGCAAATACATGAATGTGCTTATCAGTTTTCCTCTGGAATCAGTAAAATGGATTTATCCTAAGATTTGTGTAGTAAAGTTGTTGACAGAGAATTGAGGGAAGATCCAAGTGAAAAGCACCAAAGTCTGGAATCCAGTGGAAAATAGGTCTTTGCCCACTTAAGTGTCTTGAGTTATTTGTAAGGTATGCCAAGGATATTTTTAGAATTCAATATCTCATCCTTAGGTTTCCAATTATTTTGATTCCCCAACAGACTCTAAAGGGTACAAGAGAAGTGAGACTGGAAAAAAAATTTTTTTTTTTGCAGAGATAAGCCCAACCATGTCACTGGGGTAATTGGCAGAAAATCAATAATTCAGTGAGAAGTCTTTCAGCCAGTGGTGGCAAAAGACAATGCAGTGAATGTTAGTGGATTTGGGAGAATACACAAGTATCAGTGAGCTAATTGGGTGAATTTACATACTGTGTTACTGTAGTGTTAGACAAGACTAGTCATTTGGGAAATTTAGATTATAAGAGATTAATGGAGATCCAAATGTTTAAATAGTTTAGTCATTTGACCCTAAAGAGAAACCTTCATGAATATGTATTTGGCTTAATGAATTAAAATGGAACTGCTTTTTGCATTGTCATCTGATGATTAGGAAATTTTAGCTTACCTGCTTTATTTCTCAAATTCTTTTCCATAAATCCACCTCCATGTTTCCCTGTAGGAGTTGCCACCCAAAGGTTTCTTTCACATAGTGGTTCTCAAGTGTTTTAGTCCTAGGTCTTTTGTTACACTCTTGAAAATTATTGAGGACTCCCAAGAGCTTTTGTTCATATGGGTTCTATCAATATTTATATTAAAAACAAAAAATCAAGGAATTTTAAAAATCATTATTAAATTTAAAATAATATACCCACTATATGTTAACATAATAATACTTTCATGAAAAATAACTCTTTTCCAAAACAAAAAACTTTAAAAGTATGCTTTAGTTTTTGCAAATATCTTTAATATCTGGCTTATTAGAAGACAGCTGGGCTCTCATCTTTACATCTGCATTCAGTCTGTTGTGATATGTTCCTTTGGTTGCTATCCAACCAGAGAAAATCCAAGCTCACACAGATTGTGGCTGAAAAGGAAAGGATGTTTTAATTTTTTTCCAGATAATCATGGCCCTTCTTTGATAGTACACTAGACAGAGTGGTAGCATCTTAAAGGTTGGTTGAGATGTAGATCCAGAAACCATATCTGTGAACTTTTAAAACTCTGTACCATGTATTATTTTGAATATCCTGCATTGGCCACTTGGAAAATCTCCCAAATGTCAATACACTTCACTCTGTAATATCAAAAAATCGTGTCACCAATCAGAAGTGTCTTAAGTAGAGAAGTTGTCAAGATCACAGTGGATATACAAGTTCTCAGAAAGTCTGGATTATTGCATAAAAGCTTGAATCTTGTTTTCCTTGAAAACAAGCTCATCCATTTTGTTCCTTTTCCTTAAAATCTTTCCAGATAGCCTTGTCTGAATAACCAATGTTTGTGTACCCCCTCTTTCAAGGGAAAGGTGCTATCCCCTGAATAAAAGAGGCTCACTCACCTCCTAGGTCCATCCCACAGGTGCTGTCCTTTGTGACAACCATTAGTATGCTTCGGGAGGGCTTCCCTTTTCATCGTACAGAATGATAAAAAGTGCATGCTCAAGGTCAGGATTTAATGAAATTAATTTTTTACTTCTCCATCAAGGGCAGTAAACAAGATGGCTTCTTATTATTTTATCTGCAGTTGTGTGGTAAGATGATAACTTGTGCAGTTTGGGGTTACTTCTTTCCTTTGTGCTAAGGTACCAGCATTTTTACATACTGTTGATTACTGTTGATGCAGCAAAAAAAGCAATAACATCTAGAATTGTCGTTTGACATCACAGATCCAGTTGAAGAGCCTCAGGGACCCTGGGGACCCATGGTTCACACTTTTCGAGAACCAATGCTTTAAGATGTATGGGAAAGGTGCTAAAGGAAACTGAAACTAGATTTGTATTAATTTGGTGTTACAGAAATGGGTCAGATGCCTAATGTGTATATGATAGACATGTGGGGGCATGTATGATGGATGTGTAAGAGAGTTACTGGAGTGTGGAACTTCACTGGGGATGTCAGCTTCTGTACCGTGAACGTGGTTTTAGTGCCTGGTACATTACTCAGTAAATATATGTAGTAGTTTGAATAATTACGTTGAGCATAATGGATGCATAAATTCAGTGTTTTTTAAAAAATGAAATTGATTTTGTGTTAGTGAATAAAGATTAAGGTAATTTTTTCATATTATAAAAGTAATAAAGTTGTGAAATATGGCTACACAGCCTCTCCCATTCCACCTTCCTATGATATCATCATCTTCTTCATTTTTCCTAGCGCTTGTATATTTGTTTCCTATTACCATCAGGGTCCATGACACCAGCTGTGTAGACGTACTCCAAAAATAATAGCTTCAACCTTTATCATTATTAGTTTAAAAAGCTGACCATTGTTTTTTCTCCCATTGGGAATGTGCCCAGCATGAAGGGATAGCACCAAGTTGGTTAGGTAATTGATTCTGCTGTTTATGACAAGTGCCATCATTCATTCCTTCCCATTTTCCCAGTGTTTTTGCCTTGTAACTAGTAGTTGGGTTATTTGTTTTCTGTATATGAAGAATCAAAAGTGTGTTCTTCTTGAGTGGCTCAAGAAGAGAAAGCTTTCATGCCTAGAAGAACACCTCATTATTTCTATCATTGTTTTTCTTTTGTTCTTTCTTAAAAGAAATTTATCTTGTAGCGGGGAGGGAAATATAAAAAAAGAAATTTATCCTGGCGATAATGAGGATTAATTTATACTTTTATGGGTTAGAGCCTTTTTAAAGCTTTACTTTTTATTTTATAAATTTGAGTCATTCGGGATAGCTGATTACTTGTGAATTGCTATTTTGACCCATTTTATTTTTCTCTTCAGTTTTCTGATTCTGTGTGATTATATGAGGGGCTCTTCCTGTGGACTTGGAGCACACAGATTGGAGTAGGTCTTTGGAGCCTGTTGAGATGAGGCCAGGTGCCCTTCAAATGCTCTTTCCGTTAGGAATCCCTGGTCATACAGGCATTGTGGTGATGATGGACTTGCCCAGATAAAATGACAGCATTTGATAAAATATTAATAAGTACATTATTGGACATCTGCTCCTGAAGATGTGGATGAGTGAAACCCAGACATTCTATTTGTGAATATCTTTTTAATTGAGTTCTCTGTGACACAGAGAGGACCCACGTGATTATTGAGAAAATATTAGAGTACAGTGGACAGAACTGTAGGGAAAGCCCTGCCCAGACCCTGTCACAGTACAAAGCAAACAAACAGAGCTGGGAGTAGGAACTGAGTCTTGTGTTTTGCTTTCATGTGGCATTTTTCTGGGTTAGCTGATGAAGCCAAGCTAAGTAAATATTATCTTCTTTTGGTGTTAGCCTTTTGATTTGAAATATTTCTACTCTGTTCTCTACATAGTTTTCTTTTTATTGCTGTTGTTGTTTTTACAGATTAGAGGTACCACCTTTGTAGTCTTGCTCATCACAGTTTTTCCTACTTCAAGCTGTGAAATATTTAATTCAGTTCAGCAAGCATTTTTGGAGTGTTTACAAGTTGGTAGGTGTATTACTACCAAAACTGCATCTTTACATTACACCATGGCTATAATATAAGCCCTTTGATTTGCATGTTCGGGATCAGCACTTGTAGTAGCCTCTCCACTCTGCTTGTCTCCTTTGGCAGGTTTGTAAGATTAAGGGAACCTTGTGGAGAACCAGTCTTCCAGGACTGACTTTCTTCCTCCTCTGTTCTCTTTGTTGTTTCATTGTTGTGCTTCATTATTCTTTTATCTGTGCACACAGCTTCAGGTATAAGCTGTAGACTCCTTTTTTGGAATGGAAAGTAGTTTCAGAGATGAGAAACATAGGAAGGGAGAAAAGGAGAGAGAATATTAGAGAAGAAAATTATTTTTTGATCAAATTTTTAACTTTTGGTTGTTGGTCTCATTCTTCCCTCTCTCTCACTTATACAAAAAACGCACCTCTTCATCTGTGCTTATATAATAAGGTCTGTACTGTTCTGTGGTGATACTATGACCATTTTTGTAGATGAGGTTGTAAATAGCTGCTTTTACTGGGGGTCAGATAGAAAATAAGCATAAGTCGCTAGAAAAGTATAGTGAGTATATTTGTAGAACCATCATCTATGGTTCTAATATATTGGTGCTGAGAAAATTGATAGATGTTGTGTTTCCTTGAATACAGTGGATTGCCCAACTGGGTGGGTTAAGATTATTCCCTTTTATTACATTTCAAGTGATTTCATTGTATTCCTCCGAATCATACATCAGTTGCAGAAATTAGCTTTGCATTTTCTGTTTTCAGGTATATAAAATCAAGATCTGTACTCCAGTTAAGTAGAGACATAATAGTTTAAATCTGAACAAAGTGAAGAAATGGGGCTTAAATGAAATATCCCCTTACTACTTAGTAAACATTTGATACAAATCAGCTGGAATACTTTCCTTTCTCCCCCATGCATGACACCATAGTTATTATATAACTTTCTACTGGCAGATTTATTTTTTCTCTCCTATAATTTCTCAATCCTATTATAGACAAATCTGAACAAATTTATTTTTTCCTTCCTCAATTTTCTTCTGTGTAGTTTACCAAACTCTTCACATATTTTCATCAGGCATTTTATATAAGTAGTAGTTTAAATATGATTTAAAAAGTTCTTCTGATAATGGGATCTATCCCTTTGTAGGTAACAAGGGAAAATTCCTCTTTGCCCTCTGAAGGCTCACTGAAAATCACTGATGAGGCAGATTAATGGAGGAAAAGGCTTGCAAATTTATTTGATCATAGTTTTACATGACACAGGAGCCTTCAGAATAAAGACCCAAATATATAGGGGAAATTGTCCATTTTATGCTTAGGTTCAACAAAGTATGGACAGTTGTGTAGAAATATGATGGGACAAAAAGGGTATGATCTAGTGTTAATACACTGAGTGAGGAAGCCCAGCAAGGCCTGTCTGTCTAGATTCTTGGCCTCTATGAGCATATGTCACTTCATCTGGGTATGGGGCAGGACCCACTCTGGAATGTGGGTCTTAGGACTACAGTCAAACAAGGTAGGTCAGAGAATTTCTTTATGGCCAGTTTTTATACAGAAAGCTGGGAGATGATGGAGAAGTTAGAGTAATATTTTTAGGTTTTATGGTTGACTTTGGGGAAGAGGAGTTCTAGTTTCTATGACCCACCTTGCAGAAGAGGGATTTTAGTTTTTATGGCTAACCTCGGGAGAATGAGAGGCCAGAGGCAAGAGGGCAGGAGAAGGTCAGAGAGAGTCTTTTGATTCTAAGGCATTTATTTTGGGATATTACTTTCTGAGCCCCAACACCTTTCAGTGTCAGAAAACAGAGATCATTATTAGCAAAGATCAGTTGGAGGCATTTTTACCTTTTATGGACACCTTAGTTCTTTATGTGAATTTAAACTTAGTTTCTTATGGTTGCTATTAGTACCTGTCCTTAAAATAGAGAATATCTTGGATTTCACAAGTATGTCTTATTCTCTCTTTTTTTCACTGATTTAATGATTATTATTTCAGATTTATAATAGAGAATTCCCCAGTCTTAAAATGCTTATAGCATTGTACCATCAAGTTAAAACCTTGGTAGACCTATATAGAGAATGTAGGACACTATGGTTCTCATCATGAGTAGTCCTGGGGTTGGATCAGTGTTCAATTCTTAAAATAACCAGTATAAACCACTACATTACTGAATGATATTTTCTCATTTTAAATGTTTTGCTTGTCTACAAACAGATTGATAAAGCAAGCTAGCAAATGATAGAAAAGCATGTAATAACTATGCATGCCAAGTTTTACATCCTTTTTTTCCCCCCCTGAGTAAGTATGATTGTGGTGATGCATATTACTTCCTAACATACATCTTTCTGCTAATAAAATTGTTCCTGGTTCTCATACTAAAATGATATTATTCGTAATGTTTTACAAATTGGGTGGAAGAGGCAGATGTTCACTAAGCAACATCGTGACTTTTTGCTGCTCCACCCTCTACCTAGGCAAGTTGGAAGAACCACTGTTTGGGTATGAGAACAAGAGAAGCAGGACAAGGAGCTGGAAAAATAGATTGGAGAGATTGCCAGTGGCCTGGTTGCCTTGGCTGACAGTTTGGACTTTGTGGTTATTGTGGAGTAGTTAAAGCTTTTTAATAATAGCTTTAATTTAGCAGGGATGTGTTGGTTCCTAAGTAGTCTTCCTCGTTTATCTTGTTTGTGGAAATACTGAAAAAGCCAGAGAATTTCCTGTACCAACTTAAGGCCATCCCATTAGTCACAGTAATTTAGTTATTTACTTGTAATAATTCAGAAAAGAATTAATATACTAAATTTATAGAAAAAGGATAAAGACATTGAGTTAATTATGGCAGCAGCAGCAAATGTGTTTTGAATGCAGATAGCTTTCCTACTTGTGATTATTCATTTTGCCAGCTATATTTTTATGATCATCTAATACTTCTTTAATATTAAATAGTTCTAGTCCCATAGGTCTTTATATATTATGCCAACACAGTGTGAAGTGTTTTACCATGGGAGTGAAAGCTCAAGCTTAAAAGGTCATGGTCATGAGAACTGTCCCAAACAAGAAAAGAACCATCTGGCACATTTGCTAGCTTCCCCCTAGCCTCCCAGCATGTGACTGGTCCCCAGTAGCATCCTTGTTTTGCAAGTTTTTTCAGCTCCTCTGTATGGCTTGTCACAACCATGGGGCCACTACTTTGTACTGTGTCATAAACTCTTGCAACCCTAGGAGCAGAATTAGGATCAAAATTCAGATGGCAGTGCATACTTTCAGCCACATGGACATCGTGCCAGTAAGTCCACCAGAGTTCCTTTGGATTTGATTATTCTGCATTGGAGGGAGCCATGGTGAGAGTGGAGGAACATCATCGTGACCCACTCTGGGGCTCTGCAACATGACCCCCATGGTGCCAATCAATGAGCCATTCACTGGCTGCTCCACAAAGATCTCTAGGGCCACGACTAGGTCCTGGTCTATCTAATTCTCATCTTCAGGGAAAGGGCGCCCTCCCACTTGAGGAACCGCAGAGACCTCCATGGGAGAAGAACTGTCCAGACAATAATAGCTACATAATCCTTCCAGAGGATGTATCCCCTCATCTAAAGGCACGGTACACTGAATGTAGTCCTGTGGCATAAGTCCAGTCACTACAGGCACATGTTCATTCAGGTGGAGATGCAAGTCTCCATTCTGAGAAGCTGAACTCTTAGGTGAATTAGCCTGCACTTGGCACGCAGTCTCAGACTCAAGGTCGTGAAAATCTCTCTGAACACCATTCAGTCTGGGACTCGGACTGCAAGAGTGAAGGCTTTGACTCTCACCTCCATTTTCATGCACGTCTCCTCAGAGTTTGTAGGTCGAAGAGGTCAAGGTGTGGGACTATAGTGATGACCAGAGGGAAGTGGACCATGTTCGCCTCTGAGCTTTCACACGTTTAAACACTGTTGGTGCTGAGGAGCAGGAGAAGGTGTCTTCACCAGCAGAGCTCTCAGAGGGTGTGCCGGCCTTGCCTTTGGCTTCTGTTTTGCAGAAAGCCGCCTTTTTAATGTACCCATCAGGCTTTCACTTTTTGATTTGGTTTGCCACCTTTTTCATCTTCACTGTTGATATCACAGCTGGCCATATCTTTGCCATAGCAGCTACCAAATAAGGAATCATCTTTTCCAAAGTCACCAGCTAGTGATGGTGGTTGTACTACCATGAAACCAGTTTGTTTACTTTTATTCAAGTTAAAAGATTTCCGGAAGGTTTTAAGACTCATTTTCTTCATTAGGACTAGTTACCTAATCCAAGGGGATCAACCTCTCTCTAGAATATTATCCCCAAACATCTGGAGAAGATGCGATGCTGCATTTATGTATTTTTCCAGCTTCACTTAACCTTTGGAGCCATTTTCTGGGCAGCTCTACTCAGCTTCCTCACCCAGTGCCAGGGCAGCTGCCATTCGACCTCCCCTCCCCTCTCCTCCCTTCTCCTCCTCTCCCCTCCCCGAGGGGCATGTGGCTGAGGAGCAGAGCTGCCGCCCTGCATCTACTCCTGGCCAGCAGTACAGGCAGGGCATGAAGCTGGCAGGGCTAGGCCAGGGGTGCACCTTTGCCAACTACTTATTACCTTTTATACCTAAGGCTTCTGCCCATTAACTCATAGCTGAAGGTAGCAGACACATCTATAAAGAAATCACATCAGAGACTGACAGAAAAATGTTACAGCAAAAGGTACAAGTAATGTCCTATGGGAGCAGTAGAGAGGAAGAGACACTTTCTGTCTAGGAAGTTTTTCTTTAACAATTTTTTCCCTTGGAAATGTCTGAGAAAGTTTTATGGAGGGGTGAAGGGCTTTGAGTCTGTGAAGGATGCTGGGTATTTTGGGTAATGGGAGCATCTTGATAAAAAGGACAGAGGCAGGAAACTTTAGGGCATGTTTATTTGAGAAAGGTCATTTAATGCATTTTCTGTCAGGTAGAGAAGTAGAATTAGAAAGGTACTTGGGCCATATTATGAAAATATTTGAAGGCTATTTTGAGATTTAAATTATGCATAGATGTATCTGTCTGGACTGTTGATTATGAGTAACAGGAACCCAACTTAGAGTAACTTAAGCAGAAAAAGAAAGATATTGACAAAACTGGGATGTCTAGGGGTAGATCCTTCAGGCATTGTCAGATATGTGGGCTCAATCTGTCACAGGGACTCTCTCTCTCCTGGCTCTGCCTTCCCTGCTTTGACCTCTGCACATCTGCACATCAGCCCTCCCTGTGTGATCGACCGGATGGTGGGCAGCAGCCGCAGCCCACACCCTCCTAGCTTAGCATCTTTGGCAGAACTGAACTTCCCAAGATCTTGATGCCCACCTAGAGAAGACTGTAGATGTCTTTGCCTTGGTCTGTGCACATCCCTGAACTAGTCCCTGAGCTAAGGAGACGACATGTGCTGAGTGGCCCAGGGGACAGCACCACACCAAGGACAGGGTGGCTCCTTACACAAACCAGAAGTGGGTGTTGGGAAGGGATATGGGGCAGACAGAAGCTGCAGCTGCCATGGTGTGTGGCAGCATAGGAAGATGGTGAGAGGCAAAGGGACCTGTCAGCCCAGGTAGGGAAGGAACATAGGCAGAGGAGGAGGCTTGTCAGGAAGGATGTGGACTCTGTCTTCTGTGTGTTGAATTAGAAGTGTTGTGAGTCATTCATGTGGCAGTTGGCTGTCTGGGCACAAAAAGAGGGGTAAGGCTGGCATTGTAGCAAAATAAGTGGTAATAGAGATAGGCGTGGAAGAGCTAAGCTCACTGCAGAGGATCAGATACTAGGTGGGATTGCATGAGATTGCTGTTTTTCTTATATCAAAAATAGCAAAAACACTTGTGGTTTCATATAGTTCAACCAATTCTGTGGTATTCCCTTGTGGAAATGGCTGTGTTCTTTCTCTCAGCAGACTCTTGCTTACCCTGTGGTAAATGCCCTGTACTGTGCTGTCTCCTGTGTTCTTGTTCTCGGGAGGCTTTCAGTCTCTAGGGAGAACCAGTCTTTTTCTCCCGCCCCTTCTTTCCTGTTTCTCTCCTTTTCACTGATTTCTCCCTCCCTGACTCCTTCCTCCTTCCTTCTCCTCTTTTGGAAAATATGTACTGTATGCTTTCTAAGTACAGATGAAGGTGCTTAGTGCTGGGTATGTGGTCACGAACCAGACCTTGCTGGAGTCTAGAATCTAGATAGGAAAGCAGAGTGTTGTAGGGCTTATAGGAAGCTCTGTGAGGTGTGGTGATGCAGAGGGCTGCAAAACAAAAACAACAACAAACAAAAACAAAATACAGCCTTTCTTTGGTCCTGGTTTTCTCTAAATACTAGCAAACTCATCTTAATAATCGGTGGAAAAACAGAGCTGGCTGGAATATTTTTATTTATCTCAGTGGAAAGAAAATGTTTGACTTCACTTTCTCAGAACCTTCTTTTGCTGGGAAAACAGCTGACTAACCTGCTGGTAAGAACAAAGGGCCAGACCTGTGTGTCTGCAAATCTGGTTTTCACACAGAGCTTCCTGTTGAAGTGTGAGGAACCTCCTCTCAGCCATGGAGCAGGGAGAGCCTTCCTCCCTCACGCTCTGCATCCTAGCTCCCAGACCCAGGTTCTGTGGCTTGGGAAGACTTTGTTCTGCTGAAAGCTCATTTATTTTTTCTGTCTAAAGCCAAAACAAGGTAAAATGCAGTAGCCAGTTGCCTCAATATAAACCACCTGCTCAGTAGGAAATGAAGCAAAACTCTGGAGTCCCTGTTACTACATAGAGAATTTGTGCTTTCCTTTCCTGTCAGTAAACAAAAGCAGTCAGTTAAAAGAGTGGAGCATTAATTGTTTACAGGATGTTTGCTGTATCAAAGGAAGGAAAAGTGCCTTTTTACAGAGTGTGTTCATTGTGTTGGGGGAGATTACAACATAATTTAAAGTATCTCTTAGAGAAGAGACATTAAACACAAAATATTTAGTCACAAAACACAGAGCTGTTTAAATCAGCAGGCCTTTTAAAGACTTAAACTAAAGTTGAGAGTTTCATAATGTATCAGCATGAAAAATTTAGGGAAGAGAAATTTCCTTAGAGGAAAAAAATGGATCCCCAAAATTTAAAAAATAGTGAAGCTTCAAGGGATTTGAGTTTGTTTAATTGTAGAAGATCATACTATTTTTTTTTTTGCAAGAAACATTTATCATTTATATAGTGTAGTAATATCTCTTATGTAGGCTTCCCGAGGTTGCTTTTCAGTACAGGCATACCTCTGAGATTTGTGGGTTCAGTTCCCAGACCACTGCAATAAAATGAATATCTCAGTAAAGTGAGTCACATAGATTTTTTAGTTTCCTAGTGCATATTAAAGTTATGTTTACACTACACTGTAGTCTAATTGTGCAATAGCATTATGTCTGAAAAATGTGCAAACCTTCCTTAAGAAATACCTTAATGCTAAAAATTGCTAGTGATCATCTGAGCCTTCGGTGAGCCATGATCTTTTTGCTGGTGGAGAGTCTTTCCTTGGTTTTGATGGCAATTGACTGATCATGGTGGTGGTAGCTGAAGGTTAAGGTGGCTGTGACAATTTCTTAAGACAACAATGAAGTTTGCTAAGTCAATTGACTCTTCCTCATACGAAAGAGTTCTCTGTAGTATGTGATGCTATTTGATAAGCATTTGACCCACAATAAAATAAAACTTCTTTCAGAATTAGAGTCGATCCTCTCAAACCCTGCCACTGCTTTATCAACTAAGTTTATATAATATTCTAAATCCTTTCTTATAATTTCAGCAATGTTCAGAGTATCTTCACCAGGAATAGTTTCTCAGGAAACTACTGTCTTTGCTTTCTCATCTATAAGATGTAATTCCTCATCTGTTCAAGTTTTATCATGAGATTGCAGCAATTCAGTCCCATCTTCAGGCTTCACTGCTAATTCAAGTTCTCTTGCTATTTCCACCACACCTGCAGTTACTTCCGCCATTGAAGTCTTGAACCCCTCAAAGTCATCCATCAGGGTTGGAGTCAACTTCTTTCAAACTCCTGTTCATTTTAGTATTTTGACCTCTTCCCATGAATCCTGCATGTTCTCAATGGCATCTAGAATGGTGAATCCTTTTCAAAAGGTTTCAATTGACTTTGCCTGGATCCATCAGAGAAGTTGCTATCTATGACAGCTATAGCCTTGTGACATGTATTTCTTAAATAATAAGACTTGAAAGCCAAAAATACTCCTTGATCCATGACTACAAAGTGGATGTGGTGTTAGTAGACATGAAAACAACAGTAATCTTCTTGTATGTCTCCATCAGAGCTCTGAGGTGACCAGGTGCATTGTCAGCAAACAGTAACATTTTGAAAGGAATTTTTTTATCTGAGCAGTAGGTCTTAACAGTGGGCTTAATATAGTCAGTAAAACGTGCTATAAACAGATGTGCTGTCATCCAGGCTTTGTTGTTCTATTGATAGAGCACAGGCAGAGTAGATTTAGCCTAATTCTTAAGGGCCCTAGAATTTTTGGAATGGTAAATGAGCATTGGCTTCAACTTTAAGTCACCAGCTGCATTAACCTTTAACAAGAGAGTCAGCTTGTCCTTTGAAGCCAGACTTTGACTTTTTCTCCTTAGCTATGAAAGTCCTAGATGGCATCTTTTTCCAATAGAAAACTGTTCTGTGTTGTGAATCTGTCTGTTGTTTAGTGTAGCTATGTTCATCAGTGATTTTAGTTAGATGTAGTGGATAACTTGCTGCAGCTTCTACATTGGCATTTTTTTTTTACATTGGCATTTTTTAATTCTCCTTGTACTTTTATGTTATGGAGATGGCTTCTTTTCTTAAACCTCATGAACCTCTGCTAGCTTTAAACTTTTCTTCTGCATCTTCCTCACCTCTCTCAGCCTTCATAGAATTGAAGAGAGTTAGGGCCTTGCTCTCAATTAGGCTTTGACTTAAGGGAATGTTGTGTCTGGGTTGATCTTCTATCCAGACCACTAAAACTTTCTCCATATCAGCAATAAGGCTGTTTTACTTTGTAGTCATGTGTTCACTGGAATAGCACTTTTAACAAGAACTTTTCCTTTGCATTCACAACTTGGATAACTGGTAGAAGAGGCCTAGCTTTTAGCCTGTCTTGGCTATCGACATGCCTTCCTAAAGCTTAGTCATTTCTAGCTTTTCATGTCAAGTGAATGACATGCAACTCTTTCTTTCACTTGAACACTTATAGGTCCTTGTAGGGTTTAATTGGCCCTAATTTTCAGTATTATTGTGTCTCAGGCAATAAGGAGGTCTGAGAAGGGAAAGAGATGGGGGGAGGGGGAATGGCTGGTTGGTAGAGCAGTCAGAACACAACATTTATTGATTAAGTTAGCCATCTTAGATGGGTGTGGTTCATGGTACCCCAAAATAATTGCAGTAGTTACATCAAAGATCACTGATCACAGGT
This sequence comes from Cheirogaleus medius, assembly GCA_008086735.1. Classification (NCBI taxonomy): domain Eukaryota; kingdom Metazoa; phylum Chordata; class Mammalia; order Primates; family Cheirogaleidae; genus Cheirogaleus; species Cheirogaleus medius. Next base: position 38,071,460 of record VBSM01002153.1, on the reverse strand, counting down.
CACTGTAACAGATATAACGAAAAGGTCTGCAATATTAGGACAATTTCTAAAAAGTGACACAGAGAAAGCATATGGTGTTGGAAAAATGGCCCTGATAGACTTACTTGATGCAGGGTTGCCACAAACCTTCAATTTGTTTTTTAAAAAAAATATACAATATTTGCAGAGCTCAATAAAGCGATGTAGAATAAAGTAAGGCATGCCTTATATCTCATACTGTGTCTGGGTTCCCTGATGTACGTCCTCCATGGCAGAGACTGTTGCATGCATACGTGTACCTTCTGTTCCCAGCACAGTAGCTGATAACCAGGAGGTAGTCAGTAAACATTTGCTGAGTGGACAGCTTGATGAAGGCATGGATGGATGAATGCTTAGTTGGGTTTAATAAACTAGTGAAGATTCAAACTATGATATAAGATGCCCAATAATAATGTTTTCTAATTAATACTAGGAATCTTTTAAAATAAATAGTTTGGGGTTTTTTTTTGTTTTTATTATGGTAAAATATGCAGTTCACTGGCATTAAGTAGATTCACATTGTGCCACTATCACCACCATCCATCTCCAGAACTCTTCATCTTCCAAAATGAAACTGTATGAATTAAACTGTAACCCCATTTCCCTTCTCCTGAATCTCTAGCAACCACCATTGTACTTTCTGACTCTAAGAATTTTACTAATCGATGTACTTCATATAAGTGGTATCATACAATATTTGTCCTTTTTGTGACTGGCTTATTTCACTTAGCATGATGTCTTCAGCATTCATCCATGTTGTAGCATGTGTCAGAAATTCCTTCCCTTTTGAGGCTGAATAATATGCCATTGTATATATTTACCACATTTTGTTTGCATTTGTTCATCAGTGGGCACTTGGGTTGTTTCCACCTTTTTGCTCTTGTGAATAGTGCTGTTATGAACATAGGTGTACAAATATCTCTTTGACACCTTGTTTTAAATTGTTTTTGGTATAAACCCAGAAGTAGAATTGTTAGATCATATGGTAATGCTGTGTTTAATTTTTTGGTGAGAACCCAACATACTATGCTTTATATTTTTAAGCTCAGAATTGGCTATATTAGCTGTAAAAATTGTGAATATTTTTTCCCTGCCCTTTACCCCTGCATATAATCTTAAATTCAGCCACAATTGAGGGAATACTAGTAACTTTTCTTCAACTGTTTTAGTGCTTCATAAAAATTGAGACAGATTGCAAAAGGTAGCTTTCGAAAACTAAGACCAATTGTTGTAGCCATCTTGGTAGGTGACCTTATTGTGTATCATCTTTCAAAGTGAAAGGGATGCTGTTAGTACTGTGTTGGGATAAGAAGTAAAAACTGGGACTGTTTCGGGTTCCCTGCTTATTCGGGTATGTTTTATCTTTTTTTTTCCCCCAAAAAACTAGGGAACATTTTATTTTTAAGACAAAACAAATAGCATTAATATACATCCAAATGCCAGTTGTAAATGTTAACTGTGTTTTATAAGAAAGAAAATTGCACTCAGTTGTCCTCTAAAAACTGGAACCATTGTAGAATGACCACTGCTTGGGGTGACATGGGTACAACACGTACTTGCCTAAGAAGTTGTTCTGTGCTGCATATGCATGGGAATGCAATGCAAGAATGAAGCAATGCAAGGCAAAATGGCAGATGGTCAAATTCTAAGACCCTTTTCTCTACTTTAATGTGCTCTTGTTTTGCTTTTGAGACTTAACGTAATCGGCAAGTCATCTTACATAGAACTTTAATACCAAAGAAAACTTCAGGGTCACTACTAAAGTTATACAGGGAGGTCAGGGGGAGAAAAATAGTTTGTATTCTCAAAAGCCAAATTTCACACAATGGAAGGCACTAAATCTAGTCACAAGTGCTTGCATTAGAAAAGAAGACACTGACCGTAATAGAGGCTGGTCATCTTCATGACGTTCAGGAACTCTTGCTCATTGACCTCTCCATCTTGATCAGCAGCATCAGTCGTTTCCTGCAGCTCCTCATTTATGTTCTCGCCCAACTCCCTGGCCATGTGGTTCAGGTTTTTGAACAATATCCTCTCGGTTTCATCATCAAGGAGCTTCAGAGCTTTCAGGATTTCTTCTTTGGTATCTTTCTCAGACATTTTCTGAGTCATCATAGTAAAAAAGTCACTGAAATTAATTTTTCCTGTCCCTTCCTTATCAATTTCTCTTATCTTGATTTCTTCTCTCCTGTGTTCAAACCCCAGGGCCCTCATTGCCACATTAAGTTCCTTAACATGTATAGTCCCAGTTCCATCAGCATCGAAGAGATCAAAAGCTTCCAGGATTTCCTGTGTCTGCTCTTCAGTAAGCTCAGGCTTAGGACTCATCATTTTTGCAGGGAACTCGATACCATGTTACCTTTCTAAAAGTTGGAGGCCATAGCTGAGGACTCTGCTGCCTGTTGTTATGGCAAGTGTCTTGTCCTTTGTAGGAAGCAGAGTGCTGGATCTTGTAGGATTTAGAGAGCCACTTTGTTTTCATAAACCTATGTTCATGTAGTTTCATCCAACTTGTGTATTCCGCGTTGTTGCATTTTGAGTCCATGCAATGTCGAGTAGGAGTGTGGGCCCCAGGGCACTTCATTCCAGTTTAGTTTAGATGTTTGTGTGTTTACTGTTTTATAAAATGGTCATTGAAAATAACACGATCATAGGCATTAGGCTGACTTGAGTTCAAATCCTGTACTTGCTGATTCACCTGGAGCCAGTAACCAAGCTCTTGAGTACCAGTTTCCTCATTCAGGGAGGCAGAAAAGGCTGATTTTTTTTTCCTTTTAAAGTGGCTGTGAGTTTGGAAGTAATATATATATATTTATTTAGTAGTGTGTCTAGTACATAGTGCTGCATACGTAATATTCACCATTGCTGTTATCATTAAAAGCAGATGCAGTTTAACAGAATTTAGTACCAAAATAGGTACCTGGAGCAGCAGTTCTCTAAACTTTTGGTCTTAGGGTCTCCTCGACACTCTTAAATTATTGAGATCTCAAAGAGCTTTTGATTACAGTAGCATATTTTATGAAAATAACTGTTTTCCAAAACAAAAAAAATTAGCAGAATGGCATTGTTTTATACATTTGCAAATTTCTTTAATGTCTGGCTTAAGAGAAGACAGCTGGATTCTCTAACCTGCTTCTGTATTCAATCTTTTGCACTATTGCACGTTCCTCAACCTTTGGAAAACTCCATTGTACATTGGTGAGAGGAGGAGAGTGGAAAGGGTAAATAATGCCTTGGTATCAGTGTGAAAATGGTTTTGACCTCATGGACCCCAAGAAAGGTCTTGGGGACTCAGACCACATTTTGAAAACTGCTGACCAAGAGTTGTTCTGGGAGTCTGAATGGGATCTCTTTCTTCCTTTGTAGGTTCTTGCCCAGGCTGTGTGACCAGAAGCCCGCTGTTCTTCCCTGCTCAGGTAAGCCTGCTAGCAAGGCTGGGGCAGCAAACTCATCCTCGCTTCAGAAAGTCATTTTGATTTTTAAATAAACGTGGCCTATTAATTTTTTTTGAAGATTATTTCCTTTGGCTGATAGTTTGAATGTTTTAATATTTTCACTCCTCCACAGCAAATATGCATGAGCATTGCCTTACGAAAGAAAGCCCATTTGAACTTGGAGTTGCCTAATTTGGGAGCTTCAGAAGGAGCCACTAACAAGTTCCTGTAAATGTCCCTTAGGGGGTTTAAAAGAGTATGCTGGCTGGGCTCAGTGGCTTGCATCTGTAATCCCAGCTATTCAGGGGGTCAAGGCAGGAGGATCACTTGAGCTCAGGAGTTTGAGACCAGCCTGGGCAACATAGTGAGACCCTGTCTCCTTATACAAAATTCTCTCTCTCTCTCTCTCTGGCGTGCGCGCGCGCTCTCTCTCTCTCTCTCTCTCTCTCTTTCTTTTTTTCTCTCTCTCTCTCTCTCTCTCTCTCACATACATTGGTTTTTACATATCTACATGAAGTGTCTGTTAGATGAGAGGAACAAGACATGAATGTATTGGTGATAAAGGGCTGCCCAAAAGCTGCTCCTGGTATAGGACATGCCCTGGATACATTGAGAGGGGCTGTTGTGAGAAAGGTGATGGAAGGACCAGGTAGGCCGAGAGGACTGTCACCTAAACCCTTCCTCAGCCACAGAATAAAGGCAGAGCTGCTTTTTTACTTGTGTGTGTTTGCAAATATTGCATTTTCTGTAATAGTAGGAAAGAAGATGAGTCTGTGGAGGATCCCTGTCAGAAGTAACTACTCCCAGCACATTTTTCATAGGGCCTTGAATTGTCAAACATGGATTCCCATCTTTTTCTTTCAGTCTCTGTCTATACAACGTGTGCACACATGCATGCACACACGTCCACGATTTTCAAGTTACATACATCCTGACCGTTGACCTATAAGGACTTCACTGTGTATTTCCTAAGACTAGAGCTTTTTGCTTAGGTAACAATAGTTCAGTTATCAAGTTTGAATCATTTAATATTGCTTCATTACTTAAACATGATCTATTATTTGTATTCCAACTTTGTCATTTGACCCCAAGCGTCCTTTAGAGTGTCATTCCCACTCCATACAGGAGTCGGTCTAGGGCCAGGCCCTGCATTTAGCTACTGTGCGTCCTGATCATCTTTATTTCCACAGCCTTTGTCTTTTATGTATGTTGGTGCATTTCAAAGTCTGTGGCCAGGGAGCTTGCCTTTAAAAAGCAAGCATTTGATATGAGGATAAGCATTTCAATGGTGGCAAAATACCACTGGAGAGGGAGTGGATATCCATCACATGTTTCCTTATTGCAAATCATAAATACATAAGTACACATATGTTGAATGGTGACATTGTGTGAAGGTCCTTGCAGGTGAGAGAAGAGGGGATTCGAAGAAACAGTAGTGGAGAAAGACTGCCTGAAAAGACTGTGTTCCCTCTTAATGTGCATCTAAACACTTGGCTGAAGTGCTAATGAAAACAGTGGAGCCTGAGTGAATTCTGATGTGGAAATAAAACTAGAGGGGGATAATTAACATCTTCAGCACAGGAAACAGGAGGTGCTACCTAGGTTTGTTTTAAGGAAAGACCTTTAACTTGGTACAGCTGTCCTGTTCCTTCCCAGTTTTTTGGTTTCCTTTGAAGAATGAGTTCATTCTCTTACTAGCCTGCTTGTTGGCCAGCTGAGGGCCATATCATGCCACCTGGACACAGCTGATGACCCTCTTTCTGGTCTTTATTGTGCTCTTGAGTACTGTGGGAAAATAGCTGCTGCCTCGACTTAACACCTCCTGGATTTTCCCTAGTCACAGTTGTACAGAGGCACACCTAAGAGGACATAGTCTCCAGATTAGTTTCCTTATGAGAGATTTTGATGAGTGAAGTTATGAGAATATTATGGTATATGCTACGGTATAAACTTTTGTGATAACATGCTCACAATTTTAGACATACTATATTTTGTCAAAAATTATATTCTTTAGCTTTTAAATTTGTAAGTATATTCAGTTCAGACAACACAGAAATGTATAAACTAGAACGTAAATTCCTCTTGTAGTCACACCCCTCAAAGGCAATCTCTGTTGACACACTTCTTTTAAATCTGCATGTATACTTTTTAAAAAATGAGATAATTCAGTATGTACTATTTTAACCACAGATATATTGTACATTTGCTTTATTTTCACTTACCAATATATTGTAGGCATCTTTTCCTTGTCAACATTTAGGTAGTTCCTACTTTTTTTTTTTTTTTTTAATATCATGTGGATTGTCATTGTGCGGATATACTATAATTTATTTGATCCCTTGTTGAAGGACATGTAGGTGCTTGTCAGTGTAAATGTCTGTATTTACACTTACACAATCACTTCCTTAAGTTGAATTCCTAGGAATGGAATTCCTGGATGAAAGAGTATGCCCAATTAGAATTTTGACGGATGTTGCTAGATTGCCCTTTAGAAAGATTGTGTCACAAAGTCACTCTATCAGTGACTTATGAGTAAGTAAGCCCAGAGTCTTTGCCAATAGTGAGTAATCTCAGTATTTTAATTTCATGATATTCATGTTAAAAAGTACTTCATCGTTTTTATGTTCTTCCAAAAAATTTCTACTGAGGTTAAGCATCTTTACAAGTTTGTTGGTCACTTGTATTTCTTTTGCTCATTTATCTTTTGGATGATTTCATGTACTGATTTTTCTTTATTTGGGATATGACTTCTTTGTCACATGTAACCAACAAGTATTTTTGCCAATTCTTCGTTTGACTTCATTATCTTTTGCAATGGAGTAGTTTTGATTTCTATTAATATTTTACCAAATATGTCAGTCTTTCCCTATGTTTAGCTTTTTTTTTTTTTTTTAAGATAGTTTCTGGTCTGATCTTCTGCTAAGAAAATTTCCCCACTTCATGATTATGAAAATTATATTTCATATTTTAGTTTTAAATTTGCATATGATGCTTTTTTCCCTTTAATTTTGCATGTGGTATGAAGTCAAGGTATATATTTTTTTCCCATCTGTTAGCCCAGGTATTCTCTTATTTTTCGATTTAATTTTATTTATATTTTTACTGTTTCAGTTGCTTATGATGTGTATCCATATGAAATCTTTAAAGCACAGAGTGGAGTATAAAGCTGTGCTTCTTTGACTAAGCTGCTCTGTACCAGGTAGTCTTTTTCCCAAGTTGAAAGTCTATTTTAACATGGGCTACAATTGCACTCCAATTAAAGGGAAAATAGAAAGTCCATACAACATATTTGTTGATTAAAAAGCATGAGTGAAGTTCAGTTGCTTTGGTTCTTTTATTTTCACTTTTGTAACAGCCTTTATTCTCCTATAAATTTATGTATAAGGAGTACATTGTTTAAAGTGTACAAATTTTGTAATAAGTGTTAGAACCAAGGAGATGATATACTGATTTAATTGCTGACTTGTTGCATAATCCTTTATAGATGATTTTACCTTTCAGTGCCCTCATTTTCCCATTGGTGCAGTTAGGACCTACTCATTTAACCATTTTAAAGGCTTAGAAACTTATTTATCAGAGGATTAAGAGGCTTGTTCTGTGGGAGAAATTGAATTACTATCATTAGGAGTGACTAAGAAAAATTGGGCTGAGCTCCAAATTCTTGTCCTTACAAAGATGAATAGAATTTTCCAAGAAAACTGGTACTATAGCGTTATAGTTGTCTGTATGTCAGCTCTTGGATTTCTAGTAAGAATTTTTAATTCCTTAGGCATTTCCTTATCAGAAAGGTGCTGTTTGATGCCTGGAATATCTTGTTCCTCCTCTCTACTTTAGCATTATCTTCAACCATCTGCCTTTTTGGAATCAAAATAAATATTGGTGGGATTGTGCTAAGCTTTACTTCAATCCTATTCTTTTCCCTTTAATGGTCAGTTTCATAGGGCCAGTAGAGTTCTGGGACTCTAATAGACCTTTTAGAGAGGCCATAATTTTATCTTCATCTTTTTTAAAAACGTTCTCAAACTCAGGTTCTCATTGTCCTGCCCAAGTTTCCGAAGAAACATCACAGTTGGTAGGTCTTTACGGAGGGAATGGCAGTTGGTTGGATATCATTTGCCCTCTTAGAGCGGTTGTGTGCCGTTTCTTGCTGGGAACAGGATGTTGAGAATAAGCCTGCTGTTCTGATGTTTGCTCCTTCGCTCAGTGTTTGGCCATTGGGACGTGCATTCACCTATACATAAAACGTTTGGATGATCTCACATCTCCGAAAGACCATTTCTTGCTGCTTATACTCATGGAATCTCAGGGTGGGTTAACACAAACACTTTCCAGATTATGTTTTAAAACATTTCATTGCATACTGCACTATTAGCCAGATTTAGAAAGGTGTAGCCACCTCAAGCAGATGGTCCTAAAATCTTAAGACCTGAGGGGAAGGAGACTGTGGGCTCTTCTATTCCATGCACGCTTGACAGTGATTTAGATCAGTAAATATTTATTGGATAATTTCTGTACATGGAGCACTGTTACATGTCGGGGGGAAAAATTATGAAAAGGCAGCTCTTCCCCTTCAAGAGCTAATGGAGTGGGGGAGAAACAAATATACACAAATAACTCTGTTAAAATGTTCATTGCTATAATCGTGGAATACTAGGAGAATGCTAGTCAACTGAGATGACCATGGATCTGTGTGTCCTCCAGGGTGCCCGGCATGTTGGAGGTACATAATACACAGGTTTGAATGGAAACATGAATATGTTTAGACATGTAAATTTTGGCGTACTTCATTCAGAGTCAAAAAGATGTGGTAGATTTGGGTATGGCTTCATAGGGTATGAGGATTTGACAAGGTCATCGAGGGCCTGAGGCAGCCTGAGTAGAAATCCAGCTCATGGACCACCCTCTGTGTACTTGGGACAGCCCTATTGTTCCTTAGCCTTCTTCTCCCAAGGCCTGGAGCCCTCTCTCTGTTTTCTGTAGCACCCGAACCCATTACATGAACAGAGTAGGAGTTGGTCTTTAATTTGATAGGTCCATGAAAGTGGAAGAACACAAACTGTTTTTCTTCTGTTCTTGCAGCACAACAGTCAACACAGACTTTTGTGATCTGACAGTGTGTGGGAATTTCCCCCCCACGCCAAGCAGGCAATCAGTTCTGCAGCAGAAACCAGCTGAGTATCCTCTAATTCAATTCTGACACCATCTACCTTGGGATCCAGTCAGGTCCCACAGGTTGAAGGCTCAGTGCCTAAGACTGTCCACATCCCCCAAACTCCCACTTCAAATGCCAATCCCAGGATCTAGGTTGTTTACTTCTGATCAACTGGCTATAAATTATTCCCACAGCCCCCTCCTTGGGCTTGATTAATTGGCTAGAGTGGCTCACAAAACTCAGGGAAACATGTTTACTGGTTTGTTATAAAGGATATAGATGAAGAGATTCATAGCACAAGGTATGTGGGAAGGGGCACGGAGCTTCCATGCCCTCCCAGGTGTGCCGCCCTCCCAGGTGTGCCACCCTCTGGGAACCTCCACATGCTCAGCTCTCTGGAAACTTCCTGAACTGTCCTTTTGGGTTTTTATGGGGGCTTCATTATGTAGGCATGATTGATTAAATCACCGGCCATTGTTGATCAACTTAACCTTCAGCCCTTCTCCCCTCCCCAGAGTTTGGGGGTGGGCTGAAAGTCTCAATCCTCTAATCATGCCTTGGTCTTTTCTGGTGACCGGCCCCCATCCCGAGGCTACCTAGGGGCTGCCCACCAGCCATCAGTCAACTCATTAGCATACAAAAAGATATCACTGGAGATTTTAAGGATATTAGGAGTTGTTATACCAGGAAATGGGGTTGAAGACCAAATATATATTTTAGAGTACCACAGTTCAGTACTTTGGTTTCTCGTGGACTGAATCATGCTAAAAGGAAACTGCTTTATACTGGGAATTTCTTTTCTTCATTGGCAAGGTAAGATATACTAAATAACTGGTAATTCCTTTCTTTCCCTTCTCTTTTTCCAATTTCCGTTCTACCGTTAGGTTCTAACTAGTTGAATAAATGACAGTGTGCCTTATCTCTGCTATATTACAAATAAGTTTTCCCAAAATGTAACCCTGATCAACTTGATCACACAAAGAGGCGCTTTATGATTGAATGTGGCAAGTATCTGTACTTGCTCTTATTAGAAATATATTTGTAGGCCATTTCCTCTTCTAATTATTACAGCCTTATTTTCTTTTTTACTCTGTCAGATAATATTTTTGTACTTTACCTATCTCATTAAATTTTTCAATAGCACTTTAAAGTAGGTATTATTATCTCCATTAAAAAAAATAAGGACACTGCCCATCAATTCATGAGTGGATTAACAAAATGTGCTATATGTATATCATGGAGTACTACTCTGCCACAAAAAAGGATGAATCAACATCTTTTGCAACCATTGGGATGGAACTGGAGACCATTATTCTAAGTGAAGTATCTCAAGAATGGAAAAACAGACACCACAGTACTTGCTATTAAATTGGAACTAACAGATGAGCACATATGTGCACAGAGGGAAGTAAAACTCAGTGGAAATCAAGCGGGGGGTTGGGGGGGAGGAGCGAAGGGGCAAAAACCTACCTGAAAGGTACAACGAACACTATTTGGGTAATGGGCACACTTACAGTTGTTGCCACAAACATTACAAAAGCACTCCATGTAACCAAAAACATCTGTACCTCCTTAATATTTTGACAAAAAATAAATAATACCTTATGCGTGAGCATTGAAAAAAAAAATAAGGATACCAAGGCCCAGGGGGGCTTAGTGATTTGCTCAGGGTCACATGGGTAATCTGTGATGAAGCAGGAGAGGCCAGACTGTCAGCCCTCACTCTGTAGCAGTGACTTCAGGAGAAGGCTAAGTCATCCTTTTGTCTTATTTTATAGATATTTCAGGATGTGATCTTATTTTCTGCAGTCAGTTGTGAGAAGAACCCAAAAGAAGAATTTATACAATTATACTGATATCATCAGTATATTCATATATTGGTCATGCAGAAAGATAAGCACACTAATATTGTATAAAACCAAATAAAATCCGCCTAAAACTTCAATGCATACTAGAATAATATGAAACTATTACTGTATGTTTTCATACTTAAATAAATGGTGGATCCATTTCATGGCCTGAAGACCTGCTTGAAATATCAGGCTTCTCAACATACACTGTCCCCTGAGTGCTGTGAGTGCCGATCTTTTCCTGGTTTGCTGATTCTCCAACTTTAAGTGGTGATCAAATGGTTAAAATGATAAATTCTGCATGATCTCTGAAAGGACTGTGGGACTAATAGAAAGTCAGTATATTAGGGCTTATCACTACAGATGTTTAAAATGCAGTGTCAAATTCTGTGCAAATCTTCTACAAAGTCATTATTTGGAAAGCATTTATAGTATCATAAAGACAATTCTGTATATTCCCTTAGTGAAAAGCTGCTAATACCATTCATAGTTCATGAATCTGAAATCCAGCAGGGCTTTTTCACAAAACACATTGTAATTTTATAAGTTAAATATCAGTATGGTTTGGTTTTTTTCCTGTGTTTGTTTTTATTAAACGTTTCTCTTTGGAGGAAGTATCAGTGGTTTTATAAAGGAAACATTCAATGAGAAACGATGGATAATGTTAAGGTTTTGATTCTTTCGTAAAGTAACTGTTTTTCCTTTGATTAGAGCACTTTTATGTGTCTGATAGAGGCTAAGAGGAGCCATCCCTTTTTGAGAGTTATTTCAAACTCAGGCACTCCTGCCTCATACATTTCTGTGTTCTAGGAAGGTGTAGGACCCTGACTTATTTCGTGCGCTTTGCACCTTGAGACGGTAGAAATAAAGGCCCCAGCAGTCACCCATTTAAAAAATTTATTTAGAGAGAGAAAGGAGTAGACAATCTGTAACTACAGTAAAATGTGGTAGATTTTTATATTGAATTTCCTACTACAAATGGGAACAAGTTTCTAAGCTCAGATTCTTCTTTTGTATACTCAATGTGGTAATAATAATAGCTCGAATTTATTGAGTACTTTCTGTCCTAAGTCTTGTTGTAAGAGCTTTGCAGGTGTTCTTTCCTTTAGTATGCAGCCACTCCTAGTACTGTCTTCCCTACTCTGCAGATACCATGTTTCCCCGAAAATAAGACAGGGTCTTATATTTATTTTTTCCTCAAGAAGACACTCTAGGGCTTATTTTCAGGGGATGTGTTATTTTTTTTAAGTACAGTACAACAATCTACATTTATTCAAATATAATTAAGTCATCGTCTTCTGGAACATCATCATAACTCTCCAAACCCCAAATTCCATCCTGAATTTCTTGGGACTCTATTGCCTTTAGAACCATTGGTCCCAATCTCTCATGTCGAGCAATAGAGCTCTCATGGGGTAGATGAGAAGGGCTGCTCGTCTTTACCGCTCCCCTTTGAAATGCATGGGTTGTGCAGATGCGCTGCGTAGCCACACCGATCACTAGGTCTTATTTTCGGGGTAGGACTTATATTGTGCAAATGCTTAGAAATCCTGTTAGGGCTTATTTTATGGATAGGTCTTATTTTCGGGGAAACATGGTATTTTAAGGGACCTGTCTAGTTGCACAGAAAGTAGCAGAGCTGGAGCTCTGGTCTGAAGAAGTAGATTCTCGTGTCAGACTCTTAGCCATGAATGTGTGTTGGCCCCCGTGTATTTGCAGAAAAAACATTCTGGCAAATGGGCTTGGTGAAAATAGTGTAATTTAGTGAAAAAATGAAAAGAACCCAAAAGAACCTCAATTTCCTAGTTGGAAAACAGCATGGTTTGCTATACAAGTTGTCTGATTATTAACTTAATATAACCTTGGGCAGTTTATCTAAAGTTTTTAATCAAAATTCAGAGAGGCAATGCTTGTTATAACTGATCTAGCTGTTTTATTTATTTTCTATTATCTGAAAAATTGACTAAACTGTGTTGGCAAGACATGTATTATTTATTACTTCTCCCATCTTGGCCTTGTCCTCTCCCTACAATAAAAATCCAGGGTAAGAATCTCTTTTTTTTAATAAATACATTGAGAATAGGAGAATCGAATGCTAAATTAAAATTGGGGATTAAAGAGTGTTAAAATTTATCTTTTAACTTTTCACTTTCTGACAATCTTATCTGTTTCTTGGAGTTGCCTATTGTGACTTGGCGTCTAGAAGGGTAGTGTTAATGGCCTCTTGCTGGCCCATTGTTTGCAGGCTTAGTTCCTTGTGCTAACCGTCTCCCTACTAGTTTTTTTGCCTGCCTCCCTGGCCTGGGCAGTTGACCTGACTTGGTCTAAAAGATGTTGTTTTAAGAAGTGGTTCTAAGCTCTAGCTGCCCACTCAAGCAACTTTTAAAAATACCAATGCTTGATATTTAAAAACAGAATTAAAACTGAATTTCTGACATTTATATTTTTCTAAAGTTCCCAGGGTGATTCTGATAGGCAGTGAAGGTTGAGAGAGAACCCTACTTTGGTGTAAGGGAAACTTGAAATATGTATTCAATAATTGTAATGTAATCATCACCTTCATGTCTGTTTAATTGGGGGTGTAGGGTGGGAAAGGGTCTCTTAAAAGTGACAGTGAATACTGTGGAAATGTGTGGCTCAGTTCTCTGCTGTCTGCCTGTTCCCCTCCCATCCCCTGCCATTTTTCTGTATAGGCTATAAGGGCTAAATTGGTTTGCTGTGTTCAAAGTAAGAAGGAGGAATCCAGGTAGGGAGGTGACCACAGGAGCTTAGGTGCAGACTGAGAATACATTCTGTCCTTCTTTTCCATTCCTTTGTCTATTGTTTAGTAGCTTAGTATGTAGGAATTATTCCTTGGTATGATCTGCTTGCCGAACCATACTATTTTTAGGCACTACACCACACAATAGGTTTATAAAAAGGCTATTGAACCTTTTGAGGCTGATGTATTCTGTCTGACAAGGGCTGAGTTACAAGTAGGCTCTCCCGCCTTACGGTTTAGGCATGTAGGATTTTTATTGTTTCTTCTTTAGAAAGTGTCTGAATAGCTTAAAAATACAGTGGTTTGGCAGTCTGACAGGTGATGCCAGATGTCTACACAGCTCTCCTTCCATGCCCCGGTTCTCCAGACACAGCTTAGCAGGTGTTTGTTAGGTTGCTAATTCTTATTTCTTCTCCTTTTCCTTTTAAAATGTGCTAAAATATGCACAGTTAGTAGTGCTGAGGGGAAAAAGTGAACATGTGAAGCATTTTCTTGTTCTTGAGTCTCTGCTCTCTGTCTAATGATGTGTTTTACTCTGCTGAGGGGATCCCCTTGTCCGGGTCTGATTTTCAAGTGGATTAAACAGATAAAGCCAATACTAAATGGTTATTATTTTACATATGTTTTTTAAATGGCAACCAGATCTTGCTGGTTTCTAATCCATTCTCAGAAATACGCGTCAGTACATTAGGATGAACAAGTATTAGGTTACTAGCACTTGCAATGGAAAAACAAATCTCTCATTATGAAATAATACGATGCCTTTAATATGCCCACATAATAGATTGGGTATTTCTTTTCTTCCTTTATTGTATCTCCCTCCATTAAAATGCTATAATAGGTAGTATATTAGGATTACTGCATAGCTTTGACTTTTTAAACCATGTTTCTTTATGTAGATCATTCCCCAGCTAATTTTCATCCAGGCAATTAGCCAAGTAAAGATTTTTCTTTAGCAGTGCTTAACGAGGGGATAGACTCTAAGTTATCTTTGACAACTCTCATGATTAATACTGAAGGTATTTAACTCCTTTCTGCTGGTGCTACAAGTGTATGAGTCTCCTTGGCATTTGAAATGTGCTCTTGAGATCTCTGCCACTCTGTCGTGACAGCCTAGGCAGTCTTGTAAAGGAAAGCATTTTGGTTTTCCTAACGACGTTCAGGCCATTTCCCCCATTTCTCCTCATTGGAACTTCTCCAAAGTCCTCTACCCTCCAGAACTCCTTGGGGGTTTGTTGGTTATCTGGGCAACTAATCCATACCAATGCCATATTTCTTCACTCAGGGTCTCTCGGAGAAGCTAGAACAGTGGGATGCTTCAGGTGGCTGGCTTTGTGGCCTCCCCTTCACTTCTAGCCTGAGAAAGGGTTTAGTAATTTCCAAACCTGCATATCAAGAGTCACCTGAGGCCTTTGCCGAACATATCCATTCCCAGGCTGACTCCACACGCTGTCCTGTGTGCCCCTCTCTCCCACCCCTGGATTTTGATTCAATAGGTATAAGGTGGGGGCTAGAAGGTGGAATTTCTATTAAGATCATTCTGATGTAACTGACTGTATAGACTGGTGAATGATTGGGATAGTCAGGGCCTGGCAGTGATAAGTGACTTACCCAGGGTCACACTGGACGACCTGCTAGTCAAAGGGTTTTTTGTTTTTTTCTATCTATAGATACCACAGAAAAGACCAATGAGTTAATTGAGCTGTTTATCCTGGACATGGGCAAATGGCTATTTTGTTCATTAGTTTTCCATTTCCTGTTATGGAATGGGGTTGGGGGTGTCTCCCTGTGACAAGAGAGGGACATAGGATGAACTTAGGATCTATGTATTCACCCATCCAGCTCCAAACTAAAAGGTAATGAGTATATTGAAAGAATTACTGTGAATTGTGTTATTTTGCCATTGTCTTGGCCTCATGTTTGTGTCGAATGAGTGCCCTGGTTAGCTGTGCATCTGATGGGTTTATGAGCAAGTTTTATTAGACAAAGCAGGTACATATCAGGGGCCAGTCAGAATTTGGC
This sequence comes from Cheirogaleus medius, assembly GCA_008086735.1. NCBI lineage: Eukaryota > Metazoa > Chordata > Mammalia > Primates > Cheirogaleidae > Cheirogaleus > Cheirogaleus medius. The sequence continues at coordinate 38,056,223 of VBSM01002153.1, read as the reverse complement.
ACAAAAATGTCCAAAATGTCCTTAGTCTGATCACATAGTGACAGATACTTATTTGCAAATCCATTTAAAATAATCAAAAGCTGACTTCTGAAAATGTGTCTGAAATCTTGCTCTCTTGTACTAGGGTACATACTGATAAAGAGTTAGGAAGAGAATCAAGAAGGATGTTGTAGTCATTTGTATCATCAGAAAGGTCCAGGAATTTATATGATTTGACTGACTTTATCTTTAATCAGTTGTCATAGAGATTGCAGTATATTCCTAGGGAACTGGTAAACAATGGGAATGTTGAAACCAAATGACTCTTTCCGTTATACATGTGAACAAATCTGTAGGAGTCATAATATGTTTGTTTGGAACATGGTAGGTTCTTAATATTTGAATGACAGCTTAATGTTTTAAAAAGGGCTCCTTTTATGTCTATTAAAATTCTAGCTCAGAGTACTGCTGTGTTTTTACTTTTTTCTACATAAAAATATGGACTTTAAAATCCAGTATCTGTAGTAGGATAACTTATATTTCTTTATTATCCAAGTTTTATATCTTAATATTTTTCTAGCAGTGATGCCTTTTGTGATTCTCTTCCCCTGTGAGAAATTAAATCCACACAGAAGCTTCCATTTCTGGCTGATGTCATAATAGAACTTGTTACTGCAAGGCTCAGGGCCTCAGGGCTGCTGTGTTCCTGGTCTGGCCATTTAGCTTCCTGAAGGTTGAGGCCTCTGGCTGTGCCTGGGCTTGCCTCCCCTCTCAGTGCTGCTGCTCCTGCCTTGCACATGGAGGGGAAGCAGGTGAGCCCTGGAGGTCCTCCCTGCTGGCCAAGGTGACCATACGCAGAACCTTCCTTCCTATGAGGACTAAACAGTCATTGGGAAACTTTCTTATATCTGAGGAATTATGCCCTTTAAAAGAAGCTATAATAAGTACTCAACTTGATGACTCTGAATTTGTTTCGGCAAGTGTTAACAGCTCTCGACCAGGGAAATAACCGAGCAGCACGTAGAGAGTGGAGAATAGCCTTTATTCCCTCAGCATGCTCCGCTGACTTCTGATCTT
>VBSM01002153.1:38032603-38047658 GCA_008086735.1 Cheirogaleus medius | reverse complement strand
CTGACCTTAAGTGATCCTCCTGCCTTGGCCTCCCAGAATGCTAGGATTACAGGCTTGGAGTCACCGTACCTGGCCTCCCCCTTTTTTCTAGATGAAGAAAGAATTGGTTCTGGGTCATATAATAAAACAGAACTTATTCTAGGGAATCATAAGAGGAGGTAATAAACTGATGTTTTCTGGTTTTGTTTTCGTTTTTTATTTTTTTTGAAGTGCCTAGTAGATCCCAAGCATCTATTATATCATCTCAGTAAATCTTGCCGCCAGTCCTACCATATCCTTTATTACCTCTCTTCAGATGAGAAAGCCAACTTAGAAATGCATGATAGTTTGTCCCAGGCCACCTAGCTAATAAGTGGAGGGAGGAGAATTCTCATTCAGGCTTGTTTTTCTCCAAGGCCCTTGCTATTTTCATTTGTGGTCAGTCTTGTCTCCTCATTCATAATCCACTGTTTTTTTCCATTGTTTCTCAATTGCACTGGCTGCCTTAAAACAGTACCTAGTGAGTCCATTTAACAATACCTCTCCATGTTGCCCTTCTCCCTTTTTTCTGCTTAAAATATTCTTGGATATTTTAATAGTCTTGAGCATTTTAATTAATGATTTCAAAAGAGGTTTTTAGTGTTTCTGTTTCAGCCTATGCACCTGTTGAGTTTTCTTGCTTTATCACCTCCCCCTGTGGAGAGGAGTTGCCAGCCTTGGTTCTGTGGTCTGCACTATGAAAACAGTAGTGGTGTTGGATACTTTTAAATGAGATTGATGTTGCTGCTGCTATACTAATTTTGATTATAGCAACAACAGCCACAATTATTAATGTTCTGAAGGGCAGAATCAGCTGCTGTTCCAAATGTTCTTCTGATTTGTATAATGCTGTTTATCTGCTTTTCTGGTTAAAAATATTGCTGCTGTCAGGATTATTTCTTGAATAAATGAAGGTGGCTGCACAGACCCTTGTAGTTGGCAATGCAATTTGCTTAAGTTAAAGCTATCCTTGTACTGAAATTTTTATATAGATGGGTTAAAATACAAAAAAGGCATAGTAATTAAGTCTGGTTTGTGGTGGGTGGCTGCATAAGAACGTTCATATTTAAAATACTGAGAAATGTAAATATTTGACTTTATATAATGCAACCATACATCCTTCACTAGATCGTGATTATTTAAACCTTCTGTTGAGCTCTTAGGCAGATGGTCTTTTGAGTAATGAGCACTCTCCTTTGAATACAGCAAGATGCCATTTGGTAAACTGATGAAGTGGCATTATTAATAAATATTTCATGCAACAACAAAAAAAGTCCAAAGTAGGAGTGGATAGTTGCAGTTCTGAAAAATTCTGAATTCCATTTTATAGAGAGTTAAGAGTATAATCCCTTTTAGTCATTTGAACAGCTATTTTCCATTTCTGCACAGGAATGAAAAAGAAATTCCCTGTCACAGTTATCATCATCACACTGTATTTATTAAGAATCTCTGCCTGTGTGTGAGTGGGCTTCAGAATGATTGAGAGTCTTCCTCCCTGCTAGTTACTATAATCTAAGGCAGCAGTGATATGGTAAGATAGGGACATAAAGAAACAAAATAAAAATGATTAAGAAGAAAAATAATATTGCCCATTGTTTTTGTATGTTGAAACTTGAAATGTCAATTGCATCAGCAGATTTTCAGTTTAAGAAAACTTAGTTTTCCCCCATGTTACTGCTTCAGGCTCCTCAGTCTCCCAGAATTTTAGGCAAATAGTAGTACTGTGCCTCACTTATTTGAAATTATTAGAAAAAATGTGTCCCATTTACATAAATTTCCCACATAATGGAAGCTCCATCAACATCAAATAACCTGTCTATTTTAGTCATTTAGCATATATTTTTTAACGATTTCTAAGAGCTCCTAACTACTTGCATTCTCCCCTACCAACTGCTTACACTCTAACGTGGTCAACTGGTCAGCTTTAATTCTATATACTTTTTCTACAATCATGACAATTTGGCTTTTAGAGCTCTTCTTTGGGGAATAATTAGAGAAAGCCACTTAGAAGAGTGAAAAGCATGTTGAAGAGGATGGTGGTGTAAGACTAGAAATATCTTAACAGTCAAGCCTTAAGAGAAAGACAGAAGGGATGGAGGAGAAGTCCTGTGTCTGCTGAAGGGAATGGGACATGAGGTCTGCCAGGTAGGCTGGAATGGAGGCAGCAGAGCGAGGACTTTGCTGGCTGTTCTTTCACCTGGAGTGGGGGGAGGACCTTGTTTGAGCCGTGTGGAGGGAAGGGTGCTGACGGTACAGGCTCAGCACCAAGGCTCCATGTCCCTTTCGGTGTGCAAACCCTGAGTAAAAGGAAGCTTCTCCATCTGTTTTGTGTCTTCTTTATTGAAGCACCCCTTTGTCAGTTTTATTCGAGCCTCTGGCTGTGCATAGGGCTTTGGTCTCTCCAGAGGCTGGAGCTCTTCTTTGCAGTCCTATACCTCATCTGCCACTCCCTTTCCTGCCTTGTCTCTGCACCAGTCATGCAGGCTCTCATTTTGTGCCTTTGCACATGCTTCTTCCCCTGCCTGGATCAGTGCCAGCCCTCTGTGCTATGTTCTACCCTGTCCTGATGGTTGGTCTGTGCTCCGTCTGTTCAGGGAAGTTTGGATCTTGGTGGAATGTGTCATTCACAGTATCCCCAGACTGTGGGAGGCCTGGCTGTGTCCCACTTTTCAGGTACTCCTGCAGTGCTGGGCTGGCTACCTGCCTTCTTGTAGGCACTTCAGTATATATTTGTTGAAAGAGTAAATGAATGAAGTATATTTAAGGAACTATCATTGTTTGGGGTTAATAAAAGAAATGTTTTGCCTTCTGTGAGTCTTAATATTGTGGGAAGGTAAATGCCAAACAATAAAGATATTCTGGGTTTCAGACTAATTATGGATTGAGGAAAGGGTGTATGGAGGTAGGAAGCATATTGACATGGTGATTGAAGTTGTTTGTAGTCTGAGAATATTCCCTGGGGAGTAGGGGTGGCTCTTCAGCTGTGTTTGCTTATCATACGGAGCCTTAATCTTGTGAGGCTCACTAATAAGGCAGCCATGGAGCTACAGAAGAAAGCCATACAGTTCTTGAATCTGCAGTTTATAGAATCCACTAGAACTCTTGGGGACTGGGAATCTGTCTGCAGTGTATTCATGATTACCACAGCAATATTCACACTAGTATTTATTTTTCTTTCGTTCAAGTAATTACTCTATAGAAGAGCTTGTCTGTAAAAAGTGACATATGTAATTATTTCTCTAGAAAATTGGCTTTCTGCTTGCTTTTGAGATTAGTGTATGAGAAGAATAGGAATCATACTTTGAGACAACCAGTAGTGTGTCAGGCCATAGTCTGGGCTGTTGTGTATCAGGAGGTCACCTTTGCACAGCACAGATGTTAAACCAGCCACTGTGAGCAGCGTTGCTTTTGCCTTTGTCACTGCATTCACATCATCCATGTTCGGCAGGTTAGGGATCTTTACCAGATGTTGTTTATTCTAGAGAAAACTGGGTACGGAATAATTTGGTTCATCACCTATCAATAAGAATTGTTTCATTAAACACTGCAGAGGCCTCAGAGAAAGTCTTGAACAACCTGGAACTTGTTTGGTGGTGATGCTGGTGCTCTTTCCTAGATTGTTAATTTCCAAAGTTTTTATTGTTTATCACTGTTTTCTGTGCCCTCCTCCCACCCCCCACCAAAAGTTGCCCTTTGAGCACACTATGAAAACCATGGAAACTATTTCTGGAAATACACGGGACTAGAATGAGACCTCTGATTCTGTCCCTAGGGATTGCCTGATTGTTACACAGAGGCCACCTTGCCCAGAGAGGCCTTTTTCATCTTGTGAGGGTTACAGTCCCATATCCCAGGGTCACTTGATTTGGGAAAGACCTATAGGTACCAGTCTCCTGTCATTTATTCCAGCTGTGTGTGCTTCGTATAAAATTCTGGTGTTTTTTTGGTGGTGGGGCAGGGGGCAAGTTATTTTTATTTATTGTTTATTTAGAGAAATATATATTCACATGGTCCAAAAGCATAGCTAGTGAACAGTTTTCTCTCCACCCTCTGCTGTAGCATCTACTTCCTTACAGCATCCAGTATTACTAGTTCTTGTGTGTCCTTTCAGAGATGTGTTATATGTATTGTAACTTATTTATATTCTATGATTTGCTGGTGCTCTGTCATGCTTTAATTTTGCCAGCTGCTCCTGCTACCTCGGATGCCTTTCCCTCTCCTCTCCACCTGGCAGATCTCCTTCTCATCCTTTAGGATCTTACTTAGGATTCATTTCTTCTGAGAAACCTTCCTGACCCGCCCTTTCTTGATAGTTGGCTGTTTTGTTCTTGATGGTTTCATAGCATTATGCAGTTATCTTTTTCATAATATCTCTGTCAACCTGTCTTAATTATTTGCCTGTCTCTTTACTTTACTGGACTTATTTTCAGGAACTGAGCTTTTGTCTTCCAAAATGCCCAAAGACTCACACAGTTCCTGAACTGGCAAAGACATTCGGTAAACCAGTAGGACGAACGAACTGTGTTCGTTAGTGCACTACTTGGTGTGATTTTTGTGAGATTGTGTTGAGTTTCCTCATGCAGAGTATGTTAGAGAATGTCTAATTACACGGAGCACCTCCTCAGAATCAAGTGCCTTATTGTCTGGTACCATGTATACTGTCATTGAATGTCATTGATTACCTGTCTGGGCAGAGTCTTCCCATTAAATCTTTTACTAGACAGAATGGGAGCTTCATAAAGTGTATTGACTCTTACTAAGGGAGGGAGTAGGCCATAAAAACCCTTTTGTAAAAGCAGATGAAAAATGGTAAGTCAGTAAGGGTGGAAATCTCAGAATAGTGGCCTTTTAGAGTTTTCTTTCCCTTCTCTCATGGAAGGCAGTAGACAACAGCAGAGGTATTTTTTGAGGTAAATGAACATCTTTACATGCACAAGTAAGAGTACGTCGTGTACTCAACTGGCTGCTGAGAAGCCTGGGAAATGCAGAATGTTCTTTTGCAGTCTTCAGCCTACTACAATTTATGTATCTAAATCATTCTGGTTTCCATTAGTCTCAAGATTTAAACAGGTGAACTAGAAGATAAAAATGGCTTCTTTGTTTTTGTGGTCTGTGAACTACTAACAAGTTATAGTTTTTAGTATAACAACATGGTTGCTGATTGTGGGAACATCAGTGACACCAGAAATTCTGAGTAGGAAAGGAAGAAATTTCTCAGTCTGTAAATAATTTATGTTCCATTGTCTAGCAATTCTGCATCTATATCTTTAACTCTTAAAGGACGCTAACTATGACTTATTTAAAGGAGTAATATTTTTATTTGACAGGGAAAGATGTCATTGATACAGTAATTTAAAAAATGATATATTAATAGATCATTATTATATAGAGAATTATATAATTCCATTACTGCTAAATTATAAGCATTTAGATAATTGTATGTGAATTAGAATTAAAAAACTGGAAGGCTACATATATCAAACTGTTAATAATACTTAAGAAAAGTTTTTCTTCTATTTAGACTTTTGCATTTTTTAAAAACAATTATCATGTTTTATTAGGAAAAAGGCCATGAATCTTTCAGTTTTTTAGTAGGAAAAACAATCCAAGGACAAGAGGTTAGAAAAATTAGATTAAAATCACAGCTTCTATAAGGGTCATAATATTATGTATAATTATGTACTTATTTTTCTGTGTTATAGTTCTGTAAGGTAAGTGGATTACTTTTATAATGACAAACAAAGCCAACTGTGGTTTTTCTAGGGCACTTGGATTCCAACACAGAGGCCTATTAGATATTTGATATAGGTGCTTTAATTCAAAGTTTTAAATCAGATATTAAAAACAAGTAATGTGTATAATAAATTAGAAATCAGATAGTCACTAAATGTAGATTGTTTATGGGCCAAGTATAAGTCCCTGTGAAAATTGCATTTCACGTTTTCAGTGTTTAATTACAGGGAACTTTGTGCAAGAGTTTATGCTTACTGAATTGCTGAGTAGTCTGGTAAAAATCATTAGGCATAAAAGTTGCTGTCAGGTTTCTTGTAATGTTTTTTAACATTCTCGCAAATAGAATGTCTTATTTTAATAGGTGGTTGGCTGCTTTAGTGCTTCTGTAATCATCTACATCTGGCTGATTTTTTTCTTGGGAACAAAAGATATGAAAATGAGCAAACAGTTGTGTTGCTGGGTCTGACCTGTTTACAAATGTATAAATCCTGTGAACTACTTTAAAAAGAATTCATATGCTCAGTTCAAGCTATAGTAGGTTTCACACCCATTTATAAGGACTCTGCCTTAGAGAAAGGGTGAGGAGCCTTTTGATTGAGAGAAGAACATAATGATAAAATTTTAGACATTCTGGTCCTTATTTTTCTTTTTGTGTAAGAAAGCTTCGCTGTGTTGGGCCTTAGGTAACTTTTATTTGCTAGCAAAATAGGTGATCACAGGGCAGAAGTATTCTAAGTGAACCTTTGTATTATTTTCTTTCTTTCCTCTGGTACATTTCTTAATTACTCTGCCAACCCTGTGCCAAGTATGTTAGGGCAGATACGCTTTTTGAGAGGTAAAGATAATTATTGCCATTCAAGCATTTTTATATTAGAAAGTCTTTATAGTCATTAAGTCATGTAATACATTTCTATGTCCCAAGATTTCCCAGAATATGAAAATAGTTCAATGTTTATTTCATGTATAAGAGGCTAAAAATTTAATTTGTATTTTTTGTTTTTGTTTTTTTTCCACCCCTCCCCCCCAAATTTAATTTTTAGATCAGAAAAAGGGAAGGTTTGTGTTGGAGGGGTTTATATAAATACATCATATGCTTTTGTGTATACCCATATTTATATATTTATATTTCATGTATGCTCATACTTAAAACAGTTGTTGTGAAAATATTAATGGTAATTTTAGAAATTTTAATCTTTCTCAAGTATATACAGTTGACCCTAGAACAACACAAGGGTTGGGGAGTGCCACCTTCCTCCTACACAGTTGAAAATCCACATACAACCTTTGACTCCCTCAAAACTTGACTGCTAATAGCCTACTGTTGACCAGAAGTCTTCCTGACAACAAAACAGTTGTTTACATACATATTTTGTATATTACATATATTACATACTGTATTCTTAAAGTAAGCTAGAGAAAAGATATTAGGAAAATCATAAGGAAGAGAAAGTAGATTTACTAATTAAATGGAAGTAGATCATCATAAAGGTCTTCATCGTCATATCTTCACGTTGACTAGGTTGAGGAAGAGAAAGGGGTGTGTCTTGCTCTCTCAGGGGTGGCGGAGGCACAGGAGGTGGAGGCAGAAGGGGAGGACACATGAGAGAGAACCTGGCACACTCAGTGTAACTGTCATTGAAAAAAATCTGCATGTAAGTAGATCTACACACTTCAAACCCATGTTATTTGAGGGTCAACTGTATTGATTCTTCTGTAGCATGACAGAAAATCTTTTGGTAAATCATTCAAACTATGTTTGTGTAGGATACATTCTTCTATGCTAATGACACAGACCCAGGGTGAAATGATAGTAAGGATACTAAGGCTTTGCCCTGTCTCTTCCTTCTATTTGCATAATAGCACAGTCCCAGGCTGTCCTTTAGAAGACAGTGACTGGTTGGTTGGTGATATACAGATATACACTATACAGTGAGAGGCCCTTCAAGTACAGATTAAGCCTCATGGAGAAGTGCAATTTTACAAAATTTACTTAAAATAGCTTCTGGAAGATTCTTGGAAAATGTAGCTGTTTTTCTGAGTCTGAGGGAATTAGTAGGTGGCAAAGCCTGATTTTTGTCACGTGCAACTACCAGTGTGTACAAACAAGGGAAGTTCCATTCATAGCCTTGGGCTATTTGCAGACACTTAGGGAGGAGTATATATGAGTAAAAGAAATGTGCAGTTCCTCATGGGATGTGGCTGGTCCCTGGAGGTGAAGTGGGGAGACACAGACTGTCAGAATTAAATGAGATAGTGTAAATGCAAGCACCTTGCTGGTGCCTACCTTGTAGCAGATCTGAGGTAAGGGCATTTTCTTTTTCTTTCAATCACTCTGGGGCTGGTTGGCCTAAGTGCCTCTAACTTAGTCACTTGGCCTTTTAGACAGTGGGAAGTATGGTGGCTTGGAATCAGGTTGTGGAGGGCACTGATTACGAGGCTGGGAAATTTGCATTTTATTCTGTGCAGAGGGAAACTGAAGATTTTTGAAGGTTTTAAAGGACTGGACATGATCAGATGTTTATGAAGGTCATTCTGGTACCTTGTCTTTAGACTGGAATTAAATGCATTTTAGAAATTTATCATAAAGTAATTACACATTGTATATGAGAGAACTTCTTTCAAGATGCACTTTGCATACATTAAGTCAGCATGATTAGACCTACTAGAAATAATTCCTGATAGATAAAATGCCCACATCTTTAAGCATAGCATAGATACAGCTCTGCCTATAGGCAAGAGATTATATTAGATAACCTTAGTATTTTTATTCATATTGGGTATCCTTGAAATAATTTTGAGGATTAATTAAGTGAAATACTCCTTTTTCAGGCAGTAGAGAAATAACTATATAGCCCAGAGAGACTTTACCAAGGTTACTTAAGTAAGTGGTAGCAGTCCAATGCTATTTATATTTATTATATTGATAACTTTAAATTATTACATCATTATCTACAAATGCTAAATATTCAGAGAACATTTTTATATATTAGATGTAATCTAGTACAAAAAAAGAATGAAAATATTTGTGTCTTCTCTTGGGGTTTAGATAGGTATTTTTAAAATAACAGAGTTATGACTCAGCTCAAGACTTAACATTCTTTGCCTGCCTCAATGCCCCTTTCTAAATTACTTTTTATTTATCTATAGGATCAAGCCAGTCCTTGCCTCTCAGATCATAGAAGTGTGCTCTACTTTTTATGAAGAGTGCTCCTGGAGACAGCTTGTTTGTGAGGGTGTAGTGAAAACTGGGTTTCTGAAAGTGTTAATGTGATTTTCTTTCATTATTTATTTTTGTTAAAATATCAATAAAAAACATCAAATGAGCAGATAAAGTTGAGGAGAGGGATGAAGTCCAAGTTTTAGTGAACTTAATGTACAAGAACCAACATGCTGATTTACTTAACTCAGAGTTGCAGATAATGGCAAGAAAATAATTTAGGACTTATTCAGTGTCATTAAACCTGGAGTTTTGGGGGAGATATCAATTATCTATTCGTTAAAGAAAACCTTATTTGCACTTGGGTGTTAGAATGCAGGACACACATAGAACCTACTGTTAAATGTTTTGTGTCTTCTTTATTTTCAAATGTGCTTTGTTAAATGTATCTAGTAGACTCCAGAGCTATTTTCTTGTTGAAAACAATAAATTATTAATAAGTGGCAAGATACTCCTAAGAACTAGGTGTAATGATCAGCTTACAGTGGGCGCTCTGTGAGTGTTAATGGCAAGGTACCTGATGTTTTCGTTGACTGTTGCTAATAATGATGATAATATTAATAATTATAAAATCTGGTCAAATTTAAAATTTTATAACCATACTCCACCAACTGGATCCACATCTTTTCCTTTCTTCCTCCCTCTTGCCTTTGCTTAATTTATTTTTATTCTCTATGCCCAGTTTCTCTCTTGCATTTTTCTGTTTTTTTCCCCAGTTGCTTATCCTTTTCCCTTTCCTTCCTTTCCCCCTGTGACTTATGTAATTGCAAGAGACACCCCTGGCTGGCCTTTGTCTTCTTGTTTTCCTGACTGACATGAGTGCTCTCTGTCTGTGGGACGCCTCCCTCACTGAGCAGGAGTGGGTAGTGGAGGACACAGGTGGCAGGAGCCTGAGCAAAGGAAGGTGTGCCAAGAGGCCGTGATGGCAGAGGCTGGCTCAGTGAAATGCAGACTCTGATCTGAAGGTGCCATTTCATTGCTATCTTGCCTTCAGCATTGGTGCATTCTATTTGAACTTTGAACTTAGAACTGAGAGCCAGACATGCTTTAACATGCCACAAAGGTTTTGGTGTTGTGCACCAGGTGGCCTTCTCTATCCCACAGGGACAAGTTAGACATAGACCTCCCATTTTTGTTTTGGCCTTCCAGTCTACACAGACATAAGAATGAATAATGGAAACTGGTAAAATTAAGCTCAAAGGAGCCTGATGTAGGTTGACAGGTCACTGGGGCCTTCTGATGTAAACGTGCTGTGCTTCGGCTCCTGGTGGACAAAGGCTGGCCCCAGAGTGCAGCCTGGATCCCAGCCGGGTGCTGAGGCAGCAGCTAAGGTTGGGTTCTGTAAGGTGGGGGGCGGGGGTGCAAAGTGAGAGAAGAACTGCTCCACAGCAGCCCTTTCTGCTATTCCTGTGCAAGCAGAATGAGATCCTTGCCTCTGAAACCTCAATCTTTGTTCTTATTGGCACAGTGCTGTGCACTGAATTTCTAAGGTGATGCACCCAGATCGACTAGGGGGAGTACAGGATGGAAGGAAAAGATGCAGAATAGGAATTCTCTTCCTAATTCTTCTCCCATCCTTGAAGAAATCCAAATGATTTCCAGGGCTGTTTGACTTTAAGGAAACGACTTAATTTCTGTTCGCCAAATGAAGATGGTAAAGTGATTTTGAATTTTCTGGCTTGACCTTTGAGTGAACCCTTAGAGTTATTGCATTTGGGAAATATTGGGAAGGACTCAGATTCACTTGAATTACCCCAAGGCCTTACCTGAGGAGTCAGCCAGTTCCCGGGAAACCCTAGATAGGACCCTAGCCCAAGGGTTTCATCTGGCGTTAGGTTACTTACAGGGATGTGTATAGTTAACCTGATGGAGGGCTGGAGATTGCAAACTGATGATGGTAAGAAAACAGATTTGCTGTTTGCTTGTGTCAAGCTAGGAGGAGGAGGCTGAGGCAGAAAATGCAATTTACAGGGTTTATTTGAGCCAAAGTGAAGACAGCGGCCCAGGAGACTGAGACTCACATGACCTTGGATATGCGTTCTGTTTGGCCTTTGTTACAAGCAGGTTTTCAAAGACATAAAAGAGGGACAGGGAGTGGGCTGATGCAAAATTGTTTGTCAGGAATTCTCATTGGTTTACAGAAATAACGTGGATTAATGATTGGCCATATGTTAAGATATGGGGTGTCGGTTATAGTGTCAGGTGCGGCATTATTAGATTAATTCATAGCTATTCGTGTCAATAGCAAGTAGTTTCAGGAGATTGATGCATAGCTTAAAGGGGAGAGTAGGATCTAATTGCTGTCTCATTTTAATGTCTGTGGGCCTGATAATTTAAAAGGGCTCACATTCCTCAGATAAAAGTTCTTTTCTTTTCTCATTTGACAAGGAGACTCTGAGGAGAGGATTTTCATTCTGTGCTGCCATAAACAGGACATGTGACTAACCTCCCCCAGCAATCAAAACAGGTTTAGGATGTGTAGAAAATGAGGTAGATAAAACTTGTATCTCTGGAATGTTCATCAGCTGGTCTGAGTAGGTAACAAAAATAGGAAAAAGAACATGATACTGTATACACTTGCAGATTTAGATGCTGAGGTCAAATTTTGTCTTTCTCCTTAGTGGTGAGTCAGCCCACCCACTGTCATGTTCTTGATGGACTGGTGCTGTGAGCCCAGGGAAAATTTGAGCTCTCTCCTCAAAATGTACCTTCCGTGGCCACAAGGGGATTGAAACAGTTTTTCTTATTTTCTCAGGTAAATGTGTGTGTGCATGTGTGTGTGGGGGGGTGTGTATATGTATACATAAACTTTGTGTGTGATAACAAAACATTAAGCATAGGGGATTTTAAGGTGGCACAAAGTAGGAATTAGCAAAATAAAAGCTCTTAGGGATGGCGGCATCCTCTATACTGTTTCTCCTTGAGTAGTTTGAAACCAGCAAGATTAGATCTGCAATTTTACTTGATGCTATTTGAGTACCAGTGGTGAAAAGGTTTCATGGAAAGTAACATGTGGGGGCTTTGTGGAAAGGTAGTTAGTGCCTCCAAATAATGAATGCCCTCGTGTAGAAAGATGCTTTGCAAGAATCAGATAGTGCATTGACACTAGGCATTCTTTCAGTATGGCTCATTTTGGAGATATGACCCCAACTGAGGGTCAGTTACTGCCCTGTGTGTTTGAGAAGGGAAGTGGGTGTTTGTAGGGTTAAGAGACTTTCGTAATCTGTCTCATACCTCCTCTTCTTCTGCCTGACGTGAATGAATCTTTCCTGTTCCTCTGGACAGACCAGTGTCCTATGAAACCAATGTCAGCAGAAGATCCCCATTCCTGCCTCCCTCTTGGCCTGACCAGTGATCCGGCCCATGGTATAATAAAATAGGGGTAATTTGTGCTACTACCCTTGAAATCACTGTGACTCTGTTGTTGTTCATGTTTAACCAGTGTTAAAGAGGGTTCGACCCCAGCATTTGATCACTGGTGGAGTAGAGAACTCTCCTGGGAGATTGTCACAGATAACTTAAATGACATTTCTTACAAAGAGGAATAAAATATTTTTGTCTTTCAGGATATCTTTAATCAGTGAATAAGTAATGGATAAGCTTAAAATATCTATCTTAGAGGTAGAAATATCATGTGGTAGCCGGTTTAAGGATCATGAGTGAACAGTAATAACTGTTGGGCCGGGCGCGGTGGCTCACGCCTGTAATCCTAGCTTTCTGGGAGGCCGAGGCGGGCGGATCGCTCAAGCTCAGGAGTTCGAAACCAGGCTGAGCAAGAGCGAGACCCCGTCTCTACTATAAATACAAAGCAATTAATTGGCTAACGAAAAATATATAGAAAAAAAATGAGCCAGACATGGTGGCACATGCCTGTAGTCCCAGCTACTCGGGAGGCTGAGGCAGGAGGATTGCTTGAGCCCAGGAGTTTGAGGTTGCTGTGAGCGAGGCTGACACCACGGCACTCACTCTAGCCCGGGCAACAGAGTGAGACTCTGTCTCAAAAAAAAACCAAAAAAACTGTTGAACACATTGTGCATGGGGGACACTGTTCTAAGCCTTACCTGCCTTACTCATTTAATCCCCAGGGTGGTCCCTGTGAGGTGGGTCCTATGATTATTTCCATTTTACAGATGAGACCATTGAGGCTCATCAAAGTCAGGTGACTTGCCTAAGTCACAGGGTCAGTAAGTGTGGAGCTGTGGTTCCGACTTCAGCATCTGACTCCACAGCCCGCCTGTGCTATTGGCCGTTATTATGCCATCACTCCTGCCATGAAATTAAAGTTTCAGGGACTTGTAAGTTAAGAAAATTAAAAATTGTTCTACATCAGGAAGTATCCCTTGTTGCTTCATGTTTTTAATATATATTTAGTATGGGACCTGGTTTATTGCTATTATTGTTCTTCTTAAGCAGCTCTGATGTTTTGCTCTTACGCTGTTGGTTTAGTTACATACTTGTACACATAGGAATATTTCTTTATTGGTCAGAATAGGAATTGAAGTAATAGGACATTCTATATTAACAAATTGTTAGACACCACTAAATTAATACATAATGTAATTATGCCATGATGTATAGAATAATTCCAAATTAAAGCATAGTCTTGAGATAAAACATCGTTAGCCTTTAGACATCACAAATATTTGGACACAGAGATACTGGTTTTGGATGCTTCAATCTATGTCACCTCAGTTATTCCTCCTGTCAGTCGTCTTACATTTTTTGGCAGGGTGGGGGGCAGAGAGCTTTTTATTCATTACTTTTAAAGTGAAATCAGCTGGGTGTGGTGGCTCAGGATTTCATGATCAGCCTGAGCAAGAGTGAGACCCCGCTTCTACTAAAAATAGAAAAAATTAGTGTGTAGTCCTGGCTACTGGGGGGGAGGGATGGTGGGGGAGGAGAGGGGGGAATCATTCACAGCAAGATGTTTTTGGAGAGCATTTTTTTGTTTTTTTTTTAACCAATCTGTTTATAGACATTTAGTGGTATTATGAGCTCTCTTTTAGTTTAGCTAAAAGGCTTGTTTATTTTGTAGCCTGATTTTTCTCAGTTCCTGGGCTTTGCATGACTCCTGTCATACCATGTGAAGTAGGCTGAAAGGAAAGTGGTTCCTCATAAACAGTGGCTCAAGAGGCTAGGAGAGCAGTTGTTTGGGCCCCTTAAGCTAGAATGTGGTCTTGAGTATCTGTGAACTCCTGGGCCTTAAATTAGAGTCCCTCCAGCTTTCCTTAAAGGTATTTTGTATATGAAACACCATCTACATACAGAGGACATTGGTGAGAATATTCTGTTTCTTGGTTCCCGAGAAGAGGCTGTGTTGCCAATGGAGAGAACCATTTAGGGGGAGGTGGGAAATACTGGAGGCATAAGCCGGAGTGCCATGACCTGATTTTAGGTAACAGTGACTTGTTTTCACCCTTTTCCAGCTCCTGCCCTCTCAGATCTCAGGCCTGTCCTCCTTCCTGGGTCTCCTTAACTCCGACCTGGCAGCTAAAGCTCTTCTTATGAGGTTCCTCAGCAGGTGCTCAGCAGCTCCGACTAGGCTGCTAGTGAGTGCCCTATGCTCCATTAGCTGCTAGAATTGAGTTTCAGAGAATTCTCTCCATTTTAGCTACAGAACATGTCCCTAAGGAGAAAGTCACTTGAGACTCCAACATTTATAACTTTAATAGAACATTAAATCTCTTTCACGAGGAGTATGTCTTTCTTATGTTTTTGTTTTAATATGCATAAAATCAGTGTGCCTGATAAAAGTGACTAATAGCAGTGTTTTGTTGCTTTTCAACATTTATAATGCACATGCACACCTCAAAAAGTAACGTGTTAAAAGAAATCTCATGATACACTACGGAATTCTTTACTATGAAGTATAATACATTTGATTTGAACTTAATGACATTCAGTAGCATTTGGACGCAGGCTCATAGTGCATATCCATACTCAAGATGCGGAGTTAAATGTGATTTCTTTTTTATTTATTTATTTTTATTTTTATTTTTTTTAATTTTTAAAATTTTTTTCCAGCATATTATGGGGGTATAAATGTTAAGGTTACTTATATTGCCCTTGACCCCCCCCCCCCCCCCC
>VBSM01002153.1:37952501-38032260 GCA_008086735.1 Cheirogaleus medius | reverse complement strand
TACATATACCACATTTTATTAATCCACTCATATATTGATAGGCACTTGGGTTGTAAATGTGATGTCTTTAGATGTGTGGCAATTAATATTATAAAAACATAACAGATTTTTTTTTTTACAAACCTAGGGTAAAATTTATAACTGAAGAGTTATCTACAGAATTTTCTTTTTCGTTTTGCTTAGACTAATTTCTAGACATGTGGGCTTGCAGGAAACTGCAATTTTGGTTTTATAGTAAAACCATTTTGCCAATGAAGAGCATTAAAATTCAGGCTTCTTCTTGTGTCATATTTCAGACTAAAGACATTTTACAATCAAACCAGGAAGATGTGAAAATAGAGATTTATAATGGAAACGTTGATTCAGTTTGAGCTGAAGCCAGACATTCATGAGGGAAAATTAGATTAAACAGTAGATGTTTAGAGAGACTTTAAATTATGGCAGCTTTTAAAAAAACAAAAGTTGTGGATATTTCCCAGGCTGTAGTGTACTTTCTCTGGCAGATTGGACACCTAGCTCCTTGTTGTTTCAGCTATTTATTAAACTCTTCTTTTATCTTTCTTTGGACTAGTGGGCACCAAACTTACAGTGTGGAGTCTGGTGTTTGGGAAATAGATCTTATACATTACTGTAGGATCAAAACCTGATGTTGTCAGTGGAAGTAATTCTGTCCTGTCATACTGTATTATATTTATGAGTATAAATTGTCATTTTAGATTGTGAGTATAAAGCTACCAGTTACAACTGATTTATTCCATTTGTCAGAGCCTAAGGAATACTCCATGCAACGAATTTATTTTCATATGCTGTTCAGATAGAAAGGGGAAGTGCTTGAAGTTGTGAGGAACTGGGATCTGCTGGGGAGAATGGTACTGGGAGGATTCCTTGAATGGCTGGGTATAAATGCTGCAGTTGTGAGTGCTGCCAGGGATACAACACCACAGGGCTCTGCCTTGCTGGGACTGGCAGGACCTCGGCATGGAGTGATATCCAAGCCTAATGCAGGCATCTGGAGTCAGTGGGACAAGGTGTGCTGTTTGAGCTCCCCCTTTACCTGATACATAATTAATAAATACTTTCCCCCATTCCATTCCATGGGCTGCCTTTTCACTTCATTCTGTGTCCTTTGCTGTGCAGAAGTTTTAAATGTTGATGAAGGCCACTTTATCAATTATCTTTTTTTGTTGCCCATGTTTTTGGTGTCGTATTCAAGAAATTGCCAAATATGTTATCATGGAGCTTTCTCCCTCTTTTTTCTATCAGTTTTATAGTTTTAGTACTTAGGTCTTTGATCTATTTTGAGTTAATTTTTTTTTTTTTTTTTTGAGACAGGGTCTTGCTCTGTTGCCTGGGCTAGAGTGCAGTAGTGTCATCATAGCTCACTGTAACTTGAGTTAATTTTTGTATATGGTATTAGGTAAGGGTCTAGCTTCAATCTCTTGCATGTGGATATTCAGTTTTCCTACTGCCATTTGTGAAATGACTGACCTTTCCCATTGAATGGTCTTGGCATTCTTGTCGAAAATCACTTGACAGTATATGTGAGGGTTTATTTCTGGGGTCTCTATTCTATTCCATTGGTCTATATATTTGTCTTTATGCGAATACAGTACTGTTTTGATTACTGTAGCTTTGTACTAAATTTTGAAATCAGAAAGTGTGAGACCGTCCACTTTGTTGTTCTTTCCTCAAGACTGTTTTGGTTAATTGGGGTCTCTTGAGATTCTATATGAATTTTAGGATAAATTTTTCTATTTTCACAAAAAATATCATTGGGATTATGATAGGGATTACATTGAATCTGTAGATTGCTTTGGATAGAACATACATCTTAACAGTATTAAATCTTCTAATCCATGTACAGGTTATCTTTCCATTTATTTGTGTCTGATATATTATATATTCCTTGATGGCAAGAGTACAGATTTGGATATAGCCAGGCAGACTCACTATTGGATTCTTGCTCTGCAGCTTAACACATTGTGTGACTTTAAACGAGTCTCTAAAGTGTCTATAAGCAAGGTTTCCTTGGCTTTAAGTGAAAGTTGTGTGGACGTAGTATATTTATATCAAGGGTCTAGCAGAATGTGTGGGACGTCTTTTTCTTTGTGCCTGTCTGCCTACCTGGACATATAAATGTGCACCAACTTTGTTCTCTGTGATTTAACCAACACTTTGCCTATTGTCTCTAATATTTTAGACTGAACACTGACCCCAGGACACCTACTCTAACATAAAACCTGGTCTCCATTTTCTCATTCAATTTACCTCTCTCAGACTCTGACTCCAGTTTCAGGCCAACGGTAGCTGCACTCAAGCTTTCTGTTGGGATTAGTGCCCAGCCGAACTCTGGACCACCTGGGATCCAGCATTTGGAGGAGGACTGTGACCTTAAATGAACATAGTCATAGGACAAGAGTGACTTTAAAGGGTAACCCAGTCATTAGTACTGTTTCTGAATTAATGGGTTAATCATGCCCATGTGCTTGTGTAATGTTCTATATTTTCCAAATTACTTTCCTACTCCAAGGATCTCAAAGATGAATCAACACCAGAAACACCTGAGGAACTTGTTAAAAAACAGTCTGGGGGACCCACACCCAATCTCATGACTCAGGATTTCTAGGAGAGTGGCTAAGGAATTTGTATTTTTAACAAACTCATCAACTAGATCTCTGGTAACTGGCCTGGCACTGGCCCCCAGGCCTCTGGGAACCCCTGACCCATGCTTCTGTCAGTTTAGGAATCTCATATTCAAAATCAAACAGGATTTTAAAATCTGGACAGCTAATGACAGAATAGAACATTGAACCCCAAAAGACAGATTTTTGTCTTGAAACCCAATCTCATCTTGTTTTCTCTCCCAGGGACGGGATTCCACATTCCTCTTTAGTATTTCTCCTACGGTGAAAGTAGGAATCCCATTGCCCTGCTATACTGCTCAAAATTTTTAACATGGACATAAAATCTGCATTTTGTTTTGTGTTTTTCTTCTGTCAGCCTGGGTATTTGTCCTGATTGGGCCATATAGCAGCTGAACCTCAGAATCTTTTTTCAAAATTCAAATTCCAGTTTCCTGGACACTTCAGTTCATTTTAACAAGTATTGTGGGATGTGCTTACTGCCCTCAAGAAACATGTAAACAATTTTGGAAGCTAAATTTATTTTTCATCCCTTCTACCCGCATTGAAAACTGCACAAAAATGCAAGGCAAGTCAATATTTATTACATGCCCAAGTGAATTGAACACATAGCTGAGTCAGTAAGGAGTGATCAGTGTGAGCTGGAGGATTCAAGATCTGACCTGGGATGGTGAGAACAACAGCAAAAATAACTTAGTATTTATTAGGTCCTTACTGTGGCTCAGGCCTTCTGCTCATAAACATTTTGCAAACATGATCTATTTAACCATAAACCCCTGCTCCTCTTGCAGCTTTCTCCATCTTAATAAAGGTCAGCTTCATCCTCCCAGTTACTTAGGCCAGAAACTTGGGGTGTTACTGACTTTTCTTGTTCTCCTGCTCATCCTGTTCATCAGTGCAAGCTCCCAGTTCAGTCTTCCCACTGGGAAGCCATCTAATTCTCACCATCTTCACTGCTATCACCTGGTCCAAGCCCCCATCATCCTCTCTTGCCTGGATTATTGCAGTGGCCTTACCTCCATCTCTTTTCCAACCTTTGTTCTGTAGATGCTTTCCTCTTCACAGCAGACAAGGTGTCTTTTAAAACCTAAGTCAGATCTCAGTCCTCTCTCAGAACCATCCAGAGTGAAAGTCAAAGCTTTCCTATGGCCCATCAGAGCACTCCAGGATCTGAGGCTGTTACCTTTCTAACCTGTATCCTTGCTGTTCTTTGCATGGGCCAGGCTTACTCCCAAATCTGGTCCCTGGTTGGAGTTCTTCACCCCCAACCCTTATGTCTATCTGTGCGGCTCACGTCCTCAGCCGTCCCTTCAGGTCTTCTCTTAGCCACCCCATCCTTCTGTTAACGCCCATCCCCACATCTAAACAATATCCAGCCTTTCTTACCCTGTGTCATTATAGCACTTGTTCTTCACAAATTATGTATTTATTTTTCTTTATTAAATTACTTCTTCCACCAGAATACACAGTCTGTGAAAGCAGGATTTAGTTTATTACTGTGTCCTCAATCCTAGAATAGTACCTGGAATGTAGTAGGTACACACAAGTTTCTGTTGAAAGCATAAATTAAAACCTCTTTTTCAGATTCTGGGGGTTTAAGAAATTTGCTCAGGGGAATGCAGTAAATGGCTAAGCCAGAATTTGAATTTGGGTCTAACATCAATGTTTATGTTCTTGATATCAGAGAGCAGTTGTGATTATAGGATGGAAAGGACATTCTAGGGAGTTCCCTCCAAAAAAGTAAGTCATGGAGGTGGGAGTGGGTTCAATGTATTTGGAGACAAGGGGAGATTTTCAAGGTGGTCTTAGTGTCTTGATTGGTAAGGTGGATAGGTGGAATGGAACTCAATTTGGGTAGAGCCTTTAATGCCATATTAAGGGAACTTGAAAAGTTTTACTTTAAATTGGGGGTGATAATTCCTACCACATAAAGTTCTTGGAGTTCAAATACTTAAAAGTTATTTAGAAAGTGCTTGGCACATAGAAAGTGCTTAATAATTGCAATTTCGAGTATATCTTGACAGCAAAGCAAACCTGGGCTTATTGTCACCAGAATAGAAACTTCTGGTGTTTTAGACTCATATAAATGGTTTGTAGAGCATTCTCAATTTTAGATTTCATTTCTTTTCTTTAAAACTAAGGAACATAGCCAGTAAATAAATCACCCAACATTCAGCTGCTTAATCTGAGTGGAAGATGGTTTAGTACTTGAGAAAGGGGAAATAGGAAGATTTGAGGATCATGTATTTACCTTTATTTTCATCTTTTAGAATTGTGTTGAAACCAGTAGCTTCTAATGCTGATGTGCATGAGAATCACCTTCTAAAGCTCTAGATTCCAGGGTTACTCCAGGCCCTCTGATCTGGAATCTCTGGGGCTAGAGCCCAGAAATCAAGGTATAAAAATCTCTTAGGTAATTTTGAAAATGCGTAGTCAGGTTTGAGAACCACTGGTCAAAACCACCACAAACTTGTTAACTTTTTCTTAGAAAGAATATTTACCTTTTTGCTCAGAAGTCTGTTCCCAAATACTTGAGAAACCTTTCTAGTTGTACTGTACCTTTATGGAAGGACTCAGGCCTATGCTTAAAGGAGTAACTGGCTAAAATATGCAGGGGACTGTAAATGCGAATAGAATAAATGGTGAGGGTTCCTGCCCCCAGAGATGACGAGAGTTCTGGTTATACAGGAAAGAATACAGGAGAAACAGGTTGGTTCTCCGTCAGTGACAAGGGTCAGAGGAGTTCTGCTTTAATCATCAGTGACTGCTCATACTGAAGTCTGGGAACCGGCACTTCTCTCCCAAACTGCAGGGTTGATGGTGAAATGAGGCTTCAGGTGCTGATGACACATCACCCTGCAATAGGCAGGGCGGTGCTCAAGAGTATAATAAGGACCTTTTATGGCTCTCTTTTGTCCTTCTGTTGGCCAAAGTGGGCAACATCTTTTTTTCTCCCATCACAAGAAATAAAGTAAAATCTGCAACTCTTTACTTCTAGCTGAGGAAAGAGAGAAGGAAATTGTGATATTTTAATTGCAATCCTGTAGTTGTGTCCTAGCTAGTCTCCAGTTTTGCAGATGTGTGGATTTTTAATCTTAGCAACTAGAATATGGATGGGAAGGTACACAACTGTGGATATTATTTTAGCTAACATGAGCCAAGAATAACAGCCGGAAATCCTTAGTGGGGCATGCTTTCAGCCTACCTGCACTCTGGTACCTTGAGCCCGTGTTCATCCAGTGTGCTTTGCCTCAAAGCTTTTGTTGGTCTCCCGCAAGCCAGGAGCCGTGTCTTCTATCCTCTTCGCCAAGCTTGGCGCTTAGTAGGTAGAGAGGTAGGTATGTTTGTTGATGGATGAATGATATATAAAGGAACAAAATACTTTGAAAGTAAAGTTTCAGGGCAAACACAAGTTGTTTGGAGGGAGAAAAAGTCACAGATAATGGCTTTGAATGCATTAGATTTGCCACTTGTAATGGAAGAAGAAAGACATTTCAAGTAAGGGGAACTATATAAACACAAGCATAGAGGTGGGAGGGTATAGGGCAATTGTGTAGGTGTCTTCAGCCAAACTGATATGTGCCAAAATTGATCATTTTTGTTAATATCACATTCAAATAAAAAGTAAAAAGCACAGTGACTATTAGCATTTTGGGTCCCCAATAGGAAGTCAATTTTGTTCCCAACTGGTGGTATGACCTTAGGCAACTCACTTAACTTCTAGGTTTATAAAGTTGGGGTGTGAGACTAGATTATCTCCCTTAAGATCTAATGTTATGATGTGAGTCTAAGTAGGTGATTAACACTCAAAACACTAGGCAGTGCACCCTGAACAAGGGAAGAAAGAATGTGTGAGGCAAAACCCAAAGGATCAGTAAAATGTGATTGTCAGTGGTGGTGGTGTGAAGTTTTGATAATATTTGGTGATGTTGTGGCTGGGATCATGTCCAGTCTGCTCTGCCAATCAAACACTTGAGATTCCCTTGGGATATTTGGGTAAATAGCAGCAGCCAGCTGGGAACAAAGTACCACTTGATTGTAAGCTGGGCCTGTGCATAGGTCTCTCTGGTGATGCCAGGCTGGAGGGGCTGCTGCCTTCTTTCAAGGCCTGTGTACAAATCTACCTTCAGTCTGATTCTGAGTGGGGTGAAGAGGAGAGAGGCCTTCTACAGGAAAGAAGAGCAGTGGAGTCACTTGAAGTTAACAAATTTGGATTCTGCTGGACAAAGTCAGTAATTTTTATTTTAGTTTTTTAAAAATTTTCCTTAGTATTTTTATTTCTAATTTTTAAAGGCCATAGATAAATTTGAGAACCTATAAGTGACAGTAGAAAGAATGAAGCAACCCGGGTTCTAGTTCTGATTCTCCTGGGTCAGAGTCATTTGATCGTAGGCAAATTACTTAGTCCTCTGCCCTAAGATTTTTTTCCTTATTTGTTAAATGGGGAGAGTAGTCTCTCTTGTGTCTTTAGAGTTTTTCCTAGACAGAGGGTTTCAGAAATGGTGAACCCCTCAATAAATGTAATACATTAATATTAACATTTTGTAACAAGGGTTACATTATTGATCAGACAAGTTCTTTGGGTCTACTTGTGTTTTTTAGAAAGCTTGTGGTGATTTTTACACACACGCACGCACCCACACCTTGCTGATTTACTAATGTGAGATCTGTTTTCACTGCTGGATATTCTATTTGTCTCGCAGATAGTCGTCGTAAGTGCAGTTTCTGTATCTCACTTGTTCATTACCTTAGAAATACAAAAGAAGTCGTGATTTCCTATGACTGTAATTTTCATAAGGAAATGGGGTTATTACTGTTCCTGTTATTTTAATAAAATATTATATATCGTATTAAGTGGTAATTCTTTACTTTTTTCTTTTTTTCTTCAGGTAAAGATCTTTGTTAGTAACTTCTTAAAAAATAAGCCAAATTAATTAGTGTGCATCTGTAATTAAAAGTGGTTTACATTTCCTTTTCATATTTAGCATTCAGTTCATACTTTAAAAATTCCAAATAAAGTGTGTTTAGGGAGAGTTTCTACCTCAGTGCACTGGAATTTACTCTCTGTGACTAGGGAATTGAAATTGTATCCCTTTGGAAGCAAATGGCTTATTAAAGAAGTATAGTATGGGAAAAAAAGTTCTTTAAGGATTAATTCTAACATGAATCTTGGATTTGAGTTCCCAGGAAACTTTGTTTTCTGGAGAACTGAACAAGCAAACATTATAGCTAGTCAACAGAGCGAGAACAGTTATGAGTGAAATCAGGTAATTAAAAAGTAGGAAGTCCTTTCTGCATCTGTCCTCTTTTCTACTTACTTTAGTTGACCTCGGAAGCTGCACCACAAACAAAGTTTCCTGTTCTTTTAGGACAAGTTTATTGCCACAGAGGGACGTAGAATTTGGACTGAACACAGTGGATCCAGTATTTTTAATATTTTTCTTCACCCACTGGTTTATTTGTTGGCCTGTCCTTCTGGAAGTTAAATTGTTTTATTGTGTCAGTAACAGTTGGGCTGATTCCCTGATATTTCATTTGCATTTTGTCAGGCCCCCAAGAAAACTAGTGGTAGACCATGGGGAGCTTTGGGTAGTCTCCCTCAGAGGAGAACCTCACAGGCCTCGTGGTAGTCTGGGAGAAAGGACTCCTGGGGCAAGGGCCACTGGAGTCCTCAGCCAGAAAGGTGTTAACATCCACAGTTGTGGCCTCTCCTGCTCAGACGTCAGGGATGGGGACAGTGTCAGATGAGTGACATCTGTCTGTGCCCACCTTTGAAGGATCAGTTTTAACTTAAGATTGCCAATTTAGGGCAGAGTATGTGTCAGGGGATTGTGTGTAGATTCTGGAATTGGAAGGACTCCCAAGCAGTGGGTTAGGGAATCACGTAAGAAGTGCACACACCATCTGGCATGGTTTTGAGGAGTTAAACTCGGGCACTGCCAGGCTTCCGGGTCCCATGTAGAAAGGCAGGCACAAATCTGGGGAGGCCAGGTCTGCTTTTTCCTGCAGCAGAGTCCAATTTAGCTGGCTTTCAGTATTGATACTACAGGGAGTAGAAGATTCTCAGAGAGGTTAGGCAGTGAAAGATCAGTCTGAAACTTAATGGCAACATTTTATATAGATAATATTCATTTTCTCAATTATAATTTTGCTAGCAACTTGGTCTGTTTCATTTCCTGATTGTCCTTGCTCTCTGGGCTTCTGATTCCCCACTTTTTAAATGAGCACAAGAGTCATTCCTTGGTGGGATGGAAAGAACACTAGCTGAGGACTAGAGACGCACACAGGAGCAAACCACTTAACCTCTCTGACCCAGGCTTCTGTTTGCTCAGTTATCAAGGGATAAGCAGACTCACGTTTTGCATTTGTGTGGTGCTAAATATTTTAGAATGCTTATGTATGCTTTCTCATTTGGTCCCACAACATCTGAGTGTGCTAAGCAGACATAATCCCCATTGTACAGATGAAACCAAAGTAAGTAGATTGTTCAGGGTCCCAAGTTAATAATGTCCCCAGGGATATGACACAAAGTTCTTAATCTTTTGTGTTGTCTACCACACTGCCAGTATTGCAGTGTACCAAGCATCATGTATGGTGTAAAGCATATGAACATATATTTGAGTGTAAGATGATATTATCCCAACCAAAGTAATTTCCAGTGTGTGGGAACGAAGGACAATATTTTTATAAATACCTGCCATGAAAAATATATGCTTTTAAAGTTAATTAGCAATAGGTATTGTTCATCCAACATTAATATCCATTCTCATCTTTAACTATCTCACCATAGGATTTTAAAAGGGAAGAGAGGAAGCTAACAATGCTCTCATTTTATGCAAAGAAGATTAATATGTATAATATGCTCTGTGTAATTTAAATATCCACTGCTTTTATGGAGGACTATTTAAAAATATTTTCCTATTTATTGAATTTAAAGTTTGTGTGAATATATGAATTAACTTTATAGTTATGTAATTTGGGCATTTTAGAAAAATGAAAAAAAGCAGAAGCATGCGTATAGCTGCTTGGAATAGCTAACCACTACCCTAACATAGGGATGTTTCTTTCCAGTACTTTTATGTATATAGATTTTTAACATACTTTATGTTTTATGTAAAGTTTTGTACATGGCTGTTTACACAATGTTATGAATCCTAAATGTCATGCATATTCTTTAAAGCATTTGGTGCTGTGCAGTATTCCATTGTATAGATACACTGTGTTTACCCCTGGCTACCAGCTGTCAAGACTGTTTTAGGTTTTTCATTGTTGTTTTGGATGAATATCTTTCTGTATAAGTTTTTTCCACATCTCTTATTTTCTTAGGTAGATTTTTCAGTTGTAGACTATTGAGCCAAATGATTCGAACAGTTTTGTGGCACTTAGTAGATATTACCTGATTGGTGTTCAGAGATTGGTGTTAGTTTGTATCCATCTGTAGCATGTGGGGTATCCATCCCCCCAGACCCTCACTGGCATGGAGTGTGTGTGTGTGTGTGTGTGTATGACACACGTGTGGCACACATGTGGACAACTTGTATCTCTTGCTTAATCAGAGGTGATATCTTTTAACTTTGTCTTCTATGACTTGTTATTCATGCACTTATCCTCCCCAGCTAAGCTTTCCGAGGATTAGGAAGCTCTCTCATTCATCTTTCATGCTTCTCCCACCCTCAGCATCCAGTACAGTGCCTAATAGAACTGAATACATTGATTTACTGAAGTAACAAGAGGTTTTTTGTGTCAGATAATAAACCGCATAAAGCTGTTCAACAAAACTCAGTATCTTATAATTCAGATAAACATGAGAACGGTGCAAAGATGCCTTTCAGTGTGTGAGTAGTGAATGGAGTTTCTTGTGTATTTGATACTAAAATTACTATTTTTAAAAAAATCAAATACTAGACTACTGCATGGATTGGCAGGGGTTTCTTTTCATGTCCTTTATGCTAAATTGAAAGGAAGTATCTTCAGTTTTGATGGCTTTGTGGTTTACTTGTTGCATTTTAACAAAGGATACATTGAAGCTATCTGCTTTGTACTGTTTAGTTCAGTTTTTAATAGTATTGATTGATTTTAGTTTTGTTGAGCATGGTGATACAAACCCTTTGCTCTGCAAGAGTTTTCACTGTGGATTCAGTGGAAAATAATATTAAGAGAGATGGGAGGATAGCTTCTCTTTGGAGTAAAAAACAGGAAGGATCTTTAATAGTATTTTTTAAGGCTTCAGCCTGCCCAGTTTTTATTATAAAATGTTCAGCTTCCTTTCTTTGCTACTCAGTGTTACTAAACTTTCATTTACAGAATAGAACAGATTATTTCCTATGATTTTTAAATGAAAATAACAAGTACAGTCTATACTGGTTGACATTAAGTAGAAATTCTTTTCTTCTTTTGCTGTGCTTTCCTCAGACACAAATGCTTCAGCTTAAATTATTAATCGGAAGGACTGATTTCCCACTGTGCCATCTGTAATTCAAGGGCCACATTGCTGAAAAGATGTATTAACTAATAACCTCCTGAGGGAAGGAGGTGAGAGCTATCTCTTTTTATCTTTCTGATTTAAAAGATTTAATGGAAAGCAGTCAATACCCACAGCTGTTCTTCTGTCTTCTTCAAAAAACTCCATCATCAAATCGTTCATTTAACAAAATGGCTCTTTGTTTATTCTGTTTTTGACAGATAGATGGATAGGGATAGCAGTTTGCTACCAAGAACTGGTTCCTGTTTTTTTATTGACACATAGGAAGTTAAAAATTTCAGAATAATCTCTTTCCAATACAATCTAAAGTCTCTAAACTAATTTTAAATAGAAGTTGTAGTTGGGAAGAGAATAGCGCCTGATTGGATAGAGATGTTTTGAGTGATTCCCTCACCTTCTCAAAGCTTCTGTTTGCCTCTTTGAGCATCACCTTAAGTCTTGCAGTCGGTAATTGCTTTGTGTTTCTCTTATTCTTTGTACATAAGTCAATTAGCAGTTATCTCGTATTTTGTGAATACTTTTTCTTTACTGTGCTCCTTTGGAATAGTTATGGATCTTATTTATTTGTTCAATTTCAAATCAATTTGTTTATCAATAAGTACTCATTAATTTTTTCAGCTACAACTTTCAGAACTTTAAATCTCACCGAATCTTTACAATAATCATTTGAAATAGATGTGATTATTCCCATTTTACAGATAGGAAACTGAGTCTCAGAGAGGATAAGCAGGTTTGCCATAATCTCAGCCAGCATTTGTTAGAGGTGGGTGTTTGCTAAGTGTCCATATGCAAAGACATGTCTGTGTCATCACAGTGCTCACAGTTTAGAGGAGGAGAATGAAAAGTAAATAAGCTGGTATAAAATAGTATGGTGTAACTTAAAGAAAGAAAAACCATGCAGGATACTATAGGGACCCAAAGTAAGATCAGTCACTGAGAGCCAACCTTAAGATTTGAGAAGGCATCCGGAAAATACATGAGCTTGAGGTGTGACTGATAACACCTGTTAGCAAGTAGGGGGCAAAGTGTCTTGGAGAGGATTTGGGCAGGGGGAGCAGCTAGTGCAGAGCTCCTTGGATAGGAAAGTGAAGGTCAACATGTATGAATATAGTGGGTAGAAGTCCAGCAGTTGGACAAGGGGCTGGGCAGGTACTCATGGACCAAATCATGAGCGGCCCAGGCTGCCTTGAAGCAAGCAGGCTTTTTTCCCCGAGGGAAATGGGGACCTGTGGAAGGATTTCATCATAATCTAGGAAAACTGATAGTGGTTCTAACTATGGTGGTAGCGGTTGAGGTGGAGAGATGGGCACGGATTTGAGGAGCATTTAGAAGGTAAAATTATCAGAATTAGATGTAGGCTGTGAAGGGAAGGCAAGATGAGTGCTGGGTGTTTGGTTTGGGCACCTGGGTGGTTGGTGGTGTCATCCCTGAGCTGGGAGAGGAGGAACAGGTTTGGATGCAGGGGGCCGGTGGGCAGGAAGACACAGGCTATCGTAGCACAGCTTGGAAATGTTGACTGTGAGACGTCTTTGAGCTTGTGGCTAAAGATTTATGAATCATTAGCATAGAGATGGCATATGAAACTTACTAGGATTGCACAATGAAATGTGTAGAATTTAAAAAGAAGGCAGGCTAGGATAAGCTCTGAAGAACATCAGCATTTAAAGAAGACCAGAGGAGGAAGAGCCAGCCAGGAGACCAAAAGAGAGAAATGAGAATTACTGTGCTCCATGCATGTGCGGTGACAATGTGTCGACTCAGTACTTCTGTTAAAAAGGTCTCATGTCCAAAAATATTTATCTTTGGTACCATCCCAATGTTTAATTCAAGATAAATTTCTAAGAACTAATTTTCATGTCCAAATCTATCAAAAATTTACCAGTCAAAAATATTATTGAATTTCCATATAAATTTATAACTATTACTATTTAATAATAGCCCATTTATCAAATTGTCTCTTTTCCTTGATTCTAGTAGTCTGTAACATGAATGTGAGTTAATGGATTGTTTTATAACTACTTAGTTATAACTTCACTTAATAACCAACTAAATGTACCTGGACTTAGTCTTTGGGAAATGCATTTCAGGTGATCAGACCTGAAGTGCGAGCAACACCTCAGCTCTTGATTATTTTCTTGGCCACAGAGAGAGGGTAAAAGTGTGGTCAGTTTATCCCTCTTTTTATTCCTTGCCCAATTTACATATTAGTATTAGAGCTGATAAGGTACTGGTATGAAAAAATAAGCATTTTACTGTAGTTATACTTGCATTATAAATCTGCTATATAATTTTAACCATTTTTTTCCCTTGAATGGGGCTCATAATTTGTGCATTTTGTGGTTTTTCAATCCATTTGCTACAGCTGCAGTCCTGATAAGTGGCTCAATTATAACTATAATATTGGTCTTAAAGACTCAGTGATGTCTCATGGAAAACTTTGAAAAACATTCTATTTAAAGACAATTATGCTAAAATATCACATATTCTCCATTTCTGTTCTATCCTTTAGAAATTATTACTAAGACCATTAGTATAAGAACAGAGTATTCTTTCAGGCTCTAAAATTCTTTAATTTCTGTTTGAGTTGTCCGTTGCTACATTCCCTAGCCCTTTCTCCCTTGGGGGCACCCTACTACCTGTGAGGTCATACAAGTTGCCATGTAGGTTGTTTTTTTTTATGGCAAAGTTTTCCTTTGTTATTTACTGGATAATGAAATTAATTACTGGGTTGTAGCGTATGCAATATTTTCAATATTGAGAAATAGAAACAACTTTATTATTTTATTTATTTACTTTTTTTAAAGTGCTCACAGTGCTGGTGATGATTTTTTTATTTTTACTGGGGAGCAGAAGCCACAGAATTTGATGAAATGCAGGAATAGTTGCAGGAATAGTATGGAGGAGAGGAGCAATGCCCTGGACATTATAATTAGCTTAAAGTAGGGAAAGAAAACTGTCTTTAGAAACAATGCAGAGATCCATTTTCATTAATGACCGTTCTCCAGTAAACTCTGTATCTTCTTCCTGCTCCCCAGATCAGAATGTAGGTTTGGGGAATTACCTGGAAAGAGGATATTCATGTTGCTGGTGAGGTCACAGGCCTCAATATGAAATATTAATTTATTAATATATATTTATGATATATTTAATATATAAGTAAATATATATTAATAATTATTATATAAAGTCCTAGGGAAGGGATTAAGTCACTCTTGCATTTTCCTTGATGTTTAAGGTTTTTTTAGCCACACCAATTTACGTTTAAGTTTTTTTAGCCACACCAAGTTAGAAGTGTGAGTTCATTTAGCCATTCACTCAGGAAAGTAGTATTTTTATACTCTTAATTAGAATAAGGTGGAAAGAACCCAAGTGCTAAGGGTGGCATCCACCCTACGCATGTACGATGAGGATCCATTTTACGCTGCACTGTCTTAGTATTTCATTAAATGCCACTTTTGCTTTTTGAGGAAAAATACCATGGCCCTTTTGTTTGAAAACTCAGCATTTGCCAGTTTAAAACTATCACAACCAATTTTTATAATCTGTTAGAATGACAAGATGATGTAAAATCACAGAGAAGGACAGGAGCAGACTTACAGCTGTTCATGAAGAAAAAGACAATGTAGGGGTATTTTGCTTTGTATAACTTCATCTCTAATTCTGACAGGAAACCGAGGTGCACTTTTGACAGGTCCTCTGATTGTTCGCTTTCTATGTGCCATCCTGTTTTGGAGTAGTACCATTCACAGGCATGCAAACAGAGCCCAGGAAGCTGGCAGCATGCCACCTGAAGAAAATGGAGCTCTGTGAACTATCTGCTACTCTGCCCAGCACAGAAGAGGACAGGGACTGGTGGCAGGGTTTGCCATTTAGGTCTCCTTATTACTTACCATGTTTGGGAATGGGCCTTTGGCCCAATAGAGGAAGCTGCTGAGATGCTTAGAAGATGAACTATGGCATTCTTTTCGTTGTATACAATTATAATAGAAGACATGTCTGTAATCACCTCATTTGGCTGGTGCAGAAACAAGGATGGGAAGCTCAATTTTCACAGTGGAATAGTTGTTGAATTTTATGTTCTCCTGTTGTAAGATTTGGGAAAATGCCTGAGGGAGAATAGTGGTCCTACAAAGTACATAGTTTATCTGACTTTAATGAGCAGTTTTCTGGGAAGTCATTTTAAACGTATATGATTACAGTATATTCTATAACTGCAGAAATTTCCCATTTAAATATTTTATCAGGGGTCACTGCCTAATGTATTTGTTTAGTAATTTACTAATTAATATTTACTGGACATCTACCACATACTAGCAGCTGCGCTAGGCACAGCAGATAAAATGGGGAACAATACAGACAGTCTTGGAGGCACGGAGCTTTCTGCTAGGGGAGGTACACAGAGAAGCAGGAAGTCATGATAAGGGATGGAAAATGGGTGTTTGGGAGGTAGAGGACACCATGGGAATATGTTGCAAAGTCACCTAGTTGGGGAGGAAAGTGATGACCGTGAGTGGCTGTCAGCTCAGCCCAGGCAGCCCATGTTCCAGTGAGATGGAGCATCTCTAACAAAGGTCCATGACTGAGGAGTATAGAAAACAAGGAGCGGGAGAGAGAGAGAGAATACATAACACAGAGAGCTTCAGCAAGCTACAGTGCAAATCACTGTGGCTGGGGGTGAGGCTCTCATAATTGGTAAAACCCAGGTCACACCCTCAAGGGAATTCAGGATACCATTATCAGAAGAAAGGGGAGTAGATCCTGGACAGGGTAAATTAACAGCTGTCCACTAGAGCTAATGTTCTTATAAAAAAATCTTAAAGAATCATAACTGAAGGAATATTTTCAGATACCTTTAGGAGTTTTGTGTGTTCTGAGTTTGATATAGTTTTTATTCTTTGTAACAAACCTAATAATAAAATTCAGCATAAATCCATATATTTCAATTACATATATTTATATGTCAAAATAATCCTTATTTTTGGACTATATATTTCTTCCATTTCTTTAAGAGATCAATAGAATAAACATTTTGTATTTTTAATATTGTCTGTTAAACAATGAGAAAGTTACAAATGTAGAGGGACGTGAAAGCTCAAAAGATTTTCAAAGAAGAGTATGAGCTCAGTAAATTCTGACAGCTTTATAGTCAGGTTTTTCCAGAGCTAATTATTCAGTGTGTGTCTTGTCCTTGCTAATTCTAGTTTTAATATTTCATAGTTTCTCTGGGTTGGTTTTTTTTTTTTTTTTTTTGGCACATCTGTTAGTAGATGGCATAAACTCAAGAGCTTCCCCATGGAGTGTGGTGAATAGGTCACAGGTGTCAGGAGATGCTGGCTTGCTCAGCTCTGAGGATGGTGAATTGGGCCACAGGTGGTCAGTCTCTTAACTGTGCCTCTAGTCTTGAGCATTTTCTTGCTTTGACTCCTATGTGCTGTAGATACAACATTGGTACTTCAGTGTATGCCATGACATGGAAAAGGAAGGAAGGTAGGATATGTCCTAATTTGTTAGACAGCATTTATTTGATCTTATAAACAGGAAGATAAAGGAGTTTCAAAGCAGTAGTTCATATTAATGTGGTTCTTTGCATTTCCTATATATATTTGTTATATCATTTTTAGTTAGTGAATGGTTATGTACCAAAGTACCAGAGCACAGTTTCTAATTCATTATGCCGCGGCAACTTGTTAAACGTACAGGGTAAAATAAAGGCACTTAGAAATATAAAACATCAAAATGCAAATTGTATCCATGTGCTGGGAGAAACTTGATCTAATCAACTCTATGTTTAATTGCAGGTGTTTTTCTTCTAACTTATTTTATCTTTAATTAGACAAAAAATATTTGCAGGCATTATATATTTTCCCAACTCATGACAGACTATCTTATTCATTGGCATAAGAATGAAAGAACAACTCTCCATCTAATGAAAATTCTAATAATAAAAGTGTAATATAGCCAGTTGCCCTCATCCTTCACCAAAGCATAAGAAATAACTGCAATTCAGCTGAAAAATGTTAAAAACCCAACTAGCTAAACAGCATAAGAACTCTTTCCAAAGGGCTCTTAATGACTTTGAGAGGAGCATGTGGTAGTGTCTTGGAATAGCAGATATTTTCTTATGATGGCAATTGTTCTCCCCCCACTATAAAAAAAAAATTCAGTCAGGGCATGACAACATGCTGTCTGTTCCCAGAGCTATTCCATAATTGAGGAAATATGATGATATTGTAGGATGTGGCAAACAAAGGGAAAATGAGCAGTCAGATACTTAGGTGCACAGACAGACATACTATCCGTGGTTCTCAGATAAGGTAAATGGCTGCACCTTACCTGTTTCACTCAGGATTATTATGGTTAAAAGGATCAAGGATGACTGAATTATAGTTATTTCCTATACAATTCAGGCTATTGTCAAATCCATTCCTGGAAACTGAAAAAGTGAAAACTGAAGCATAAAAGAAAACAACTTCTTACCTAATATCTCTCTACTGAAACGTATTTGATGTATGAGACACCAGATCCTTGAAGACCTCTTCCCACTTTGAGGATCTCTGTGAGTTCTAATTTGATTATAAATGATCATTATGAAAACTCACTTGTTAATGTCTAATATTGACTTTTTTGTTGTAGGACATTTTGAGTTTTAACTATTTTGAAAGAAAGTATAATAATACTCAAACACATTATATATGTGACTTTATGCTACTCTTATAGGTAATTTATTCATGGAAATGTTGCATGATTACCTAGTGTAAGCCAGGCAGCATTAATAGTTAATGTTGGTACAAAGCTGAAAGGCATGGTTCCTGGCTTAGAGGAGGTTGAAGTCAGCTAGTCAGTAAACAGCAGTTAGAGATAAGGAAAATTGCTCTGTTGGATGTAAATGCCTGTGCTGTGGGATCCCAGAGGAAGCACTCTTTGCTCAGATGTGGGGTGAAGGTGGGAGAGAGATCCTAGAAAGGTTTCTCCGAGAAGTTAATGCTTGATTCTGTGGTGTGAATTCTACCTAGCCATGTAGAGAGGGAAAACAGGTGTTCCAGAGAGAAGGAGAGGTATCAGCAGTGCTGTGGAAATATGAAACTTCACAGGCAGAAGCATGAGAGAAAGATAAGAAACTGTACTATAGAATGTATTGAACCTGAACTATATTAATTGCTAATGGCTATTTCCTGTCTCTTAATTTAGGTGAAGGAAATACAACCAGATGTCTTAAGGAACACTTTTGAAAAGAACAGAGGTGTACAAAATTATTACGATGATGGAGAAGCAAGATGGTTTTGGAGAAACTGTATTCTAAGGATGTCATTTGCATTTGGTTAAAAAAGAGAGAATACTACTATAGACAAAGCCTATACATCTGCATTTATTACGGCATTGTAAATAACAATGCAATTAGATTTACACCAGTCTTCCTGATGAGGCTTGGAGCATCTTGCCTCAGTAGATATGAGTGACCCAAGGCAGTCACAAGAAGAGAAGCACAAACTTGGCAGAGCCTCTTCCAAGTTCAAGGATCCTCCCAGAATCATGCAGTCAGATGATTATTTTGTTCGAAAATTTAAAGCCATTAATGGCAACATGGGACCTGCTACTTTAAGTGCTTCAAATTCCAATGAGGGTAGTGGTGGTGGTCCAGCTAATGGTACCCCAGCTGTGCCCAAAATGGGCGTGAGAGCAAGGGTGTCTGAATGGCCTCCTAAAAAGGACTGCTCCAAGGAGCTGACCTGCAAAACACTGTGGGAAAGCCGATCTCAGACCAGTTACGAAAGTGTCACCTCTGTCCTGCAGAATGGACAGAATGACCAGAGTGATGGTCAGCAAGAGGAGCAGCTTGATTTGGACTTTGTGGAGGCAAAGTATACAATTGGAGACATCTTTGTTCATTCCCCTCAAAGAGGACTTCACCCCATAAGACAGAGAAGTAACAGTGATGTCACCATCAGTGACATCGATGCTGAAGATGTCTTAGACCAAAATGCAGTCAACCCCAACACCGGGGCCGCCCTGCACAGAGAATATGGAAGCACATCATCCATCGACAGGCAAGGCTTGTCTGGTGAAAACTTTTTTGCTATGCTCAGAGGGTACCGAGTAGAGAACTATGACCACAAAGCAATGGTCCCTTTTGGGTTTCCTGAGTTTTTCCCCTGTGATCCCACAATCTCTCCCAGCCTGCATGCAGCAGCACAGATTTCTAGGGGAGAATTTGTCCGCATCTCAGGATTAGACTACATGGACAGTGCCCTTCTGATGGGGAGAGACAGGGACAAGCCTTTCAAACGGAGGTTAAAATCTGAATCTGTGGAAACATCCTTGTTCCGAAAGCTGCGAACTGTTAAAAGTGAGCACGAAACTTTCAAGTTCACATCTCACCTGGAGGAGAGCCGTCTTGAGAGGGGTGTTCGCCCTTGGAATTGTCAGCGATGTTTTGCACATTATGATGTCCAGAGCATTTTGTTTAATATCAATGAAGCCATGGCTACAAGGGCTAATGTGGGGAAAAGGAAAAACATAACCACTGGGGCTTCTGCAGCATCGCAGACACAGATGCCTGCAGGCCAGACGGGCAACTGTGAGTCCCCTTTGGGGAGCAAGGAGGACCTCAACTCCAAAGAGAACCTGGATGCTGATGAGGGTGATGGGAAAAGTAATGACCTCGTCCTTAGTTGTCCCTACTTTAGGAATGAGACTGGAGGAGAAGGTGACAGGCGGATTGCACTCTCTCGGGCCAACTCATCCTCTTTTAGTTCCGGGGAAAGCTGCTCCTTTGAATCATCTCTCAGTTCGCACTGCACAAATGCAGGTGTCTCTGTCTTGGAAGTGCCCAGAGAAAACCAGCCCATTCACAGGGAGAAAGTGAAGCGTTACATCATAGAACATATTGACCTTGGGGCCTACTATTACCGCAAATTCTTCTATGGGAAAGGTAAGGAAGAGCGTGGATGTTTGCATGTGTGTCTCAGGGATGATTTCTCCAGGGCCAATCACAGTGTTTTATTTTGTGTTGGAGCACCTTCCTCAGAGTAGTCCACTGCACTTGACCTTGTTCTCTATCACAGGCCCTCCATTGCTGCCAGACTAACCTTCTCTTTCTAGAAATCCCCAATTTATTGCCTTTTCTGTTTTGTAATGCCCCTCCCTATGTGGAATGCCTTTTGTCCTTTTTCTCCCTGCCAATTTGTGAATGTCACATATCTTGATTTAGATTTTACCCATTGTAAAAAGTCCCTTGCGATTAACTCTATCCCTGTCCTATTTCTCTGAATAACCTTAGACTGCTTACAGTGGGTACTATGGTTTCCCCTCTAGTCTTTCTTGTACTTTGCTCCCACTGCATTGAATGTGTTATATCTTTGTTGAAAGAAAGTATGAATTAGCATGGTAGACAAATTTAGTTTTCTTTCACTTCTACAAATGGGCTTAAATTAATGTTAAGAGAATTATGTACAAATAATTCTCTGATGGTGTTAATTAGAAATTCTTTAATTCTATGTCAAATAAATGATTTTTGCGTTTTATTTATATCTTTAGGCTTGAAGGATACATTCTTCAAAGGTCAAGTAGTTGAATCCTCAGCCTTTAAATAAGTGTCCTTAATTAGCTCAGGGACACAGAATCCGCTCTGTTTTAGAGACCTTAAAAGAAACAGGCTCCACACACATCAGTGACACATGCCAATGAAACACTGAGGTAGCTCTCAGTACCTTGTTATTGGGTGCAGCTGACCCCCTGTGCTCCTTCCTTAGAGTATCCCTACTTTTCAGGGCTCTATTTTTCTAACTTCAGTTTCACCTACCATCCCTCTTCCCCCTCTTAGGTATAACGTCGTGGGGCACCTGAGTAGGCAGAGGAGGGCCCAGCTAGACTCCTCTCCTCCTCCTTCTGTCCTTTAGTGAATAAACTATTCTGCCACTAGTGTGGGTAACTGTGAGCTGACTGTACTGTTAATTTCTTTAGTATTAGTTTCTGTCTCCAGAATGTTTACATGTAATCTTTGACTCTAGTTGTTTCTTTTCTGGGAGCTGGGTCAGGGGATAACTCGGACCTCAGGAGGTCACTCTGTCCACTTAAGTCCCTTATAACTGTGGTCCCCAAGCCCTGGGCCCGGTACCGGTCCATGGCCTGTTAGGAAATAGGCCGCACATCAGCACCTGAGCTCTGCACCCCCCCACCCACCCACCCATAGTACCCCCGACCCCCCCACCCCCCGGTCTGTAGAAAAATTGTCTTCCATGAAACCAGCTCCTGGTGTCAAAAAGATTGGGTACCTTATAACAGTACAAACCCTATGAAAGCCTTTTTATTACTTTTCCCAAGGACTGCACACTTAAAAGAATTTTTTACCAGATAACTTGTGATTATTAAATCAATAATTTCCCCCGTTCTGTTTTTGCATCAATCCAGACTTAACCTGTCTCCCATAATCATAATCTTATGACAACACCTAAATGAAAGAAACGATTCTGATGTAATGAAGCTAAATAAACAGACACTTGCACTGCAGCTATTCATCACTTAGTGTGAGTTGTTGCTCTGTCCTCATACTGATGACATAACAGGCCTGAAATAATTTTGTCAACAGGTCTTTGTTCCCTGTTGTGTCTCCTCTGCTCTTTGCTTCCATGTCAATTCTGGCTTCTGGCATGCATCGGCATTACCACCATGAGTAGTTTCCTGCCAGCCAGTAAAATCAAAGAATCTCGGAGCTACTTTTTAGTCTGTGCAGTGAAGGTAACTGTGTTCGTGCAAGGGCAGCACGTCACAGAACACTGCTCAAGGTGGATCTCTAGGTGGAAGTTAGTTATTTTTGGAAAGGGAGACCATGGAGAAATAGGCTTCCTAATTAAGGTTGTTTTTATTGATAAAGCCATGGCTGCCAATGCTAGCAATAAAATAAAGCCTCCTGGATTTATTATGCCCTAAAATCCTCCGGTTATTAGTCATTCTGGCTAGCCAAGTTTTGTAAATAGTTTGTGATTCATCCTTTAAAATATCAGAACATAAAAATTATATGTATGCTTATATTTATGCCAAGACTTATTGCCAGCATCTCATTCATACTTTATTGTGCCTCTTAAGTGTATATGGAATGAAAAACTGATGCTTTCTATACCCAGGGTTCACCACCAATTGATTCATTGATGTCCCCAGGGTCTGTTCTGTGAGATGATTTCAGGTTGCTGCATTCTGTTAGTTTTCTTACTGCCTCTTGTAGATTTTCATCTTGAATTCTCAACTGTCACTTCTTAATAGTTTTAAAGATCCCTCTGGAAGTGATTTATATAGGTTTGAATGTGAAATCAGAAGTAGGCCAGATGTGGTGGCTCACACATGTAATCTTAGCACACTGAGAGGCTGAGGTGGGAGGATTGCTTGAGCCCAGGAGTTCAAGACCAACCTGAGCAATAGTGAGACCCTGTCTCTACAAAAAAAATTAAAAATTAGCTGGACATGGTGGTGTATGCCTGTAGTCTCAGCTACTCAGGAGGCTGATGAGGCAGGAGGATCTCTTGAGCCTAGGAGTTGGAAGCTGCAGTAAGCTATGGTAATGCCATTTCACTGTAGCCAAGGCAACAGAGTAACACCTGTCTTAAAAAAATAAATGAAAATAAGTAAGACACAAGGTGCGGACACCCTGTGAGTGCATCCTGGGTGGATGTAGACATACCATTAGGCAGTTTAGGGTTGTATAAGACTCACTCTCTGGTTTTGAGCTTCGCTATGGATCTGTGAACTAGCCAGAAAACTAAATTCTAGACTATAGTTATGCATCACTTAATGATGGGGATACAGTCTGAGAAATGTGTCAGGAGGCCATTTTGTCACCGTGTGACCATCACAGGGTGTACTTAACAGAAACCTAGATGAGATATATATAATATTTACATATTTGAAAACCATATGTCCCAGCAACATTGCTGAATATCAATCATTTCCCCTAATTCAATTGCCATGCCAATATCAAGTGTTACATATCAGATTTCTATATATGGCTTTATTATAATCTTATGGGACCACTATGATATGTGCATTCCGTCATTGACTAGAACATCATTATGTGCATTACTGTGCTTTGCAAAGCGCAAAAAACAAAGGAGCAGGGCAGCAGTCCCTGAGGTCACTTTGTCTTCAGTATTCTGTGCTGTGTAAGGTGCTATCGTGCCAGCAGAGGGGCTTAGGGGCCAGGGGAAGGAGAAGCCACCAGGAGAGAGAATGAGGCTGAGCCCTGGCTGCTCTGCTGTGCTGTCTCTCCAGCACAGCTGTGAACTATGCCCTGCCTTCTCCTATATTTAGCTCTTCCCTTGTGGCCCAGTGTGACTTGAAAGTGAAATTGGCTACAGTAGCGTCTGCTGCTGCTTCTGCTGGTCTGTTTGTAGAGCCATTAAGGACCAAAGGCAGAGGCAGCAGCCCAGATTCCTGAGTGGAAAGGTACGGTAAGGTAGAGGCCTCCTGTGTTGTGGAAGTAGAGTCGAGCAGCAGCCTCCCATCCTGGTTTCACCCGCTGGACACAGATGTGTGTGGAGCTTTTCTATTTGCAAACGTCACAAGTTACATGAACATTACTATGTTTAAAAACAGAGGCCCTGGGCAGACTGGCAAAGATACATGGTGTTTCTACAGATAGCTTTTTTCTTTCCCTTTTTCTTTTTTCCCTTCTCTCAAGAGTTTTTCACTTTGGAAAGTGGCTTTCAGGGATCTTTTGATACTTTCCAGAGTGCCTTTTATGTTGTTCTCTGCTTCAGGGCTTTGTGTGAAACTTCATTTTCAAAAGAATTAAATGGCTCCCAATCACTGGCAAATGTTTAAAGTACAGAACTTTAATAATGTGGTTTACTTTTTATTGGGCAGTTAATGCGAAATGGCTTCTCTTTATGCTGAGGTGTATTCCTATGACACATAGTCACTGAAGGGCTGGTTAATAACTCTGTAAAAGGATTTATGCAGGGGAGTGGCTTGCCACAGTAAACTGTATAGCAGCATCGCTTGCCCAGGCAAATCCATCTGTAGTCTTCAGTGAAACAGCTTTTTTAAAAACAATGAGGACAGTAGTAAGCCTAGTGAATGCTCAATAATGTTCCTTCCTTTCACTGGCAGTGACCGTGAAGAAACATTGGTACAACTTGCCATACCACTGTTTCTCTGATGGACCTCATCGTGAAAGTAGTGTTCGCCTTTTCTCTGAGCTTTGCATTTGTGAAATAGGCCATAACAAAGAGCCCCTCAGATAGGGATTCTAGTTGTACTTGACCATGGATCAGTCATGTGAGCCTCAGCGAGTCTAGTTTCCATTTTAGCAGAGCAGCAGGCTTTGCCTTCTTCTGGATCTATTTGGCACTGGGAGCTGCCACCAAACAATGGGGCTGTCACCAGTACAGCTAGAGCTGGAGCTACACAGCAGAGTCAAGAGAAGAGACACTTGTGGGTTCCCGCTTAATGGTGAAGTCTTTAACTTTTTAAGGAAATTGTGCACCTCTTGGGTTACTCAGGAGTTCTAAAACTGTTCTGTGCCCTACTTCATGTCGCACAGACCAGAATAGTTCTGGGAGGTGAAGTGAGTAATTTGGGTAAAGATTAAAACCAGAAGGTAGAGTGAAGCTGGGCGTCCCTGGTGACTCAGGGGCACAGCGAAAAGTGTCTAAATCACCGTCTGAGCCTTTAAGAACATTGTTTTACTAGAACCATTCCACTGGTACAATAATATGTGTTCCTCTGAATGTAGGGGGGGAAATAGTAAGATTGACAGTATATACCTTTTTCCCATTTAGAATTTTTAAATGGTGTTTAATGGTGATTATAGGAAAATAAGAAAATGTAGAGAAGCAAGAAATAAAGTCTCCCCAAATCCATCAGTGATAGTCACCATTAACAATTTTATCTTTACCCTTGTAGGCTTTTTCTGATACAAATAAATTAATGTAAATGGAGCCTACCCACTCTTGCTATTATTATAACATGGGACTTGCTTTTGATGATCATCCTTCCCTGTCATTATGTATAGAACTACATCTGCATTTTAAGAGCCATTATCAGTTATCTTACCGTAATTTGCCGCAGGTCGTTGGGAGATGCCAGGTATTTGCCAGCCATGATCTGGGCAGTTGAATTAATGACTGTGTTTGCTCTGCTTGGGAGAAAAACCTGTCAGCTTGATAGAGAAGCATAGTAATGGGTGGAGGTGTGGGGGGCATATATTTCCTATGCTCTTTTAGATGCAGTATACCTGCAAAACAGCTCATCAAATACATTAATGAATGTTCATTTTAATAAAAAATCTTTACCTGAAAAAGTAATTTATCATTACAAAAGTTTGTCGTAGTCTCCCCACTTCCCCATTTGAGTACTAGCTGCGCTTAGTGACTCAGTTCCAAAAGATAGTGTATGGAAAGGAGGGGACACATAACTGTACGATGGAGACCTGGGAAACACTACCTCAGCCAGGGGATCAAGGTCAGTGTCAACAGTGGTAAGTCCTGTAGATAGCTAGTGCCCTGGGTATGAATGGCACTTCTGTCATCTTCCTCTCCAAACCCATAACCCCAGTCCAATTAGGGAAAAACATTAGACAAATTCCAAATGAAGGACATCCTACAAAATCCCTGGCCTCGTACTCAGAACTGTCCAGGTCATCAAAAACAAGAAAATGTCACAGACCAGAGGAGCCTAAGGAGATATGACTACTAAATGTAATGTGGTGTCTGAATGGGATCCCCAAATAGAAAAGGGACATTAGATTAAAAACTAAGGAAATAATGGATATTATTTATCTGCATAAAGTATGGACATGGATAATATATCAATATTGATTCGTTCATTGTAACTAAAGTATCAAAATAATTGAAGATATTAACAACTGCAAAATTGAGTGCCATTATGTTGGCAACTTTTCTATAAATCTAAAATAATTTTAAAATAAAAGTTAAAATTTCTCACAAAATGCAAGTCATAAATGCTGATGACTGCATTTAAAATGAGAATCTATTTCTTTAGAACAAGAAGAAAGAATTTGTAAGCAGTTCTTATAAATAACAAACTTACAGGTTTATGTTACTTTATTCAACTGGCTTGAGATTCCTATAAGCAGACAGCTTCACTGTCTCTAGTAACTACTCTCTTACTCAGCTTTATGTCAACTCACCCTTTTATCCAATGCTGATTTTTGTCATTAACTGAAGGATAATATCTTGTACATAAATTCTAAGTGAACAAATAAAAAGATTCTTCCAGAATTTATGTAATAGCCCTTTCACTATTCTTGATACCAACTTACCATTTTGTGGCTGGGGAATTATCTTTTTGCCATTAGGCAGAGTG
Source organism: Cheirogaleus medius (assembly GCA_008086735.1). NCBI lineage: Eukaryota > Metazoa > Chordata > Mammalia > Primates > Cheirogaleidae > Cheirogaleus > Cheirogaleus medius. Next base: position 38,005,821 of record VBSM01002153.1, on the reverse strand, counting down.
TCCATCCATTTTAATTGTAGTTGGAAGTTACCTTTTGGTAAACAGAAGTCTATGAATGGCGGGCAAGGTGGCATCACTTAAAGTGGAAAGCATGCCTGGGTTCACATCCCAACTCAGTTTGGGGGCAAGTCCTTGAACTGCTTTGTGCCTTAATTAATCATCTATAAAATGGGATAATACAAATCTCTTCTATAAAGGGCTTAGAGCAGTGCCTGTCAATAGCATGCCCCCCCCACCAAGAGTGTCTTAAATAAATGTGTAAGACTTTCCTTTCTAAAAGGAAACTCTTGTCTTTATCACTGATATAGCACTTAAAGGGTAGTACTTTGTTTTAATCGTTAAAAGATGAAAAGAGAAAGAAGTAAAGGGAACCATATGGCAGGGTGGTCTGGGGAAAGGTGTCTGGTGAAGTTGGCCACCCCATTCCAAACACGTTCACTTAAGTGTCACTAATGTGACAGTTGTAGGCAGGAGTATACCTTTACATATCAAATGAACCTCACTGCCCAGTGATGCATGGCTGCATTTGCTTTGAATTTCATGCTTGGTGGCTTTTTTTTCTTCTGGTTTTATATAGTCATTGACAAAAATTAATAGGGAGTTGGACACTATTAAATTCATACGGGTGAACAGAGTGCCATGTAACAATAGTACCATTCTAAGATACAAATTCCTCCCTCAGAGGACATAATCGACTCAATTCTTAACCTCTCTCCCTGGCTAGTATGGCCTCCTCAAACAGAGGTCCCATTGAGTCGCAGGGGAGCTCTTAGCAGGGAGGAATTGCCCGGCTGCATATGAGATTCATGGTTATGTTGGCTCCATGTGGCTGACCGTGGAAAGCACTTAGGCTTTCTCTCTTGCAGGGGTGCTGTGTTGCCCTACAACCTTGTAGGAGCCTGTGAAGGACTGTATGCTATTTCAAACCTACTAACCCCTGGGCCCTAAAAGGCCTTTAGTCAGTTATTGAGGAAGAGGAACTAATGCTCTGTTATTTCACTGGAAGAGGAATGAAGACTCTAATATTTCTATACAGTTTGGCTCGTGTGGCAGTTAACTAGGAACATTTGGTGGCATTTTGCAACTGATACTGTAAGTTGGAAGTAAAGGTCTTTGGAACATAAAGTCTTAGGGAAACCTAGAAGCTTTGAAAAATCTACCTTGTATTTGTTCAGATCCAAAATTTATTTCACTGTTTTTTCCACATAAAATAAAAGCTGGAGAACGGTCCCCTACTCAATGGACTCCAACTCCTTTGATTTGGGGAAATCCTTTCATACTCTCCTAGTGTTTTCTTCCTCCCTTTGAGCAAATAATACTAAAAATTACAGATTGTTACCAGAACCCTTGTGATAGCTTCCAGTCTTTCACTTTTTATTCTATATTTCCTAAAATTGCGGCTTTCAGGATACCGTCCTTATGGTCAGGTTAGATTCGTCTCATCTGTAAGTTTTATTCACTTACCTGTATTAGTTGATTTTTATAATTTAAACTTTTACATGAATTCCATCACCCTCAAGTTGCTTTCTATGAGAGAACTCTAGAGTCAGACTGCTTAGGTTCGCATCCTAACTCCGTCACACCAGATTGTGACCTTGAGCAAGTCACTTAACCTGTCGGCTTTAGTCTAATATTACCTGTAAAATGAGCATGATAGTTGTGCATTCTCATAGGTAGAAAAGATAAAATGAGTTAATATGTAAAAAAATTTACTGTAGTGGCCTTAGGTTTGTTAAGCTTCAGCTAATACTTTGGTTAAATTTGGGTCAAAGGAATGTCAATGGAAAAGAAGCCAAACTCTGTAAAATAATTTAAAGAGGTTTATTCTGAGCCAAATTTGAGGACCATGGCCCAGAGCTATGCCCCAGCAGCCTTGAGCAAGTTGACTCGCAGAGGTTGGCTTGCAGTTTGGTTTTATACATTTCAGGGAGACAGGAATTATACATAAATCATAAATCAATACATGGGCGATGTACATTGGTTTGGCCCAAAAAGGGGAGACATCTCAAAATGGGAGCTGACAGGTTATAGGTGGGTTTAAAGAATCTTTGATTTGTAATTGGTAAAGAAATGGAGGTTTGTCTAAAGGCTTAGAAGGTTTTAAGTTAAGATAAGGAAGTCTATTGATCAGAGATAAGTTATCAGACATATACCCAGACTCAAGAGATCTGTTAAGTAGACTGATGGACTGGTAGGTGTGATTTAAGTTTTGTCTTGTATAGCCTTAGGCCTGTCAATGAGTTACAAAGGATATCTCCAAGAAGGGAGTGGGGCATGATGAGGCATGTGTGACCTCCCTTCTCAAGACCAGCAACTCAGCTTTAGAGTATTTCTGGGGTTCCCTTGGCCAAGAGGGTGTCCATTCAGTCAGCTAGGTGGGGGAAGCTTAAGATTTTATTTTAGTTCATAGAAACAAAAATTTACACAGTAAAAATCCATCTTTTTTTTCCATCATGGTAAATTCAGTAATTTAATCCATGAAACATTAACAAAGTATTTGAGGTTTCTTGAGATTGTTGAATGACTCTTAATGTTCTGCAAAAGTAGGTGGATGTTATTCATTCACTTATTTATTTATTGGTCCCTTTTAACTTTTTCTTTATTACTCCTAGGTTGTTAGAGAACAGGGAAGGTGTTTTAAAATGTATATTCACAAAATTGTTTGGAGGGAAAGGTGAAAGAAGACACATAGGTAGGAATTTAGACAGCAGCCAACTGTAGGCATGGATATAGCCCATCTCAGCAGAGCTGGCAATTAAATGATCAACTAGCTCTTAAAGAACCTTTAAACTGTATCTTGTGGAAGTATAGCAAGTGAGCTTCTGTTGTGTATATCAACAAAGTAAAGGGCTAGAGGACACAGGTGCAAGGTGGTTTGTGGCCTTGGTGTACTTCCAAGTGGTGCTGTGGCCAGTGGGAGTGAACAACTTTGATAGATCAGAGAAGGCAGAGCTGTGAATGATTCTCTTTTACATAACTGGCCTCAGGAGGCCATGCAGAGTTGTGAATCGTACCTATCCAGTTCATTAGTGAATTATCAAATTAATCCCCTTTCCAAGATATCATAGTATCTAGAAACAGCCTCTGGGCTAGGGTCCCTTGTAGGGCCTCCTTCCCCCCATCTTCTATCCTCTTCCAAGTTAGGATTATTTTATTATTTTTTTACTGAACAGCTACAATGTACCACAGAGATGCACTGAATCTCATTTCCATTTCCTATGCTGCAATCTTGTTAACTGATTTTTTTTTATCTTGTCCTGTTATATTTGCATGATGTGTGGATTTTCATTCAGCTTCTCAACAGTCTTTTCATAGCTTCCATTCTGCCAGGGAAAGATTTCATTTGACTCAACCTTGAAGCAATTTTATGGAAATCATCTGCTTGGAATAAGGACAGGCTCTGGGTGGGTGAAGGTCTGAATGCACACAACTCCAAGGAAGGTGTGCTTGTCCTCTGCCCAAGAGGGGAAGGGCCTCTTTTGATGGATGGAGATTGACAGAGGGATCTTTCCTGAAAGGGAGATGCAGGATATCTTTGGAGAGAGTTACCTTTTTTGCTTCCTGGAGGCTGTGGGAGGAGGCACAGTCTCTGTTCATGTCTTCATTATATGTAGAGATGCCCTTTCTAAAAGCTAGACAGAATGTTACATTAATTAGGAAGATTTTGATTTCTTTAGAAACATATCCACATTCTTTAGAAACCAACCTTAGCTTACTGTAACTTTTTTTAACTTTATAAACTTCTTAATCTTTTGAACTTTTTAACTCTTTTGTAATAACACTTAGCATAAAACACACATTGTACAACTATACAAAAATTTTATTTCCTTATTCTATAAGCTTTTTTTCTATTTTTAAAACTTTTAATTTTTTTACTTTCTAAACTTTTTTGTTTTTGAGTAATGTGTTGTGCTATAATATTATAATGGCTGTGATGTCACTGGGCGATAGGAATTTTTCATCTCCATTATAATCTCATGGCACCACCATTTTATATGTGGTCCATTGTTGACTGAACCACCATCATGTAATGCGTGATTGTATACCCAAGGGAGTTGCCCCTTAAAAAATAAAGATTAAAAAAGACTCGTTTCCTTTTATACAAGCCCAGGACTATACTAATTCAATAATTCACCTTTCAGCCCCTAAAGTAGTTTACTTGCTACTTCCAGCCCTGACTGGCTTTAAAGGGAAATAATGTCAGCATTAATGCTATTTGGTTACAAACAGTAAAGAAGTTAATGATTTCCCTTTTTAAGAGCTAGCCAATATTCATTAGTGGCTTTGGATAATATTTGCTCTGAGTGATGCAGGCGCTGTTTTCCTTTGTTGATCTCATCTTGTTTTCTACTTCCTCAATAATGTTTCTTACTCCTTCAGAAATTATTGTGGCAGAAAATGTTAACATAACCCAAAGCCTTTGAAATATCTATGGGTTTTTTCCAAGCTTAAAAATGTTTGTAGTATTATGTTTCTTTTTAACTAAAAACTAAGAGGCAAGATTGACCAAAACCAATAAGGTGACATTCAAAATGGATAAATGTGATGTTTTGCATATAAGGTGCAAAAAATCAATTTTATGAGTATATACCTTGGAGAACTGACCTGATGGCAGTTCATTAAGAAATAAATGAATAACACCTGAGGGTTTGCGTTTACCACCTGCTCTGCATAAATTATTGGTGTGATGGGGCTGCTAAAAATAGATAAATTTTTAAGCTGCATTAATAAACATTTGGATAATTGCACCCTCTTTTTTATGAGTTGGACTGCATCTTAAGTGTTATATTAAGTTGGATTGTTTCAGAGGAAACACTTAAGAAGTTTGAACGTTGCAGCGAAGCATATTTGACCACTTTTAACAGAGCTTATTGGACAAGAAACCTTGTCCAGCAATTCAGGGAGAATTCCTTACAAATCAGTGAGCCTTATGTCATTAGAAGGGTTCAAAGTAGAATATTTGCTTCATGAGTAGGAATTACTTTCTGTAATGTTCTGTGTCCTGATGGTTGAAACAATGCCTGGCACTTAGTGATTGCATATTTGAGTGAGAGACTAATGACTATCTCTCAGGAAGGATGGCCTCAGGGTACACTCCTACAGTGAGATTATGTGATTTTAGATCCTGCAAGGACCAGTGATTTTATGTGAAAGAAATGATTAGCTGATAACATTGTAAGCCAAGTTAAAGGATTTCTAGATAAAATTTGACCTTAGCAACTTAATGACCTTTTACATATTTTCTGTTGCTAAATTTGGCTTTAGAATTTAGGTGTTTTAGTGACATTGTAATGCAAGGGTGATCTTTGCTACTTCACTGATGGCCAAGATTAACCTGGCTGGTCTGAGTGGTTAGTTAGGCAACCTCTGGTGCCCTCCTTCAGTCAAAGAAGGTGACCTTCCCAGATGGAGGGAGACTGTTTTCCATAGGATTCTACAGGTAACTGTGTTCCTCTTTTGGCAGTTTCTAAGAATGGCAACACACACTTTCTGATGGTGCTTTTCACATAATCGCAAAATAACAACTTTGGGGTGGGGGGGCTTCTGCTGCTCATGTATGAGTAAAAAGCAGCATGAGAGGAGGAAGTAATAGAAAATGAGATGAAATGAGATGTAAAAATATATCTGGACTGGAAATCAGAAAATTCGATCAAATATATGGAAAAATCATTGTGTATGAGCCACATAGAATTTCTTCAGAGATTTGATAAAACTAAAAGATATTCATCACGGTACTTGTTCTTTCTCTTTCTTTTGATGCCACCTCTCTCTTCCATCATAGAGCACCAAAACTATTTTGGAATCGATGAAAACCTTGGCCCGGTGGCAGTCAGCATCCGGAGAGAGAAAGTGGAAGATGCCAAGGAGAAAGAAGGGTCCCAGTTCAACTACAGGGTGGCTTTCAGAACAAGTGAGGTAATGGGACTGCTTTGTGTTGTTACCGGTCTGAATGCTGAACTGCCTTCAATTACTGCTTTAATTTGTTTTAGATAGGGTACCAATTTTTTTTAATGTTAATGATTGCAACATTTAAGGTAATTTAAAAGGGTGTTGCAGTATTTTATTTCAAATGAAAAATTTGGCAACATGTCATGGATGTTAAGTGGCAATAATTTTACTGCTGCTACCATAAAGGACCAAATGATAAAAATGGAAGGTTTTGAGGACAGAGGGCAAACATAAACTATACAATTCATGTCAAAGTTTAAAAACAACTTTAAAATGTAATGCAGAAAATCAGGTCACCTGTGATGGGGTAAACATCTGACTCGTGTTTTTACCAGTGTAGTAGCTCAATCTACCCATGCTTCCTTACATTGAGGACCCAAGTTAGTTTCCTTGCTTGTCTGGCTTTGAGTGAAAAGTGAGATTGTTATACAAATGACACAATATAAATAGCTAAATATGTGGAGATGCTGATTTATATAAAGAATTAGATCTGAAGCCAGTCCCAGCTACTCGGAGGCTGAGGCAAGAGGATCATTTGAGCCCAGGAGTTTCAGGCTGCAGTGAGCTATGATTGTGCCTGTGAATAGCCACTGCACTTCAGCCTGGGCAACATAGTGAGACCCCCATCTCTAAAAAGGAAAAAAAAAGAAAAGGATTAGATCTGGCATGTACTTTAGGTTTTATTTATTTGCTTAGCCCTTTTTAATTAGATGGATATAATTAATACAGATGGCAAATATTACAGAACGTGAACTTTGGTTGAATATTTCCAGATCAAACAGGGAAAAGAAAGCCATTTGTAGTTTCCTGCCTCTGTGCATTGACCTAGGCTCTATGCTGGGTATGTGAGATAAAGCCCCTTTCTTAAAGTGACATATTTTAAGTTATAGACCTGTGCTGTCCAATTTAATAGCCATTAACCACGGGTGGCTGTTTAAACTTAAAATAATTAAATAAAATTAGAAATTCATTTCCTGAGTCACGCTAGTCACATTTCAAGTGCTCAGTAGCCAATGTGCCTACTGGGTTAGTGCAGATAGAGAACATTCTTGTCATTGCAGATAGTTCTGTTGGCCAGCGTTATGGAGCATCATGTAAACATTAGGCGTCTTTATGACCACTACTACCACAGCTCCTGTCCTTAGTATTCTGACAACTCTGTTGCCAGTGTTAGAGGAGGTCAGATTAGAACCAGCTCTTGATTTTCGGTTCTGGGTTTTTTTCTCTCATTGTACTAAATCTGAGGCATATGCTCAGAATATTGATCCCATGTTTCTGTGATGTGTTGGAGGATATCTAATAAATTATGAGACAAAATTTGGTGATAATCTTCTCAGCCTTGAATCACCCAGCCCATGGATGCCACAGGCTGTCCCCATTCAGCCTGAGGAATAGAGAATTAAATAGAAGAAGATAAGAAAGGGAGTGGGAGAAAAGAAAATGTAGAGAAATGGAGAAATAGGAAAAAGAAAAAAGGATTTCTGAGGCATGTTTCATTTTCTGAAAAGAAAAAAAAAAAAAAAAAAAGGAGGATGGAAGAAGAGTGACTGTGGTTAGGCCCAGGATCTAGTTTCTCCTTGGTATGAACCTTCCCATGTGGGTTCAGAGAGCTGTAGGAATGTCTTGATTTTTATAGCATTGCTCTGTCTTGCTTCTCCTCTTTCTTTGGAATACATCTGACCATTTCACCCCCACTTGGCTGACTTCTGACCCGTTGCATACTGTTGTTTAAAGACTATTTGAGTATTGGTTTTGCTTCTTCAAGTGGAATGATTTAGCCCCTTTTGGCCCACTCAAAAGAGAGCCTTGCTTTTCTTCTTCCTTTTTTAAAGACAACCAGACAATTAGGTTCTAAGTAGGTAACCAGGAATAAATATTAACTGATGTCTTATGTTTTGCCCTTGCAGCTTACAACACTGAGAGGAGCAATTTTAGAAGATGCTATACCCTCTACTGCTAGGCATGGTACTGCACGAGGACTACCTCTCAAAGAAGTTTTGGAATATGTCATTCCTGAGCTGAGCATTCAGTGCCTGCGACAGGCTTCCAACTCACCCAAGGTCTTGGAGCAGCTGCTCAAGCTTGATGAACAAGGGGTGTGTATAATGTATGAGATTGTGTGTGAATTTGTATCTGTGTTTCTAAAAGGTGTAGAGTTTTCCCATCTGTCTTTCTTTTAAGACCATTTATTTTAAATGCCTTGGAGCATTTTCTTTCTAGTTTTTTCCAAATATGCCTTTATACCAGTTTAGAAACATGATGACCTTATAGTATAACCTATCTCCTGTTGAATTGTAACTTACTGTTTTTACCATAGTTTTGGTATGTCCCAACTAGCAAGAGCACGTCAGATTGCATGATTAGTAGAGGTCAGTAGTGCTCTTTCCCAGGGTTTAAAAATCTCATGTTGACCCTTTCCCTGAACCAACATTTATTCTTGTCTACCATGTGGAAGGCATCATGCTGACAGATGTGTGAACAGCATGCATCAGGAAGATTGAAGCTGACTAAAACCTAGTCCCTAGCCTACAAAGGCTTCTGCAAGGCTGAGTATGGTAAGAGATCTTGGAGAGGTATAAATGCAGTGAATGCTTTGGGGAAAGAAGAAAAAACATTTGGCTGAATAAATCCCCTGAAGGAGGTGGCATTTTAACTGGGCCTTTGGACTTGGACAGAATTGTAAGAGGGAGATATGAGTCGTTAGCAGTTTTAGGAAGTTTGGCTAATCTCATTTCATTACAAACAAAAGAAGGTGGGGAAAAAGTAAGCTGAATCTAGAACAAATGAGACCTTGAATTGTAGGCTATGGAGCTTGCATTTGATTTAGGCAATAGGGAGCCAGTGAAGGATTTCCATTAGGCTATGACATGATCAGAGCTGTATTTTAGGAACATTCTGATAGATGAGGATTGGATAAGCTGGTGAGGATAGAGATATGGAGTTCAATTATGTGATTATTGACATTGTCCGAGAGAGAATTAATGATGGACAGGATTGGGATGGTGGCCCAGAAGATGGAAAGAGGTCTTTTAAGTCTCATATGCAAATAACTTGTAGGGGAAACTGAGAGGTAGCTGCCCAAGTACATGTAATGTATTTTAAATGAGTGGATTTGTTTTTAAATACATGATTTAAAAAAAGACAATGTGATAATGTATATTTTCAGAATTTCCCAAGAAAACTTCTTTTACATGTTTTACAGGAAATACGAGATATTTCCTGTTTGACCCAGTAGCAATACTGTGGTTAAAGTAGAATATTTGACACCTCAGATGGCTAGAATTCTAAAAGTGATGAAATTGTAATTGGTCTAACAAGTTAACACTGCATTATTAGCAAAAAGAAGTGGGCATTGTAACACTCAGAATGAATAATCCTGAAATCTGTCTGTCTTAGGAATGAAAGGCTGACATAATTAAAAGCAATAAAACCAAACCAAACTCTAAACTTGGGTATTTGATTTCTAAAATTGTATGATACACACAATAGGTTTACCACAATCATGATTGGTAAAATATGTGGAATGTATGAAATGTACATTAAACAGTTGAGGAAAACGTATTGTGGGAGGGGTAGAGAGGATGTAGGAGGTCCAAACGTTCAAAGTTCAGGCAGGCTTTGTGAGAATAGTACTCATTTTCATGTTGCAAGAGAGTTGGTGAAGAGAACTTGCCACCCCTGTGGTAGTTCCTTGTCCCTTTATGTTCATAAGATATCTTGTTTCTCCCTTTAAATTATATCACTGTATTGCACTGCAAGTGTGTGATGGGTAAAGTGTTTGGTCCCTTGAGGCTGCCCTAGAAAACTCCGTAGATAGTCCTAGTTCCCCTGAACCCCTCTAGGCTCTGCAGCTGCTGCCCATCTGGGGATTCTCTTGCAGAGTGGTGAAAAGGGATGTTATGGCAGCTGTAGTTGACTGTCTCCCTGCAGAATGGAGCAGGCATTTGAGATATCCGTGTAGTTGAATAAGCCCAGAAGCAGTTTTTAAAATTAGGCATTTTGAGTGCTTTTAGTGAACACTTATTTACAAAAGGAATTAATTTTGAAAATTGGATACTGCTTTTATACAAACTAGTATGCTTCATAGCTCTAGTTATATTTCATGTACTTTTTATTTAGATTTTATATTTGTTTGACTTTGATATACTTTCTTAATGGTGTTCAAACTTAACCACAATACAGCATTTTAACTTTCCACAACTCTTAACAGTATCTGATTCCCATAATACGTGAAGAAAAGATACTGCTTACTTTCATCTCTAAAAGAAATTGGACAGCTTATTTTAACATCTGGTTTCTAAGGGATCCTTAAAAGTTGCCGCAAACTTGTTAGGGGGGTTAAGAGTTTATTCCAGGTAGTGCTGTTTTTATTCATTTCTCTAATAGTAAATCTGCCCAGGAGAGACTGGGCCAGTTTTATGTTACTGTTCTAAGAGATTTTTTTCTACTCTTAAAAAAATGTTTAAAACATAACCTAATTACCTATATTTCACATATGTAATTACATATATTGCCAGTTTCTGTTTTCTTGGAGTTTGTAACACATCCTTGTTTAACATACAGTCACTAAGTATATCTGCTCTGTGCCAGACGGTGTGGTAGGAGAATCCATAGGTGCTCAGATCACTCATGCCATGCTTTGAGTTTGGTAAGACGTTTGGAGGAGGAAGACTGAATACCATGGAGAATTATAAGGAAAGTAGTTATTAAGAAGGAACTTGATGGTTTTGTTACATTATCTATATAATTTCACCTCTCTACTTCTAAAATCCCATTTTTCGTTTTAAAAAAGACTCCCAATTTATATAATAGTTAAGCTCACAAAAATATATAGGTTGACTTTTAAAAATATATTAAATTATGAAAGCTCACTATCTTAGGATATCACGACATCTTTGACAAGAGTGATTAATTTGTTCTTAATGCCAACAGTCCCCTTCTCTTGTCTACTCCAGATGTGTATGTTTACTTGTATATCAGGTTTACAGCAAATGAAGTAAACAGGTCTACATAAATGAGACTACATGCTTAGAACAAGTAGATTGAGTCAGGAGAATGAGGTGGAAGGGCTTATTGCACACTCAAATATATTTTCAAGGCAGTTTTGAAGCTTTGGGGTTTTTTCCACTTCATTTTAATTTAAATTTTCTTGTCAATAATGACAAAGTTTCTGGCCTTGGGAATAGAGCAGCCAGTTTTTATCCTGTCTGAGGAAGAAAATGAGACGTGTGCTGGATCCTCTGCTATCTGGGCAATGTGTATGTATGTCCAGCTGTCAGCGCTGAAGCCATAGGGAATTTTGACAAGTGAGTATTTTTAGTTTGCAGCAGTACTCACACCCAAGTGCCAACCTAGTTTTATCCCAGGACAGTGGGACTGGCTACTGTTCATATCAGACCAATTAGATAAAGGTCAGTACAATGGGGTTAAGTATTAGGTTCAGCCTGAGGTTTAGTGGGGTTAGAAATGAAGCCTTGGCCTGAGAGAATTAGAAATTTTAGGACATGGGGCACTGGAGTCTCTCCTTTGCTTTATATCATAATGGAGCTGAAGAGTATGTTGCTAGCTTTCTGTTATAACCCCGGAGTAGTTTTATTTGATACATTTTGATTGTCCAGGTTTCTGAAAAATACTCAGATGGGAGAGGTCTCGTTCTATTATTGCTTTAGTGGAATCACAGCCCTGTTGTAAACAAGCCAGTATTGTTTATTCTAAGTCATTGGAGACTTTTAAGTTTCACCAGGAAAACTGATCAAAGAGGCAATTGGTGAATACCAGCGAGCAGTAAACTTGTGGCGTGCCATGCCACGCCATGTGTGTAACAAGGTATTTTCACTGGAGCTAGAGTCTGGCAGCTGTCATGAGACACTCAGCAGCTTTGCAGTCTGTTTTAGCCACATCCCCTGATTCCCTTGGGCCCAGGAGCTTCTTGGATGGAAACACAAATCCTCTTCACAGTGAGAATCTAGACACAGGCTTGTTTGTCTGATGGCTGGGAGCAAAGGGGTGTGAAGTTGACAGCACAACAGTCAGCAGTGAGTTCTTATGGGATTTCAGTCCTCCAGTTATTTGGCATTTGCCTAAACGAGCATCCACAAGAAATACCAAGTCTGCAAGAATCTCGGAGTCAGAGAAAAGTGTTCCAGTCTAGCTGAGGACTCTGCTTGACCACACGGTACAGACCCAAAGCCTGGGGCCCCAAACAGCCCTGCTCCAGGTCTCCCCTCAAAGAGCTGGATGTGAGCAGAGGAAGAGATTTTATCCTGGATATGCCAGGGCAGACTGGGACAAGTTGCCATGTGGCCTGGAAAAACTCAGATGTGGTGACATGTGGTACTGGCAACGGTCTGAGGTGAGCAGCAGAAAAAGGAGCAAAAGATGGACAAACAGGAACTGCAGCCACCAGGACGGAGTGAGCTCTGAGATGAGTGAGGATGATGGTGTGGCGATCTCTGCTGGGTGCAGAGGAAACAGTGGATACGGCAACGCGGAGTTATGTGTAGCAGCCCTGGTATTCTGTTGTATTAATGAGGGATTAAAGCCAGGGCCAAATACCTGGAGAGCTGAAATCTTCTCACAATGAAAGAGAAGTCAACTAACATGACATCAAGGGTGTGAAGCAGTCATTTTGAGGCCACTATAGTATTAATACAGATTGCAGAGTTACTAACGGCATCAACCCCTATGTAATAATTGTGAATCATGAGAGTTTCCCTAATGTACTTTAAGATCCTGAATGTCTTCTGAGTCACTCAGGAATGATTAATATTTATAATGAAATGATATTAGGCATTTTTATGCTTAATATTTTTTTGAAGATGTTGGTCTGTTTGCAATAAATGTGGTATCTCATTGATTTGGATAATTAAATTGATCAGAAATATTTATTCCTCAATCTCTGGATGAATGGAATTATTTTTCCCTTGACCTTACTAAAGAACTAGTTCAATAAAATTCATAATACTTGGTGTGTTAAGTAATATATGCACACCATCTAATACCCCCACACTCAGGGTATAGTTATCTTCTCTGTGCATTTGGGGAGCTTGTGGCTCTGACAGCAGCCAAGGCCCATGAACTACAATGCCATGGCATCCATTGATACAGGTAGTTGATTCGATCAGATTGTAAACAGGTAATGTTTCTTTTTACATTCTCCTGTAGCACTTAGTCACGATCTGAATGTATTCAGAATATATTGGCACTTGGCTCTACCTGCTCAACTCTGAGTGTATCCAGTGCACAATGAATGTTTCCTGCAGTTGGTTGAGGTCACCCAGGCAGGTGTCTTGTGCCTTACCTGCATTGTATATTGTGATTAAATAGTAATATGGATGAGACTGCTTTCATCACTTTGCTGCTCAATGGAAATGAGCATCATTTTGCCTTATTTTGCTGCTATAGTCAGCTATGAGTTTTGATTAAAGGCTCTATTTTACAGTTCGATAATGAAAGTGAACAGTGTTATGGATTGATGTCTTTAGGGAATCAGTGATGTCTGGTAATCTATCAGTCCTTGAGGCTTAGATTGCTGATGGTAAGCTTAAGAGCTCAACTGCATAAGTGAAAAGTAGTTCCTATTTGGGGAAAATAAGAAAGCTGTAAAAATGAATCCAGTTTATTCCTGGCCTTGGGAGGAAGTCCTGTGGCTTCCAGCATGATATAACATTGACTGTGAGATAGGATTACAGCAGGAACTCTTTAATTGCCATTAAAATTCTTTACGGTGTACTATATATTTAGCAGATGTTTTCAAGATAGTCAAAAATGTAAGAAATGAATGTAATCATACAGCCAAAGGTACTTTTATGGAAAGAAAACATTTTTCTGTTTATATACATACATCACAATTTCCATCGGGATCCTATCCTTACCAGACTTTAATTTGATTTGATTTTTTCCTTATAGTCCTACATATTTCCATGAATGTTCAAGTAAATTAAAGAAGAAAAAGACATTAAGAACCAGAGAAGAAAATCTTTTAAAAGTTCATGGCCTTTTTTACTTCCAACTTGGAAGATAATGCTAATTACTATATGAGGTGTATTAAGTATTTCCACAGTTGTATTTTTGAGTAGGTGCTTGAACCTGACTGCCTATCCTTTTTGGAACCTGACAAATTTCACAGGGCCATGACCATATATTTTATATTTTAGGGTTTCTGACATTTCTCCAGCTGTATTTTGGGGTTTCTGGGTTTGTTGTATATTTGTAGCATTTCGTACAGTGAAAGCTGCCTACTCTTGCTTATTGCTTATGGGAATTGTTCTGGCATGCTTTCCTAAGAACAAAATTCTAAGCTTCTGTAGTTTTAATTTTACCGGAAGTTAGTTTGTCTGGTATTCTTTGCCAAGTAATTACATTTCTCCCTCATTTCAGCTGAGCTTTCAGCACAAGATTGGGATCCTCTATTGCAAAGCAGGCCAGAGCACAGAGGAAGAAATGTATAACAATGAGACGGCGGGACCAGCTTTTGAAGAATTCCTTGATCTTCTGGGCCAGAGAGTACGGCTGAAAGGATTTAGTAAATATCGAGCTCAGCTAGACAATAAAAGTAAGCTTCATATTTGTGTGTGGGCAAAAATTTAATTCTCCAAAGGTAGTCATACTGTGTAAATCTAAGCAAGGGATCACATGCCCTGCTGTTCCTGACCCCCGAAGCAGCCTAGCAAGCATATTTGGGATAGAGTTTAGATTTCCTCAGATGAGCAAAGGAAGCACATTTCTCATGCGGTATGTGCTTCCCATCATAAGCTCAAAAGATCAATTCCTTTCCTTTTGTAACGCCAGCAGAGAGATTCCCCAGTGTTGCAATAAGAATCTTTGAATATTTTTTTCTTTCTTTTAGCCTAACGTCTTCTATTATACCCTTGTTTCAGTGTATCAAGGACAAGAACTGCATTCGTTTCTAAAAGACAAAATATTAACACATTTCATTCATGCCGTGTTATTGGGCTTATTTATTTATTTTTCATTTCCAGAGTCATGATGTTAACTGGGGAGTTGGAGCAATGATTAGAAAGCTGATGCATCCTATTTTTCAAGGGCCTTAGTCAGGTCCCCTTGAGTGGTACACATATTAGTTGCAAGGTACCAGATTGGCCTTTTCAAAATGTGGGCTGTATGCCCTCCTATGATGTACTGTTATCTAGTTGATATCAGCACCTGAAATACCAGGCAGAGTAATTTTATATATTTTGGAAAATTCTGCCTATTATCCAGTGATTAACTGCTTGCTCTTTTAATGAAAAGCTACGAGTAGATAGATCCTAAACTTGGAGGTTCTGAAAGAACATCTAGGCCCCACTCCTAGTAGGAGTGGCGAAAAGTGAGTTTTCCACATGGGAGTGTCAAGGGTATGGCTGAGCTGGGATTAGAACCATGGAGGCCTTGTGCCCTGTGGCTCCCTGCCTTTTATTCTCCCTTAAGTCATAAAGCCCTGCCCCCAATGCCCACTCCACTTGGGACCTTGATGGATAGACTGGTATTTCATTTAGATGAGGGTGGTGCCTGTAGTCAGTTCTGTTTTTAGATGTTTTTGAAAATTGCGGTTCCAGGATAGATCACAAGACCCAGCAATGGTCTTAACTTACTGGTAGGGCCCTGTGTGTCCTCCACACAGGGTTGAAGTTTGACTATTACATTAAGGGTATGTGGCTCATGCCTCAGATATGTAAAGATAGGGAAATAATTCATGGCACCCAAAATATGAACATCCGTATATTTTAAGAAAGATTAATGAGACCTTTTCTGATTTTCTTTCCCTTTTCTTTTCAAAATCCCCTTTCTTACAAACCACATTCACCCCCTAGAGATGCTGAGATACTGTCCTTAGGGATGTCCTTCCACTGCTGATGTGAACTCTTGTTACTACGAGTATGTGTCCTCTCTCTCCAGTGGATAGATTTAGAAAACGTTTGAAGAACTTCTGATCTGTATAGTCCATAAAACTGCAATGTAGATAATCCAAATGTTTTTCTGTGTATAGAACTGACAATAGCTTTGAATTGTTATGACTTATGAGATGTCCTTTGTACATTACAGATATGTAGTACTTAAGCACCTTAGCTCAAGGAAATGAGAACATAAGAACTAGATTTTGATATGTTGACTCTAATAATCAGCTAACCTTTAGGTTATTTTTATGAGCAAGGCATTCTGTGAGATGCAAAAAAGTCTTAACATTCCTTTAGTAGAGAAGAGATGTCTAAGAATTAGGTATCATGGAATGGTCAAATAAAAAGTATGTCTGTTGGCGGGAGGGGGGAAGTAGTGTAGAGTTACATAATGTGTGCCATCCGCACCACCTGGGGATTAGACTCGCTTGAAGCGCAGGCATGTGGGGGGGAGGGGGGGAGGGGCAATGTATGTAACCCAAACAATATTTGTACCCCCATTACAAGATGGAATAAAAAAAAATTTAAAAAAAAAATAATTTTAATCTGAAAAAAAAAAAAGTATGTCTGTTAATGAGTAAGATGTGCACCGTCTGGGGGAAGGTCATGCTTGAAACTCAGACTTGAGGGGGGAGGGGGGCAAGGGCATTATACGTAACCTTAAAATTTGTACCCCTATAATATGCTGAAATTAAAAAAAAGTATGTCTGTCAAGGAATGGACAAATAAAAATCTTCCATTTAAAATTGGAGGGAATTGGGTTCTAGTTTTAACTTTCTCTGCCCGTAGGACTTTGGTCAAATCTGGTCCTCACTTTATTCACAGAGGGTGTTGGGCTAGGCTGTCTGGGAACTTCTTTCAAGCTCCAAAATGGGTTGTTTCTCTCTTGAGTACAAAAAAAAATGGAGCAGGAACAGGGGATTTCAGCCACTAAGACATTCCACTAGCCAGAGTGCAGAACAGCCACCACGGGCAGCCTTTATTGGTCTAGGTGCAAAGAATGATAAAACTAATAGCCTGTGTCCCTTTTCGAAGAGAAATATTTGCAGCAAACCCCAGAACCAGCCTTGTTAGTTTGCCTTCTTCATTACCATGCTGATGTTTCAGAAAAAAATTCAGAATATTTAATTTTAGAAATTCATCTTTTAGCATGGCTTCGATAAACAAATTATGATCACATTTTTATTTTTATTTATTTATGTTTTTTGAGACAGAGTATCACTCTGTTGCCCAGGCTAGAGTGCCGTGGCGTCAGCATAGCTCATAGCAACCTCAAACTCCTGGGCTCAAGGGATCCTACTTCCTCAGCCTCCCAAGTAGCTGGGACTATGGGCATGTGCCACCATGCCCGGCTAACTTTTTCTATATATATTTTTAGTTGTCCAGCTAATTTCTTTCTATTTTTTTTTAGTAGAGACAGGGTCTCGCTCTTGCTCAGGCTGATCTCGAACTAATGAGCTCAAATGATCCTCCCGCCTCAGCCTCCCAGAGTGCTAGGATTACAGGTGTGAGCCACCACACTTGGTCTATGATCACATTTTTAAAAGTGTTTTCCCCTCCAGTACATTTTTCTTCTTTCACTGCAATTTCCTGAATCTGAAACCTAATATCAGTCAGCATTTCTTTTACTGATTTTGGGGGGGTTTTTTTGTTTGTTTATTTTGAGAGAGGGTCTCACTTTATTGTCTGGGGCAGAGTGCAGTGACATCATCATAGCTCACTGCAACCTCAAATGCCTGGGGCCAAACAATCCTTCTGTCTCAGCCTCCCGAATAGGTGAAACTACAGGCACATGCTACCATGCGCTGATAGTTTTTCTATTTTTTGTAGAGATGGGGTCTCACCATGTTGCTCAAGCTGGTCTTGAACTCCTGACCTCAAGCAATCCTCCCACCTCAGCCTCCTGAAGTGCTAAAATTATAGGCGTGAGCCACCATGCCCGACCTCCCTTACTGAATTTTAACCATCCTAATAACAGTGTTGTGATGGGGGTCATTGCATGTACTAGGCTGTTTCATCATCCAGCCTCCAGTTTTGTTGTCAGTGAGTCAGTTGTCAATGAGTCAGCTGTTCACTGAAGGAGCGTTGGTTGTTCCCTTGTGACTGTGCATGCATGCTTCCAAAGCTGTGTTCACTGTCAGTGTTCTGAGCTAAGACAATTAACATGGAATATTACTTTCTAAGAAGTCCTATGAAAAATATAAGTATATATTTAATGAATAGTTGAAAGGAAAAATTTCTTTATTTGGGGACTAGTTGATATACAACTTATCCTATCTGACCATCTGTAAGTTAATTTATTAGTATCTATAATGTAAACATTTTAAGACTCACCTTATTCATGAAAGTGCCTTCTGTGGGCGCCTTTTCAGAGCATCCAAGAATTGTATATGATATTTTTTTCTAGAGAATTTTTAGGACTGTCTCTGAATTGGATATAAATATTGGAAAGAAAGACTTACCACAGAATTCAGAAAGAAAATAGTAGAGGTCCATGAAGGTTGAATATTTTAGTGTTTTTAAAGTAAAAATTTATACTTGTAGTTTAGAAAAAGATTAACCTAAGATAGCTAGTTAGGTTTCTCCCTCAAACACAATGGAATAAATGATGTTAAACAATGTGATTCCTTGTTTGAAAAGTAGAAAATAGCCTATATATAGATTAAGAATTGAGAAAAGCAGTCCTGAATTCCATGACATTTTACTTTCTATATATATTTTTTGTCTTCATCTATCTATATGCAAAAAGTCATTCAGAACTTCTCTCCAAAATTATTACTTAAATGTTTTATAGTCACTGGATTAGTTTTAATGTCTGAAACTCTCAGTCTGAGGTAGTATCATTGATAATACAGATGGATTTTAAATTTTCGAAGAATCATTCTGCTCTTCAAAAGATGAGTAGCTCTTCAAAAGATTTAACAGAGCTTCAAATGTCATAGTGTTTTAACATATGTGTCAGTTTGTAATATACTGTGAGATCACATTCATCCTCCGTATTCTTAATGCATATGATGTATTACTGCACTTCCTCTTGAAAGAAGAACAGATTATTACATCATTCAGGGAAGGAAATGTTTAAAATAACATTCATTGTTCCCATTTCTATATTCAGTCAGTCCTGTTTCATTTTTCTGTGTTCTGGAAGACTAAGTGCCCAGGAATAACTAAGAATTAACTGTAAACACACAAAAGGATACGTATGGCAAGGCTATCTGCTGGTTAGTCTCACCCTTTAGATAATTGCATCCAGACTTGCACCGGCTTCTTTCCTCAGCTGCTTACCTGTGTGCCAGCTTGCAGGAGCACCTTGCCCTCAGTTGGTCACCTAAATCTGTATTATGAGGGCAAGAACAGAGAGAAAAGTAGCCCCTCAGGCTGCAGCTGTGGAGTGAGAGGTGGTAGAAGCGGTGTTTGGTGAGGGCAGGATATGCAACATCCAGATGCCGGTAGGGTATAGCTCCGTGGGGTTTTTTTCAGTGCCATTGCCCTTTGTAATAATAACCTAACTGTTAATGCCCTAATTTTATAGTTGCCTAACTTTTGTGATTCATCTTTGCTTTCAGCTGATTCCACGGGCACTCACTCCCTCTATACCACGTACAAAGACTACGAACTCATGTTCCATGTGTCCACCCTGCTTCCCTACATGCCCAACAACAGACAGCAGGTATGTCCTCTCCAGCCTGGGGCTTCCTACCCTGAATGTGAAGTCTGAGGTCAGCCCACTGACGATACTGATGCATTTAGAATTTGCAAAGAATCGGTATAGTTTTTCTTGAATACCATTAATAATCTTTGGTTCTTTTATCATTTGGAAGTATTCGGGCTTCAAAAGGAGTATCATTGCACTTTTTCCTTGTAAAACTTAGAAACTCTTCTGCACTCACCTTTATTGCTTGCTAGGCAAAATCTTAAGAAGAAACCTATGTCAATTGTGTTAATTAGAAAAGGGCCAATTATGTTTATCTGACTTAGGTTTCTGCATTTGGGTAAATACTTACTTATAGAAAATACTATTTGCAGTTGTTACTGGTGCTATTTTCAAATACTCATTCAGTTTTTATTATTTTAATTGGATTTACTGACCTTTTTAAAGGAAAAAAAAAATTAGTGTGCATCATGCTTTGAACACAGCCACTCAGTAAGAATTAAGAATTTTTGAAAACTTGAATGATGCATAGAACATCATAAAATAATTCATATTTTTTGTATAACTGTAAAATGGGTTGAACAAGTTCTTTTGCAAAGATTGCTAGAAATATTTTTTTTTTCTTGTACCAGAAATATTTTAAATGTCATGTCTACTTTATGAGCTTGAGAGGACTTTGGGGATTGTTTGGGATAGAAAACAATCTGTGTTTTGGATAGAGAGGATCTGTGGAGTGGAGAAGGCTCCATTCCACGTCTTGTAGAGTCTTGTGGGCTCTACCAATGTTAAGCTGAAGGCTTTTTGGAAGATATCGACTGCTTGAGTTTCCATTTGTTTATGGAAAGGTTTTTAAGTTACTGGGATCTTGCAACTGATTCATTTGCATAATCTAATTTTAGGGGTTTGATTGTATCCGGGTTAAATCCAGAGTTAAAGTTTATTTTCATGCTTAGGAAACTTAGTTCTTCTGAAGTCACTTAACTCATACTCCTTTGCTCTAAATATATTAAAGCATCAAGGACTTGCTCAAGAGGTATTTGTCAAATGAATGAAACTTAATTATTTCAGAGGAGTTTTCTTTTTTTAAACACTCATAAAATTCTATGAATTTAGTCAAAGTCTGCATATTTTCCAAAGAAGAACCAGCCTCCTACCTCTCTTTCTCCCACCACTAGTTTCAGGAAGCGCCTTAGCCTCGGACCCCACAGCCAGGAGAGGGCAGGCCCCTGGTTCCCAGGGCTCTTCACAGTGGGGACACTGGCTCCCTCTTCATGTCTCTTCTCCTGGTCCTGGCTAGCTGGATTTTCTTGCCACTTTCCATCCATTACTTATGTCAATCCCTTGTCCTTCTGAATTTTTGCAGTGTTTTCTAATCATGTTCTTCCCACCACCTTCAAATATTCTATCTCTAGATTACACATCTGTGTATTTTTTAAGAGCTAGACTTACAATCACTAAATCACATGTACATATTTATATATGTTTTAACCTAAAGGATTTTAGCTCTTAAAAAATTTATTTGGAATAATACCAAACAGATTCACTGGATATTAATAGGCTTAATTTAGACTAGTACGGTTGTCCAGCAGATATTTGTGAATCATTCAGTAATTAAACTCTGTGAGAGTTGTTGCTCAGAAAACTGACAGAGTTTATTCACGCCAAGAAAGTCTGTCAGCGCGTTAGCAGAAATAGAGCCAGTGACTTTTGACCCCCCACATTGGGTATTCAAACCACAAAGCCCTTCCAGTTCCCTAATAATTTGAGTCATTGGACTCCAAACTGAATTGGCCACAGTGTTTCACGTGTGGCAGCCTGTAGAGTTTTTTGAAGTCTTTGCTGTTATCAGAACTCAAAACTGGCTTCCCCGCCCCCTTTCATGATATGGTAATTAAAATCTGTGGGTCTTGCAGTTCTCTGTGCCTGACTTCATTTCACTGACACTGTCCTTAAAAAATTCCACACAAAAAATTAAGAGACCCAAGAAGGGGAAAATGTAGATGGGAATGGGTGTTGAATGGGTGTATGTTAAACTTCCCAAACTGGAGATTAAAAGAAAAATACCTGTAAATTGAGACTGTACATCACAGACTTCGTAGCCTGAAGACCTATTTTTTAGTTCACCTTTTCTTTTTTTACCTTGATTGAGAGTCCATGGCATTGTATAAGGTATGCTGATAGGTCAGAGGTGGAAAACAGTAAAAACTACTTGTTTTGTGTTTTTAATTGCACTTCCTTTATATGGAAAAGGTATGATCCCATGTGTGGGTGGTTAGGAAACCTGTATACTAAGTGTGCTGTGTGGACAAGGTAAACATAACGTGAAGACGTTGTGTGAATCGTGTAAGGTAAGAGTCAGCAGACTTGCATTCTGAGCCTGTCTCAGTCACTTGCCCAGTGGCCTTGGGTAAGGTTCTTAGTCTGTCAAGAATTGTGATAATGATATGATGAGGCCATGGTCTAGACAGCCAGGGTAGCTGCTTGGAGCACTGTAGTGAGGAGGAGGAATCTAGGCTAGCACCGGGCTCAGAGGGAATGAACGCCGTCTCGTAGAGATAGCTTCCATGGGTTTGGAAGTGGGAAAATGTGGCACACATGAGCATATTTGGACTAGATGATGTATAACATCCCCTCATAGTGTGAGTGTCCTGTGATGCTTGGGCCATCTTTCTAGGTTGAAAAAAAAAAGCATTAGCAGAACACAGGTGTTAAGAGCAAGAATTCCGGAACCAGACTCCCTGGATTTGAATCCCAACTACTAGCTTTGTGACCTTAGGCAAGCTTCTCTATGTTTTAGTGTGCTTTTTCCCTGAAAGCAGGAATTTGTATCTGTTTTTTTCACTGAGATGTCCCCATGTACCTAGAAAGTACCCAGAGCATGGTAAGTAGTCAATAAACATTTCAATGAATAATGAATGAATGGACAAACCTTGCTTAGGTGGTAGTTTATGAGAATTAGATGAATTAATACATGTAAAGCACTTAAAATAGTGCCAGGCATGGAGTGTGCTCAATAAATTCAAGTGGTTATTATTTTATGATTCATTAGATATAGAACACCAGTATTTTAGATGACTTAATTTGCATTTTATTTTCTTGTTCCCAGTTCTAAAGATCTATTATGAAAAGCTAAGCCCTGAATGGCTAAGAAAGGAGGGAGGGACTACGTTTATCAATCATATCAGAAATTTATTTTTACTTTGGCATTTAATAAAATGTTTCATTATTTATGAATTGTCATCAGAACGTTTTGTCTGTAGATAAACGATGCCCTTTTGCAATCTTGGGACATGTACTTTTCAAATTTGTTATCGGTTGTATTGACTCTTTCCACTTTTCTCGCTCACCCCACAAATTATGTTAATACCAAGAGCAGAAATGTCTGAAATGACCAGCTGGGTTCATGAGTGCAATTTGATGCCACAGGACTTAGCAAAGTTAACTGGCCTGTACATGACTTGTGCCTGTAACTTTGGCCTCATTAGCACCACAGTGTTTGTGCCTGTTTAACAAGTCCAGACTCATCCACATAAGATCTAATTTCTTGTGTTCCTTCTTGTAATAAATCAAGCTGAAAGCTGATTCCAAGATGCATTAAATGTCTTGAGAGAGTTCACCATAGTTGCAAAACAGTTTAATCTTTGGAATGTCCCTGACTCTCACAAAGAAAACCTAGCCAGACAGAGAAAATGATAAGAAACCTGGCTCTTGGAGTATTTTCTTTCTTCACAAGTTAAATCCAACAAATCTCCCTGGGCCCATTTGGCAATCTATCCACTTTTCCCAGAGCTGCCTTCCCCTGTGTGTGCTTCCCTTCTACTTGCCCTGTAGACAAATCACGGTTAAGTCATCATGGGATGTCATCAGTGGAACTTCACAAATGAGCTTTAAACTTCATTTTTGAAGAGAAACCATTACTTTAAACTAGATGTATAAAGAGATAAAGGCATCTCAGTGCCTGACACACGGTAACCTTTTTCTTTTTTAATGTATGCATAAAGTTTGAGCTGCTGTAGTTGGAAGGGGGTATCCAAGCCCCATGGAGGTGCCTAATCAGTAAGATCAAGCCCCTAGGTTTTTGAGATTACTGTTAAAGGATACTGGTCTAACCCTAGTAATGGACTTGACATCATAGAGGTAACAGTGGTCCACTTTACTACATTTGGGCTAGGCCTTGAACCCCTTTCTCCACATTAGTTAGACTGATAATAAGCCCCTGCCTTAAAGACTTTGTGTACTTCCCTAAGTCCCTAATTGATACTGCTGAAGACCATTTAAATACTGGAACAACCTGCCTGATTAAATGCTCTATGAGCTGATCCTAAGTGTACTTAAGTTCACCTATAAATAATACTATAGAATGTTTTGAAAGGATAAAATACTTATGCAGCTTTCCATGACTAGCTTTATTCCCAGACCCTAAGTAGGAGTGTATACTTATATTAGATAACAAGGATTGCAGCTTAGAATGAGAATTGGTATTGCCTAATGTCAGAAGAAAGATACTTATATCTTCCTAATCATTTTCATCTTTACTGTTATGAAGTCATTAAAAAATCCACATTCTTAGATTATTTTTGTTTGTCTATTTTCAAAATACTCAGCTTAACTGGTTTGTACATTTAATTTACTCTTGTTTTGGGTAAAATATGATAGTACAAAATGGCAAATCAGTGATGAATCCTTGAAACAAATTTGATATGAGCTTCTTGCTGATCCTGGGATAAGAATGGTTAGCTAATGTTCACATTTTTGCAGGGGGCAGGTAACTCTTTTTCTCCTCTAAGAATAGATTTTTTTGTATTTATGTGCATAAGTTGCCCCTCCTTATTATTTAGAGTGCTTTTCTATGTTCACTTTTTCCATGTTTTTTCATAGAAAACTATAGCTGTTTCTTAAAAATCAAGGCAAAATTCTAATCACTGGTGCAAACTCTTGAGTATGGAGTCTATGCGGGGTGTGTGTGCGTGCACAGGTACATATGTATGAATGCAAAATTAGGACAGTCTCTCTAAAAGAGGATAATTCAGCCCTCTTGTGAAGGGGAGGAACTTTCCCACTAAGGGGTTAGCAAGTACAGAGCACCTTGGGTAAGAACAAGTTGTCTTGTCGAAGGGACAGGGTGGCTGTCTAGAAGGTGAGGAATAGGTGAGGAGGTCAGAGAGGTAGGAAGGGATCAGTCAAGTCTCAGGAGTCTTTGTTGGCCCTCTTCATATTGACAGGACTTAGACTCAAACCCAAGGACCAGAGCTAAGAACTCGTGATTGCTTTCTTATGGGACATAGATGTGCTTCTTTCTGAAGACCATTTTTTGGAGCTCTGCTTCCTCCAACTTCAGATGGGCTTTCTATTCTCTGACTCTTAGAAGCTTCTTCTGAACCATATTCTGGCTGCTTCTCTTTCATATTGTATAGCTTTTCCTCAGAATTAGGTGTAAAATGCTTGATTCTTTCTTGCTAGATTTAAAAAAAGAATTTAACAAATGAACATATGTATATAGATATACAGCATCTAGTGGGTCTAATCTAGTTCAGCTTTATCCCATTTTGGATCCAAGTATTGCTGCCTGACACTTGTTTATTTTCACTTCATTTTTTTCTCTCAATTTTGTTGTTTTGGGTTTTTTCTCTCAATTTTGTTTTTGTTTTGTTTTTTTACTTTTTAATTGATATATAATAGTTTTATATATTATATTTTAGGGGTACAGGTATTATACCAATATACAATATGTAATGATCAAATCAGGGTAATTAGGATATCCATGATCTCAAACATTTTTCTTTGTATTGGGAACATTACAATTCTTCTCTATATTTTGATACATGATATTTTGCTGTTAACTGTAATATCCCTACTGTACTATTGAATACTAGAACTTACTCTATATTTTTGCACCAAGTTAAAACTGGCCTTATGAATCCTAAAGTGTGTTTAAGGAATTGTGACTAAACCTATTGCTATATATGCTATTTCTTTAGCATCTGTATACTTTTGCCATGGAATTGGGTGAAGACTCACATTTTTCACTTTCTTTCTGATAACAACAGCTTCTTCCTGTTTCACAACTTGAATCAAATGTTGGAAATTTAGTAGAATTGACCGTGGAAATCTGTCTAATACAATATTTATTAATACACTTTTGCAGTTGAAAACACTAATAGATTGATTGGTTCTCTTGGTGTCACTGAAAAAGCATTATTAATTTTACTTGCCTAGAAAGAAGATAACCCTAGAAGATGCCATTTCTTTAATTCCCCAAAACAAATAGTGCCTTCAGGTTTTGCTAGGCTGTATTCATGGTTTGCCATCCCTTTCCCCTTTCCATTTACAGACTGATTCTATAGAATTTCATTGACCAGTTAGAAAAATGCATAAACTAAATACTAAAGAAAATATTTATCTTCTTCTTTAAGAAGGTCAAGAAATTACTTAGGTTATTTCATGGTTGGCAAAATCTTAAAACAAAAAAATGAATAATATTTTTGTTAGTTTTCCAGATGTTTTCTTTAGTCTCTGAATAAATTCAAGCATCCTGTTAATGGATAAAGTGTTCATTTTTATTCTCCTTCAAAGAGCTTTAGATTTTGCTCTTCTTAATGAATTTCCTTATCCCCCCTCCCCACACTGCCTTATTTTTTTTTTCCCCACAAAGTGCATTATATCACCATGCTTAAATTAACTAGACTTTTAAAAACATTTTTTGGCCCATTTTACAAAGCAAAATAATAGGCTTAGAAAAGGACAAAAGCCATTTGGCATGTTGTGAAAGTAACCAGCCTTAAAGTTTCCTTTAAATATTCCTCTGGTGGAGTATAGAATTGGATCTAATGTCTTCCTTCAGGAGAAAGAGAAATTGAGTAAAAATAGCTGTCCAATTTGCTCTTGCAGTCACAACA
Organism: Cheirogaleus medius; assembly: GCA_008086735.1. Lineage (NCBI taxonomy): Eukaryota > Metazoa > Chordata > Mammalia > Primates > Cheirogaleidae > Cheirogaleus > Cheirogaleus medius. The sequence continues at coordinate 37,979,428 of VBSM01002153.1, read as the reverse complement.
GCCAGGAGGCACCGACTGAGTCCATCCCTGCACTGTGTTTGATTGAGAGGGCCGGCCAATGCGCAGTGGCACACGTAATAACTCAGGAAGGAAGCTGCCTGGTGCTCTCTCCTTGGCTTTGCCCATTGTGAATTTCATCTTTGATTTTTCAGTCTGAGAATCCCTGTGTTTCAGGGATATCGAATGGAAGTACAGCAGGAACTACCATGATTTCTATTCTGCAAATACACTGAAGACCATATTAGGCATATGTTAAAGCTATTTATTTGTTCCTCATTTTCCTCGTCTTATTACAGTTCCTATGAATCCTGTATTTCAGTTACTGGGGAAAAGAGGGAAGAATGTCTTTGCCAAGTACAATTTTCATGGATTTTTTTAACATGCATTTGAAATGGCACATTTTACTTCAAATATCTAGCAAACTTCTTTAAAACTATAGATTTAACACATTGCCACACTAGAAAAAAATATTTTTTTCCTTGAGGCCACAGTGTTTTATTATGAAAATAGAATAAAAACTTTGAAAACAAAATGATCCTTTCTAATTTAATAAAAAATTTATTATTTTTTTGTTTTCTGTGCGTGAGTTATAGGCAACTTGAAAAATAGTTCTTACAGCTCTCAAGGTGAAGAGACATATGAGTTACATATGCTTCACGGGGCCCCGGGCTCAAAACTACTGAGTTAAATACAACTCACATGGCAGTTAATGTGTTAAATGAGGTGGCCAACTGGGTCTGTATTAATACATATTATTGTATGTTTCAAAACTACTCAGTAAGGTAATTTTTGTGTATTTATAACTTTAACCATGGGGATTTAAATAGAAATTTTCTAGCACATGAATCAGCAATTTAACTGGACTGTAGAGAACTCTGAAAGAATGAACATTTCATTCCACTTTTCTAGGCCTTTTATCATGTGAAATCACAAGTCAGGGACCTGACAATGAAATCCTTTTTGTATCTGGATTTAAAAAGCTTTAAAAGTTGAACTTAATGCTCTTTACAGTGGAATATGCATTATAGGTGCCAAATAAATTTAAGGGCAAGGTCATGGTCTTTGTTATTGCTAGTAAAGAGAGCTTTACTACCTGAAATTGTCCCATTCCAGCAATGACATCACCAACTCATGTGAGGATTATTTTATGTATTAAAACTGAAGATCACAAATGTTTAGAGCACAGATCCATGCCTTCACTTGCATAAACTTACAGAGTGCCTTGTGTGGGAATTTATTGGCATGTGTTCATAGGAAAGAAGTGATCACAATTTTAATACACAGTGTTATATGTCAATAAACACATTTGTATCATTCATTTGTTTAGCAAATGTGTATTGGATACTTACTCTGCTTAGCGTGCCATTAGGAACTAGGAATCCAAGTCAGTAAGAAACATGCCTGTCCTTAGGAAGGTTATGACTTGATATGTAACCAACAGTTAGAAGACAGTACAATTAGTGCAATAGAAATAGGCTTAGGGGGTGTAGGTGGGGTATCAAAGTAGTCTTGAAGAGGAAATTTCTTTCCGATGAGGTGACATCTGTGGAGACCTTAATTGTGTTGGAGAAACTTTGAGTGAAGGGAGCATTCGTGGCAGGAGGAACGTCAAAAGTAAAGGCACTGGTAAAATGGTACTACTCTGGGCTTCCTTCTCTCCTGCCAGATTTGCAGTTTATAAGATTATAAACTATTGGGTTTTCTGGCTATTAATCCAGTGGAATTCTGCATTTACGAATTACATTTAAAAAGCCAGGTTTCAATTAATTAGTTTGAATTATTACCCACCAAAATGACAGTGTTCTGTATTTTTGTTGCAGAAATGCATGCTACTACGGGAGCACACAGTATAAGCTAGGGCCATTCAATGTAATAATGTAATAGAGTTTTCAGCAAATCTGTACCCTCTCTTAGACTCTGTCTCTTCCTTTTAAATTGAAAAACTTCAATTATAAAATAACTTAAAGTGTTATGAGTTCTAATGTGCTGTTATTTTAGGGGTAAAGAAAGAAGGAACTGGATAAAGATGAAGAGAGAGAATGCAAGTTGAATTTTAAAATAAAAGAGATAAACTTAAATTTTTAGGTGTTTCTTTCCACAGGTCTTTCAGATGAAGCTATTTTGCCTTATCTGTGCCAAATTTAGAAGCACTAGCTTCCAAAGAATAACTCTGCTTTTTCAAAATCACTTCTTTAATTGAAATAAGTGAATGTATGCATTTATATATTTTGTTTTAAAGAAAAACATAACCCTGTGTATGTGTGTGTTCACTTTCTTGACCACAGCTTTTGAGGAAAAGGCACATAGGAAATGACATCGTAACCATCGTCTTCCAAGAGCCTGGGGCGCTTCCTTTTACTCCAAAAAGCATCCGGTCTCATTTTCAGCATGTCTTTGTCATAGTCAAAGTGCATAATCCATGTACCGAAAATGTGTGTTATAGGTGAGTCAGTAAAACCTGATTTATCATTCTCCCAGCTTTATTTCAATAGAACATCTTTTCCCAAAATATCTCGTCTTCCAATGATTATTTCTAACTTCATAATTTTCTAATTACTCAGCCACTTTCTATAAGAAATAATTGCCTTCTTCCCATTTTCCTCCCTTGAAAAAATGAAATGCCCAGAAGTTCAAAATGGTAGATTACACCTTTCCTCTGTTTTTCCCATAAAAACTATATCCAGCCCCTGCCAGAACCAGTAGTTGAATGGGTATCAGCCTTTGAGTTGGATGTTGTTGCCATTTAAGTTCTTCTTTAGGAGAATTAAGTATTGTGGTAGTAAAGTATTTCTTTTCATAAAAGATCTTGGAAACACTACCACAGGGCTGCTGAAACCAGGAGTTGACACTTGCTTTGGTGACTTCAGAAGGCCATGTGCCTTGGAATTCTTAGGCTATTTCTGACAAGGCCTACTTTTAGTCTTTTACCCCTACTCTTGCATTCTGTCTTAGAAAACAGCTGCAGCTGTATGGTCATACTGTGTGGGGGATTTCTAAAAGAGTGGGCCTTTGACCCAAGTTTGAATCCACCTTTACTGCTTATCATGGGGCTTTGTGTAAGTTCTTTTTGTTAGCCTTAAATTCCTTGTCTTAAAATTAAGGATGATAGTACCTACTTAAAAATGTGGTTATGAAGAAAAATAGCCTGAATTATGGAAAACACTTATTTAGAGTTCCTGGCATTCATCCAAGGTTATTTTCCTTTATAATCTTAAACAGTAGTTGTGAATTCAGCTTCCCACTGGATTTAGGCATGGGACATGAATATTCGTTGTGAGAGCATGGTGGACCCTCAAAGATTGCAGAGCTTGCCCTTTAAAGGCAAAAGAAAAACTAATCTGCATGTGAGATGCTGCCAGTTTATATTCTACCCAACGTCCAACCCGTCTTAGGAGAACAGAGTCTGCAAACCATAGTTCTTAACCTGAATTTTGCCTCCTAGTAAGCTTATTAAACATAGGGAGTCTCTGGACCCACTATGTGGTGTTCTAATGTAATAGACCGGCAGTCGGTCCCAGCATTCCTCTCTTGGCATTCTTATACAAATCTGGGTTTAAGACCACTAGCCTAAAAGCTCAGAACTACTTTAAATAAATGATATTTGAAGAAATCTGGTATCTATTCTGCACAAATTATGTGCTTAAAATAGATAATATTAGTACAAACATGTTGAGTTGGCTTTTTGCTCTGGGATCTCACCCAGTGAAAGGTAATTATGAAGAATACTTTAAAATGAACCTTACTAATGGGTTGGAAACTTAAGCCTAGGGCTTTATTGTATTTGGTATTATTTTATTGGCTGCTATTTTTAGGTAAAATCAAGTACTTTTAATTTTCCATCTTTATGTTTATATCATGAAATGGTTCACTAGTATACAAATTCATAAAGATAAATTATATCCATTCATTTTTATTTCTTTTAGGTTTTCTGGTTTTAATTAAGTTACTGGGGGAAGGATGTTGAAACCAGTATAGATCTTACATATAAACAAAGTACATCACATTATTTTTTCTCTTATAAAAGCTAGCTTATGCAAATCATTCAGAGATAGAGTTTTTAAGAAACCACATGGTTATCACTAAATTAATATTTACTAATCAGAGTCCAGTGTAAAGTCAGTAGAGTGCCTCACATTTTTGTAAGTGCCTCATCAGCTTCATTGATGTTACTTAAAAACATCACTAGTATTCCTTAAAAAATGAATAATAATAATCTTCAGGAATCCTGTGGTCTTACCCTGAGGCATGGCAGGATTAAGTAACTAGCTCTAAGCACTCAGTAGTAGAGCTGGATGCCATGAGGGTGCCTAACTCTAGAGTGTGCTTTTTATCAATTTCTTTATTGCCTTTTGACCACCAGGCTTTACTAAAACCCTTTCATGTGCATATTTTTACTTTTACTTTTGGTAGAGGGGTCTTGTATATCTAAAGCATTTAATAAATTCTGTCAGGTTGTTTGGGTAAAATAAGGAATTCTGGTACACATTCTCATTCATTACATTGGGGATACCAAAGAGTATTCCTTCTAATTTCAGCTCTACTGAAAGAGTTAAGGATCATATAAATTTTGTAACCAGCCATCTCTATTTTATCCCCGTGCCCAGAATATCATAGCAATCATGAAATAGCTGTGATTAAATTCTGCTACTTCTCTAGTACAACTTTGAGATGCATAGGATTTCAGTTTATTGAACAGGAATATAGCATACATTATAGAGAGAATCTTTAATTAGATATTAGTGTCTATAATTTGGTCCAAAACGAATTGCCCTTTTAAAAGTTAGAGTCACTGTGCCTCCATCTGTCCACTATGTAATACCACAGTGAGAGCCATCTTTGAGCATGTTTAGATATAAGAAATTTCCCGACATTTTAGCCTAAGTGCACACAAGCTGCAGTCAGAGAGTAACACAAGATCCACAGAGTTAATGTAAAAAAAAAAAAAAAAAAAAATCCTTCATAGCTCTGGTCCCCAATCCCTGGGCCTCAGCCTGGTACTGGTCCATGGCCTGTGAGGAACCAGGCCACTCATCACCACTTGAGCTCCACCTGCCCTCCTTCCCCTCTCCCCCACCGCTTCTGCCAGCCCATGAAAAAATTGTCTTCCGTGAAACTTAGGAATCTGGCCACCAGAGCATGAGGTGAGCAGTGGGCAAGTGAGTGAAACTTCATCTATATTTACAGCCATTCTCCATTGCTCACATCACTGCCTGAGCTCTGCTCCCCCCAACCCCCATCTGTGTAAAACTTATCTTCCATGAAACCTGTCCATGGGGCCAAAAAGGATGGGGACTGCTGCTTCAAAGTGTCAAATGAAATTTGGCCTTCTCAGCATTCCATGGGTAGAATACTGCTGGGAGGCTGCGCATGGTGGCTCATGCCTGTAATCCCAGCACTGTGGGAGGTTGAGGCAGAAGAATTGCTTGAGGCCAGGAGTCCAAGACCAGCCTGGGCAACATAGCAAGACTCCATTTCTACAAAAGAATAAGAAAAATTAGTCTTTCATAGCAGGGAAGACCCCTTTACAGCCAGTCATCCATCTTGCTGCTATACGTGATTAACTCCACTGAAGAGTGTGCACGTTAAGGCACAGGTGATAGATACCCGGAGCCTGTGATCTTTTTACAGTCTAACAACCACATTTTAGAAGAGGAGTTTGCATCTTACAGAACAAATTTGGACAGAATGTTTTTATGTCAGGATTTTCTGCAGTGATGAAAACAAAGCAAAGATTGCTTCCTTTCATTACCCCAACATAGCAGATATCTGTCTGAGCAGATGTGGGACTAGTACAAATTCTTGGTCTGTAGTAGCTACTCAGTAATTGAGGAGCAGATGCTCGAGATACTGTGGGATTCATTCACTTGCTTACTCATCTTAATCATTCCTTTGTTAATTCATTGATTCACTCTATAATTTATCTTATTCAGAAAAGGACTTGAGACAACTAAAGCAGCTGTCTGATGTTAGGAGAGCATTATTGGTTTTGATAGATTAAGATGGTGGTTATCAGTATACATTTGATCATTTTAGTTCCCGGGATCTCTGCAAACTTTACTCCCATAAAGCCTTTAGATTTTTTTTAAATGTGATGAAGTAGATTGAGCATTTCCTTAAAAATATTGACACTTAAAAATTTTGGCCCTGTAAGTATGATCATTCTGTCCTATGTCATTGAGATTCCATGAAGCCAACTGAGGCTAAATGCACTTTGGCTGGAAGCGTTACTGTCTTTTTCAGTGATAACCAGCCGCACAGAGTTAGGGAGCCACCCTGGTGCCATCTAAAACTTACCCTGCATGCTGTGGATCCATTACCCCTACATTTGCTAGCACTGCCATACAGATACCACAGCCTGGGTGGCTTAGACAGCAGACAGTTATTTTATCATAAATAAGACAAAAATATCTTTTCTCTTGGAGGCTCAAAGTCTAAGATAAAAATGTTGGTGGGGTTGGTTTCTCCAGTAGCTTCTCTCCTTGGCTTATGGATGGCTGCCTTCTCCCTCTTGTCTTCATGTGGCTTCCCTCTATGTGCATGTATCCATGGTATCTGTTTGTATGCCCAAATTTCCTCGTCTTATAAAAACACCAGTCAGTTGGATTAAGGACCACATCAAAGGCCTCATTTTAACTTAATCACCCCTTTAAAGGCTCTATTTCCAGATACAGGCACATTCCTAGGTACTGTGGGTTATGACTTCAACATGTGGATTTTGACAGGACAGAATTCAGCCCATAATACCTCCTGTCTACTAATTTTAAAACAGTTTTCTTAAAAAACAAATCCTCCTTGGTATCCTGAAATTAGAAGAGCACAAACCTATGAAATAGACCAGTTAAGTTGAAAGTGTGGGTTTATGCCAAATTTTAGAAAGTAAATATTATGATATCATAGCCCATCTCATTTTGTTTCTCTTTTTTCTTCCACAGTGTTGGAGTTTCCAGATCAAAAGACGTGCCGCCGTTTGGTCCACCAATTCCCAAAGGTGTAACTTTTCCGAAGTCAGCAGTGTTTCGGGACTTCCTTTTAGCCAAAGTAATCAATGCAGAAAATGCAGCCCACAAATCAGAAAAGTTTCGAGCAATGGCCACTCGAACGAGGCAAGAGTACTTGAAAGATCTGGCAGAGAACTTTGTCACAACTGCCACTGTGGATACCTCTGTGAAGTTCAGCTTCATTACACTGGGTGCAAAGAAAAAGGAGAAGGTAAAGCCAAGGAAGGATGCCCATTTGTTTAGCATTGGAGCAATCATGTGGCACGTGATCGCACGGGACTTCGGCCAGTCTGCTGACATTGAATGTCTTCTTGGAATTTCCAATGAGTTCATAATGCTGATTGAAAAGGATTCCAAGAATGTTGTATTTAACTGTTCCTGCAGGGATGTTATTGGGTGGACATCTGGATTAATGAGTATCAAAGTGTTTTATGAAAGAGGAGAATGTATCCTTCTGTCCTCAGTGGATAACTGTGCTGAAGACATAAGAGAAATTGTCCAGCGATTAGTAGTAAGTACATGTTTTGTATTTTCTCCCATCCTTAAGTCTTAAATCCCAGATTCATAATAGCTTCCCATAAGGAAATCCCATCATGATTGCAGCACTTAAAGAATGACTTACTATTTCTTAGGGATACAGAGCTTAATTTTAAATGCTGGGAGTTGCTAAATACACAAATGGTGGAGAACCATCCTTCATAAATTGATTGGAAAAGTCAGTTTCCAAGAGACAACATCGGGAGATATTTTTATAATATTTGAAAGCAAAACAGAATTGTGTAGACTAGATACTATGTCCATTGGTAGAGACTGAGATGACAGGCCTGCCCAGTGGGTAATTAATGGGTACACAACTGCTGTTCATTATGAATGATGAGTCCTATTGGCAGCTTCAACTTTGTGCATGTTTATACAGCAGATATTTTTATTTAATCAGCCAGATTAAATATATTATTAATCTTCTAGCCGCAATTTCTTAAGGAGGTCTTGCAGAATTAGCCATTAAGTTAGAAAGACTAAAAAAAATAAAATCAGATTCTTTTTAAAATGTGATTTTTAGTCAAAACCACTGAGGTATGTCCATGGTGTTTAATAGTTATATCTCTGCTCTCAATTTTAACAAAGTAAGATTCAGATTTTAGTTTGGGTATATAAAGTAGAGTAATAAGAATAAATCAAACTATTTCCAGTTTTTATTGTTTTTGGTGGTATAAGAAGATAATATGCTTGACAATAGACTGTATCATGTATAAATATTCCTCCAAGGGGGATGTATTTTTTGTTGTTGTTATTAAGACTAAATCTTAATAACAAGATTTAGTCAACTGTGGGTCATGAAAAAAGGAGAAATTATATCCATTCCTTGCCCCCTTTCCTTCTACCAAATATAAGTCTTTATTTTGGCTTTAGAGACCATGTATAAGAAAGCACAAAATCAGGTCAGTGCCTGCTAGTCTTAGAAAAATAATTTCATCATTTTCAGAGACTATTTAAAGTAAAGTGTGTTCAACAGTATTATCAGGAATATGTGTACAAACCTAGACTCGCATTTGGGGATGATTAAGTATGTAATTAGTTTATATGTCTAGAAAATCGAGTCTTCATTTATATTGTGAGTCTCAGGATACATTGTCCTTTTTGGTACTTGCAAATATTTCTTTTTAGCATATCCACTGAGTCATCATACTCTGTGCTCCTGAAAATACAGCAGGAACAAATGGCACTTCGCTAACCACCAAAATATACTTTCCGTGGATATTTACACATGGGCTCTCATACATTCGCTTTTCCATGGACCCCATCCTACTATTTTCCTAGAAGAGTGTATAGTTAATATGAGTAAGGTGCCTAATGTCAGGAACATATTCTAGGAAATATATTCTGTGTCAAGGATGACTTGCATGCAACATGAGATACTAGATGTAAACCAACCCAGACTATCGAGACAATTAGATCATAAGGGTTGGTAGAGGGCAGCCACAACAGAAATGGGAAGAGAAAGGAGGATGCAGTCATAGTAGAGATGCTGGGAATGAGTGCCTATTTGGTTGATGATAAACTCGGTATCCATTCTTAGGTCATGGAAAATGGAACTGAAGTGTCTGTTATGCAGGTTAGGATTCAGGAAGGGAAATGAGAGTTTATGCCTAGAGGGCCAGGCAGGGCTGGTTTCGTGGATGTGCAAACTGCACAATTGCACAGGGACCCACTCTCAGAAGAGTCCATGCTTGGTTGAACATTCTGCTGTTGCCATCTTGGAATTCTTAATAAATTTTGAATGAGGGGCCCTGCGTTTTTATTTTGCATGGGCTCTACAAATTCTGTAGCCAGTCCTGGGTATATGGCTAGGAGGCCCCTATTTTCATGTGATAATTGAGTCTGAAGAAGTATGTGAGGAATCCAAATAAATGGAAAACTTGGTCCCTCAGACTTTGGAGATGAAAGAAGCAAGGAACAGAGGGGATAAAGAAATAGCAAGAAGTCGAAGTAGAGGAGGTGGCGGGTGGCTGGAAGAATAAGCGGAAGAGCTGGAGTCTGGAGTTCTCTTCAGTGTAACACAGAGATGTGAAATTTCACCCGACAGTTGCATTAATATTTGAAAGAAGGAAGGGCACATGTTATATGTAGTACTTTGGTAGGGTGGCTTAGAACAGAGTTGAAAAAGAAGTGAAGGAAAAATTTATATTTATTGTACATATTACAAAAGTACTTTTTCAACAATTTTAAATTAATTCAGTTCATAACTGTGGAAACTTCAGTCTATCAAAACTTCACCACTAGCTAAAATCAGCAGTCCCTTTCCCTGTTTTGCTGGGTCCCAGACTGGACTGTCATGCCTGTCTGGGAGAAGCTGATTGGCACTGTGTGCACTTGTGGTATCCATGGAAACATCAAACACTGTGGTGATACGAGGAACCAGCCCCAGTGCCACAGCTGTACTTACTGTCATGGGTCTTATTAAATAGGTATCTGTGTATTCAGAGCATGCTTCATGGAAATGGGGCATTCATTAAACTCAAACTTCATACATTGCCTCTGGGCTTTTGAGGATAAGAATATGGTACCTCCCGACTTGAAATTTTCCACAAATAAGTGATGTCGTAGTCATCAAATGATATTTAATGAGCCTGCATTTTTCTTTCATTGCCTGTAAACTATGCTCAATATGCACTTTTGAAGGTTTTAGTGCACTGAGTGGGATGCGAACCACCTTTCTTCTTTTCTGTTCCTTTTTGTGGTACTGTTGTAGACTCTTCACTTTTGGGAAAGGCACATGCACTGGAGCTTCCGCTGCTTGGGCTCACACTTGGCCCCCAGGGCATGGACCCAGTGGAGGAGAGGCAGCTCTTGGGCACAGAAGGTCCCTCTGCCACCTGCCAGAGCGCCATCCTGCACATTTCCCTTATTAACAGATGGCCAGGGAGTCTGGCTAGACTGCCCCCACTGTTGATCTTGAATAGTACCCACCACCCCAGCAAGCATGGAGAGGGTTCCTAGGGGACAGGACCTCCACAGTATGTCCCTGGGGCTGGTGCACAGAGAGCATTTAGAGTTTTCTTCACACTTTTGACTTTCTGCTGTTGCCCTTCCTGAACCTAGGGGTGGGCCACTAAGTGTTAGCTTGGAAGTGCTTTGGGCCTTTTTGTTGTTGTTGTTCTTTTTGAGATGAATGAAATTGTCTAATAGATTTTAGTGCTTAGTCGTAGAAAGTTGGCAATAATTTCCAAATTCTTCACATTTTTTTCCGTAGCTGTAATCCGTGTAGAAGAATGGACTTTATATGCTTAAGGGCCAAGTCAATTGACATAAGAAAGGAGAAGAGGGAATTATCAAAGTCCATCTGAAGCTCCCAATGTCTGGGTCAGTGGCATCTAAAAAAAGCAGAACACCTGTGTCAGGAATAGATATGCCTTTGGAGAATGAAACCATTGTTGTACTTCTGTTATTTTCTTTGCACTTGATGCCAAGGTCAATTGTGGTGATTCTTTGTTGGGCAGTTTGAGGGAAAGGCAGAGAGAGAGAGGCTAAGGCAACTCTCTAGGCTGCGAGGACCAGGGAGAGAGGATCTGGTATGGAGGCCTGTATGTGCACCTTTGACGGTGTCCTGGGCAGGAAGGGCATCTCTAACAGTCACTTTCTCCCTCAGATAGTGACAAGAGGCTGCGAGACTGTGGAAATGACTCTCAGGAGGAATGGGCTGGGCCAGCTCGGCTTCCATGTGAATTTTGAAGGAATTGTAGCAGATGTGGAACCTTTTGGCTTTGCCTGGAAGGCTGGCCTTCGCCAAGGGAGTCGCCTGGTGGAGATCTGCAAAGTGGCCGTGGCCACTCTGACCCATGAGCAGATGATTGACCTCCTCCGGACTTCTGTGACTGTGAAGGTGGTCATCATCCAGCCCCATGATGATGGCTCGCCCCGCAGGTAAGGTGTGGGAGGCTCAAGCAGTGGTCACTCCTCTTTGGCTGTCCTAACTGCTCTTGCAAGGTCCTTAGAAAATGTAGTCAAGTGCTTCTCCAGGTAGTATTGTTGGGATGTCAGCCATTAGAGCAATTGAAAAAGTGCTCTAAAAAAGTTACTGGCATGTAGTCAATGATAAATTATTTTCTAAGCAACTTGATATATAAAAGCTGAGCTATTCTAAACTAAGGGGAGGCGTACCTACTTAGTTCATCTGGACCAGTAAGATAATCTAAGAGGACGTTTTCTTTATCACAGCTCGGCCTTTTGGAAATGAAATACTTTACACAACTAGAATTTCTTTCTGTAACATGAAGTCATTATTAACAAGATATTTAAGAGATAAATACTTTTATCTGTGAAGGAATATTGGAACACCAGATGTATTCTGTGTGATGACTACTCCATTCTACAAATTGAAGCTTGAGAGATTTTGAACTGGATCAGGGCATTGTCATAACCTGTCAGGAAAGACACGAAGAGAATTGGCTAGACTTGGAAAGCTGAGAGGTGGATAGGTGGAGGGTAGGGATGGGAGTAGAATTAGAAAGCAGTATTGTTCCATTGCTAATAGAAAATAACCATGCCCAACATCAAGAAAGATACAAGGCCAGAAGGAGAACAAATTCTCATGGAGAAGGAGCCATCCATTCAGGCTGTGGCCTACCACTTGTGGAGTAGCATGTGTGTCTAGAGTACAGTCTCTCTGTCTTCATCCCAAATGGACTTCCTACAGACAGCCTAAGAGCTCTGGCTTTGGAGAGATAAAGTGTGCTTGGAATCCAGGCATTTGCTGTGTGGCCTTGAGTAATTCACATACTCTCTCCAAGTCTCACTCTCTCTAAGGTAGGGATTATAGTATTAGTATTGCCTATCTCTTGTGGTTTCTATGAAGATTAAATAAGATGTATGCAGTGCACTTAGAACCTTCTAGCATAATCCATACCCCACACATTTAGTTTAAAATAAAGAAAACTTTAGGATATTCATTTTCATTTCTTTCATATTAAAAAAGAAATTCTTATCCAAAGATAGCAGGATTGCTGTGCCCAGACTTAGGTTTTTCTTTCTCCATCCTTTAAACCAGTAGCACTTTCTGCAATGATATGTTCTGTATCTGTACTATCCAGAATAGTAGCTATGAGCCACATGTGGCTATTGCTTACTTGAAATGTAGTATAAGGGAGGACGTGGATTTTTCATTTTAATTGATTTAGATTTAATTAGCTGCATGTGGCTAGTGGCTGCCATATTGGAGGGATCAGTCTTATACCATCTTCCTCTATGGTCAATATGCAAAATTTTCCAAGAGTCTGTTTCTATTCCTTAATTTGCCATTTGTTCCCAGCCTAACTTTCTGTGGCCCTGCTTCCTGTATTTGTTCAATATGTTTATAAAATAAAAGTTTAAGGACTCAAAATTCCTCTTTATAGTGTCAGTCCCATGTCAAAATGTTTCTTGTTGCCTTGCCTGATTCTATCCTGTTAATCTGTCTGCTCTCCAAGAATCCCATGAATCACACATAGTGGTAGGAGTCCAAAGAAAATAAAGACGAAAAACTACTTTATTAAAAATGAGACTTGGCATTAACAAAAGGCAAATTCTTTAGTCCTTAGAAGCTAAAATATTGTATAAGTGAAAATATTTTATAGTAAATTTTAAGCCAATTATTAGAAATTTTTCCATATAGTCAGCTTTCTGTCTTCCTTGGTAGAAATACAGATTTGTAACTCTTATGGTGAGAACCAAGTCTTCTATGTGTCTTAGAGGCTGATTACTACCATAGAATTGGACAAAAATGTTACTGTGTTCTTCCTTTGGATTAAAAAATAACACTTCTTGCCTATTTTTAGTTTTGGTCTGTTGCTCAGTGAGAAACTTTTAAAGCTTTCAAGAGATCTGGTTAATAAAAATGGTAAAGTTATCATTATGTTTGGTATTTAGAATATATGATTAGAAAAATAGGATTTCCTAAGAAATAATAGGTTGTTTTGCAGGTAAAACAAATAAACAAAACTACAACTTAAAAGTTCTGGCAGCTGTTATCTTTTTATCCAAGGACATGTTTTTCTTCTAAGGAGCCAGTTATCTGCCTTGGTCTGCGCGTAATTAATTCTTTGTTTTAAATGCAAATTCTCTTATTGAAACTAGTCAAGATATTTATTTAGAGATTTTGCCCTTGCTTTCTAGGAGTCTCATTAATGTCATTCCCTAAAGATACAGGTTTTTTCCTCCCAATTAATTTGTAATAACTGTCTTCTATATTTTAACTTTAGCCAGAAGGATTAGAATTAGCTATTTGCTTAGTAGCAACACTCCAAAATTGGCACACCCATCACCCACATTTCTGCATGTCATTGAAGGTTTTAAGTCTAGCATGTATCATTTAAAACTCTTTTAATTCAGTTTTCCAATTTTCTGTGAATCTGAATTTGTAAATTTTTTAATCCATATTTTTGTTAGTTTGGGATTTGTTTTCTGCCTGCGACTATCTGGGTGCCCTGATAAAAGTATGCACTGTCATCAGACAGCCTCCCATAACCAGACGTTACCCTTGCAATACCAGCCCTTTGCTTTAGACTGCAATGTGAGTAGGAAATGTCATTTTCAGTTTCATCCTTGCACTCAGCATGTGTAGCCTTCTGCATTATTAGATTTGTTAAGAAACTGCAGAAGAAGGGCTAAAGGGGAAATGAATAACACTTGACTCATTTTAAAAATTAAAATACAAACTCTTTAAACATCCTTCAGTATCATTAACCCTACAGCAAAATATACAAAGATTTGCCTCAAGCTGAAGCTACACATTTGATTTGTGGCATGGAAAATTACCTGTATCTTCCTTCACAAATTGGCTCTTAGTGCTTGTCAGAGAAAAAAAAAATCATTTAAATGGACATGTGTATGCATGTATGTGTTTTTGTGTGTATATGTATATATACGTATAAAATTTTTTCTTTTAAATTGTATTTAACATAAGCACCACAAGACTACAAAAATGGTCAAATTAACGAATTATATATTTTCGTCTTAATAAACATTGTGAAAAATGCTTCACTTTTGCTAGTTATCATCTCAATATTCATTCTACAGGGTATCAGGGAAAAAATCATTTGACTCGGAGCCCAGCTGCTTCTGTGGGCAGCATGTCAGAAGGCCTGTCACTTAATAGACTGGCTTCTGTTGTCCTCAGGTCAGAAGGTGTTCGGTTCCGACTCAGAAGCTACTGGATTAAATGAAGTCTTTAGTAGGGAAAGTATTTATGTTGAATCAAAAGCCACAAGGGTTTTGAAGTCCCATTCTCCAGCCTAAGGGTGGTGACAATATAGCTGTCCCTCAGCTTGAAAGGAAGGCAGAACCATTTTTCCTCATGGAGTTCCAGGGAACAACAAGCAGGGAGGAGTCCCCCTTTGGGAATGCTTATTAACTTATCTCGTGCTGGGATATATCCTGGAGTGTATTCATATATATCAGGAATGAGTGGCAAGAGGCAGTTTGGGAATAGCACTCTTCAAGTGGAAATGAGGTTTTAAAGGGAGTTGGTGTTCCCCACGCAGGCAGTCTCTGTGGCAAAGATGAAGAGTTGCAGTTGATAGAGATGCTTAATTAAGAGCTTTCTTGTTTTTGCAAGGGATGGTTTACAGCCCCTAGGATGGCCCCAGCCTCTAGCCTTCAAAGGTGACTGACATTCTATTAGTGTCATTTAAGGAAAGCATATCAGCTTAAAAGGCTGATGTAAAGGAAGTAACAACTCATCAGAATTATGCATGAGTTGTTACACAATGTGAGTGAATTTAGTAAATATGTCCAATAAAAATGGAAATGAAATTCCTTGCTACAATGCATCTGTTTTGTGTGATTTTTCATACTTTGTTGGCATACTGTCCAAGACATTCTTCTATATAATCCAAAACAGTAGAAATTTCCTCATGTTATCATGAGTCTAAATTATTATTTTCTCATCGTGCTATAAAATTAAAACTTTTATGTTCTCTTTTGTTTTGCTGTCTGTTGCCTGACTGTTTAAGTACCTGAAGTACACAGGGAGGAAGATATGGAAATAGAAATAGGAAGGAAAACTCATATCAGTTTAGCTATATATATATATAAATGGCGAGTTGAAATCTGGACTCAAGCTTTTATATTAGAGTTTTAATTAGAGTTTTTTATATGGATAATAAAAATTAGTTATATCTGGTATTATCTTATGGCCCCACCAGTAATGAATTTTAATGTAAAAACAATACATTAAAGGTTGTAATTACAATACCTTACAATACATTGAGGTTGTAAAAGCAACCTAAAATACACTCACTATTCTGAGTCCTTTGCCAGTTCTACAAGTCTAATGTTCAGATTATTCTCTCCCTAAAGTAAGAACATAGGATGACAGAATGTAAGGTAGATGGCCTTGTGTTCACTCATTCATTCAGTCACTCTTAACTGGTGTGTGCCAGAAACTGTGCTGGGCACTAGGGCTATTAAAATGGACAGGACAGATGTAATCTTGACTTTTTTGGACTCTTTAGTTTTTCTAGTCTTCTAAAAATAGAGTACTTCCTATTCATATTTTGGCTTTTTAAAAATGGTTTTCTCAAACTGAGCAATAACTTATTACTTGATAATAAGTATCTCAAACTAGTGCAGAAAATGCTGTCACCCTCTCCAATTCATGATCTATACTTCAGTGCCCATCGTCGTTTGCATTTCGAATGTTGGAATGTTACCATCACTGTAACAGAAATGCACAAGATGACAGTAAAGCATGAGCGTTCTGTTAGTTAGGTCAGCAACCAACTCATACTGGACAAGTTACACCATAGCTACAATAATGGACAGCCATTTAGATGTTCTCCCTTACAGGAATACGTTCATTAAAAATCAGGCATCAAGTAGCTATTGAGAATTTTCTCTATATATAAATTTTGAAGTATTACAATGCAATAAAATGTTATTACTGCTCTCGAGCTTTCTAAGAAAAAAGAAAGAGGAAGCAGTTGGTTTCAGCAAAAACTTTCTGAGCCTCTGTTCAATGCTGTGCTAGGTACTAAGGATACAAAGACACAGTCTGCCCCTGTGTCTATGACTAGTGAGGAAGGAAAGGGAGGGAAGGAAGCTAATGGTTATTCAATGCCAGACAGCCTCACTTCCGATTTTGTCTGATACACACCTTTTTCTCTGAGGGCTTGGTCAAGTGGGTTTATGATCTAAATGTCCCCTTTTCTACCTATAGTCTAGGTGTCTATTTCTATCTGTAAATTAAGGAAATGTGCTAAAAAGTAAATTAGTATTTTATTTAGTGCCTATTTTAATGTATGGCACCACCTTAACAGCAAGTTATACTATGTGGTTATGTCCCTGTAGGAAGCTTTTGATTTTTTATGTACCAGAAAGAGTTTGTGATTCAAGTGAATGAGCATCAATTACCCCTGTCACCTTGTTGGATGATTTGGAGAGTCTTTTAGCTATTAGCAGGCTATTAGCATAACAGACATTAAAATGATTAAAATATCAGTGATTACTTTAATCCCTAGAGCTATAAAAGGGTTCTTTTACAAAGTGCATAATATGGGAAAAGCATTTAATTTATTTACGGGGATCTGCTTTTATTTCCAAAGATTGTTTTAGCTCCTAGTAGAAAATAGGACATAATGTGGGCTGCATTAACTGTTCTTTGATGGTTTTCTAAAAAAAACAGTAATAATAATAGCCATGTGTTTTGGAAAGAGCACTGAACTTCGACTCAGGTTGAAGGACCTGAGTTCCAGTGTGAACCCTGTCTGTAATTAGCTATATTATCTTTCCAATCTCTCTGACCCTTCTGAAAAATTGAGATTTTCTTTTTACCTCACAAAACATAGCATTGCAGTATATGGTAAGACTTTTCATTCGGTTATTGGGCTTAGCTAAAGGTTCTGTATGATGCAGCCAAGTAAAATAAAACCAATAGGCCAGGAGTCCCCAACCTATGGTGAGTTGTATAATTATTTCATTGTATGTTACAATGTAATAATAATAGAAATAAAGTACACAGTAAATGTGATGCAGTGAATCATCCCAAAACCATCCTTCCCGTCTCTAGTCCGTGGAAAAATTATCTTCCATGAAAATGGTCCCTGGTGCCAAAAAAGTTGGGGACCGCTGTGCAGTTTCAGAGTATGGTAAATGAGAGTTACAATCGTGTGATTAGATTAAGCTGTGGCTGCACAGTCTGTGGTTTACCTGGTCTAGCTAATAACCACCCCCCTTTTTTTTGATAAAAATATGGGTTATTCCTTTAAACTTTCAGTTTTCTATGTTTTTGGTTTTGTGTGCCACACATCATTCCCCCAGGACTTTTGCACTTTCTTAGTTTTGAAGTAGCATGATACAAAGTTATGTGTTCTACTTTTATGTAAGATGAAAAGAATAAAATAATAGGATAATGATACATTGTTCTATAGATGAATGTAGATGAAAGGAATTTTATAGCTCTAAATTTTTTTTTAATTTGAAAATTAAACTTTAAAATTCTAGAATTCTATAAATGTCTATTATCTAGGACTTTCGTGGAAGTTTATATATGTCTTTTGCACTTGGTTTCCTCTGTTTTGTAGAAGCAAAAAGTAATCATGTGTTTGTATTGAGTTGTCACTTCAGGAAGTGTACATATTTTGTATAATTTAATCTTGACATACCCTCTGCTCTTATTATTCTATTTTCAAGAGGAGAGAGAGTCTAAAGAGGTTGTCACATTTCTAAGCTACACAGTGGCAGGTCTGGGTTTTGAGTCCAGAGCCCAGACTCTTTAATGGAGAACAGTTTGACTAATGCTTGGGGTTCTTTTGGGGAACAAATGGAGAAAACCATACAGCTTGACTGGACTAAAACAGGGATGTTTCTGATGGTTGGTCTGCAGAGGTTACAGCCATCAATGCTTTAGAACCAAATTCCCAGCCTGACCAGCGAGGATTCTACTTCAGTTGTCCAAATTATTGATGGTAAATGGAGGGCTCTTCCAGGAAACTAGAGGTGTATTTTAAAAGAATGGGCCTGGGTGGGAGGATGCCATCTTGGGAACTTCTCTAGGTGTCTCTGAAGTTGTGGGGTGCGTACACTGCAGTGCTTGGCAGTAGTATGGGTGTCTGTTAACTATGAGCAAGAGTGGACATCCGTTCTTTGCTGCTCATGCCCAGCACCCAGGAAGTGGTGGCAGCTGTAGAAATCTTCTGGTGGGAAACCCTGCTTTAGGCAATAGGAAGCTGGGGAGAAATCCCATGAGTCTGTGGATATGGAGTAAGTTAATGAATGTCCCTTGTACGGAATTAAGCCATCCCAGGAAGTCCACAGTGATGAGTTCAGAAGGACAAGTAGTAGTATTTTCAGAATGCAGCAATAAAATGTGAGACCCTCTAAGGACTCCAGCCAGTGGAACTACCTGTCATTCTTATAGTTTTGTAGTGTCACATTTTTAACTAGCACATTTTCAGTGACCTTCTTGGTCTACAAAGTGTTTTACCTTCCAGGAACTACTAGTGAGAGAGAGACTCAGAAAAGTTATCGGCTGGACGAGAAATGTTAAAAAAAACTGTATTTATTTTTAACCTGAAGCTAAGTTTTAATTGATCCTTTCCTAGCATAGTAATTAGAAGCATAAGTCAATGATGTGTGCATTTGTTATGTAGCAAGGAGGAAATCAATATGCTTACATGTAAGTGATCCCACAGCCTTATCTAACACTTTTTAGTATCTCCTATTGGCAATCAAACGTTAAAGAATGTACCAGAAGCTTAGAAATGCAATTCCCATCCATTGACTTGGTTTGGTATGTCAAAGGAAGTCAAGTGCATGTATCACTGAAGTCTGAATTTTTATACTGTAGCAGGAAAGCAAAAGACTTGTCTTTTCTTTAAAAATGTTTCACTTGTAATTTTAACAGCTCGTTTTTTTCAGGAATGTCATTTTGTGTTAAGTCTTTTGCATTTGGTCTGTCTGGCCTTCACTTAATGGTCAGAAATACTTGTCGTGTGCCCCTGCCCCCCAGCCCCAGGTCTGATGCTCCAGATGAGCTAGGTTATCTTGCCTGGTGGTGTCCTGGGCTAGAAAAGGAGGAAGGTTGAATACAAGGGCGAATGCAGATCTGTTTCTGATAGGCATTGCAGCCCGAGGGCGTCTGCAGGCTAATTTCTGGTTCTTCTTTTGTGCCTTTTCCATTTTTCTAAAAATTGGTTGAATTTTCCATACGTATCCTTTAAGGAATTTCTTCATACTTATTGAGCAGAACTAAGTTTGACTAGGTTTGATGATAACTTCGTTATGATCAGTACTATGTGTGTGACATCTTAGTCATAGAAGTAAACACAAGAAAATCTAGTTTGTATAAGACTAGTTGCCATAGAAGAGTCACATAATAATGAAATTTTTAAGATAAAACTATTCTTTTGAGAGTAGCTAATTTTCAGTAGAGCAAAGAATGCCATTTTTTTAGTATGTAAAATACCTTTCACATTTTACTTTCTGGAAGAGGTTGGAAATGAAATTCTACCCTGATTCTCTCCTCAGCTTAATGCATTGCACAGTTTTTTGCCAGCACTCTTTAAAACGTTAGTCATGATTATGCATTTATATGATGTTTTTCTTCCAAGACTCAAGCTAACTTACAGTGTCTTATTACAAACTACAATATATGGGCATGAATTAAATAGACTGCACTACTCAGCCATCTGCCTCATCTTTCCTTTCTTTTAAAAGCCCAAACAAATAAACTGGAAGTTCAAACAAGCACTGGAAAGTAGGCTTTTGAGCCACAAGATTCAAAGTTCATGTTCCTTTCATTGAAAATATAACTCCAGGACCTTTAACTTTGGTGGTAGTCAATTACGGGTTCCCTGATGTGCATTATTCAGGCAGCTGCAACCTTTGAGACACAAGAAAAGCCTGGAGTTTACCTGGGCATCCAGGGACTTGCTTAGAGCATCGATTAGGGTAGAAGATAAGAGTAGGTTTTCTTGATGTTTTGGTGTCTGTCATATCCAGCCTTGCGTTGTTGGCCATATGGATAAATCAGTAGTCCCAGGGATGTGGTATCTAATTAAATAGAAAAACACTTGGAAACAAAGGAAGTCCATGAGTAAAAATTATAGAGCCTTGGCATTTTATAAAAAAGAAAAAAATGCAGTCCAATTTAAATTTTGAGTTACTGAATTTGACCAGTAATTTAACTATCAAACCCAGTAAATCTAGAGTAATTTAAATTAGATAAGAGAGGAATTTTACTTTGGGGGGAAAAAGTAGAGTTAAAATAAAAGATAAGAACCAGAGTTTACTTATCCTCATCCTCTGTAAACAGGCATAAGTACCTCTTTGGGAGGATGTATTCAGTCTACTCTTCCTGCATTTTCAAAGGGTCGGATGACCATGAATTCACCTTCCCAAGCCAAAAATTAGGATGTTGTTTTTGATACTTTTTTCTCTCTCTCTGTCCTAAGCTCCAAATACTATTGATTTGACAGGTTAGAAATAACTTTCACCCAGGATTTTAAAAGCATTACCTTTATTATATTTTGTGCCCCTCAGTGTAGCTGTTGAGGAGCATGGGAGCCACTCCATGCCACAATCCTTAGAAACTTAGGCTCTCTGCTTTAACTCAGGAGTCTGAATGCCACAAAGATATGTCTTCACATGGATCTTTTTTCACCCGTTGGACTGGGCACTCCGTGGGCCTTTTTATCTGGTCTTATGTATCTTTTAGTCCTGGAAATTTTCTTGTATTACTTCTTAATAATTTTTTCCCCACCTTTTTTTCTCTATTTTCTGGTACCACTCTTTGGTAGATTTTGGACTTTTTAGGTTGAACTTCAATTTTCTTAACGTTTCTCTATCCTGTAACTTTTGGGGGAGAGCTTCTCCATTTACCTTCCCACTATCTCAGTGGATTTTTATTTTTAATTTTAGCTATGATGCTTTTACATTTCAGAAGTTTCTCATTCTTTAAGGATCTGATTGGTCAGTGAGCTTCTCTGCAGAGGGAGTAGGTGGCTTGCTTCTACTTGTCTTTTCACTGAAGAATGATGTTCTTTCCTCTGTATGGGGTGATAAGCACTGTGAGGCTGAGTTTGAAGAAAGAAGTGACCCTGGATCTCATCTTGCCTAGGAGCGTGGACTCAACCTTTTTATGTGCATCCTGCTCTCCTCTGTGCCTCTGGCCTTGAGTCTGCATCCTTTCTGCTGAGTTTTCTAGAGACAACTGCTCTGATCCACCAGAAGTAAAAAAGGGGTTACTGCCTGATGGGGCCAAGTACCACGAGGACCTCAGGGCCCAGGACTAACCTTCTCTTTGTTCCTTGCTTTCTAAATAACCCCCATGCCATACACCTTCTCTTTCACTTGGCCCTCTGCTATGCCAGGTACTTCCTGTCCATGCACCTTTTTTTGGAATCTTGCAAAGGGAATGGTCTTCCTTCCTGTTGATTTTCCCTCTGCACACCCTTGGGTTTTGCCTTCTATTCCACTAAACCATAATCTTTCTTCCATTTACCTTCCTACTTGACTTACTGTGTTTTAGAGTTTCAGGTATCTCCAAGTTCTGTTGACAGTTGGAGATTGTTTGTGTTTCTTGTTCTCCTTGTTCTTTTGTGATGATTTTCAAAAGAGGCTGAAGCAGTTTTTCTCTGCCATACTGACTGTGGAAGTCTGCTTTTTAAGAGAGTGATACCTTACTCTACTAGATTTCTTAAAGGGCAAATATTAGGAAGGATTTTTTTATGTTGAATCTGGAATGTGTAGGGAGAGACACTGGCATGAGATGCTGACTGCTTTACCAACGTGGTCAGTTGGAGTGATTTGCCCCAGGACTCACTTACCTGGTCTTCCTGTGTCCTTGGTGAACTGTACCGGTTGGCTCTGCAGGATGGCTTTGATCGAGTTAACAGTACTATTTGCACTGTGTAATTGATGGGAAACTTAAGAGATATCTGACTTAAACCATATTTTTCTGGCTAAAGGGTCTCAAGTGCCTGACTAATCATTTGACACATGGGAAATGTGTCTAGGAGGTAACCTTTGGGAAGCTCTGCCTCTAGTTTAATAGGGTGGCTGTGGTGGCTAAAAAACATATCTGTCTTTGACATGATGGACACTCGGGTTTTCCTGAGTATGACGGATTTTACAAATTGTGTTTTTCACTTTCTTCAGATGCAGTAGAAAAGGTGATATGTGACTCTGATTCCTGATTATATAACTATAGTTTAAAATATCTGTTCAGATTATATAGGTGAAGCATTTTTAATCTGTTAAAGTTTTATTCATCACCCATGTTTGGTGTTCTTGATTCTATTTATGCATATTGGTTAAAGTAACATTTGGGTCCGTCCTTGAAGTTTGCAAACTACCTGGAAAGAGAGAATACATACAGAAAATGCCTAACGGCAATATCTGGCAATTAGCCAGAGCCAAAAGTATGATACTGGATCATAAATAGACAAGGCCACCGTAAGCTAGGGACAGGGTTGCTGCATGCAGTTTTATGGCTGTGTTAGAAAAGCACCTGCCTGCAGAGGTGAGTGACCACTGAAGTCCAGCTGCTCTTCTCTGCCCACAGCCTGTGCCTGGCCAGGGCACTTGTGCAGAGCACACACTTTTATTCAAATCTGTACCATGGCTTGCTGGCCTTTGTGGTGTTTAGCACAGTTGGCAAATCATGTGGTCATGGTAGGATTTCACCTGAGATTTGAGCCAGATTGGGAGATGTGATTGCCCAGAATGGGGCATGGGGTGGACCATCCAGCTGGGGAAAGATAAGGTATGGACAGGGAACGGTAGGCAGGCCAGGTTATTGACCAACAGCTTCCTCTATAGCAGAGCTGTTCAATAGAAATATTTCATCTTGAATTTTCCAGTAGCCATATTAAAAGAAGTAAAGAGAAACAGATGAAATTATTTTACCAATATATTTTAGCTTAATATCTTCAAAACATTATTTTAGCATCCAAAAATAGTTAACAATTATTAGTGAGATAGGTTACATTATTATTTTTTCTATTAGGTTTTCAAACTCTGGGGTATATTTTATGCTTCTAGCATACCTCAATTGAAATGCTGAGTTTTCATCCCAACTACTTGCTGTGTTTTGATTTCACAAAATATATAGTTGAAAAATTAGATTCATGTACTCAAGTGATACTAAGCATACATAAAAAATGAATCTGAGTATCGGTTTTCAAATTTAAATTAATGACAATGAAATCACTCCGTTCCTTCCTGGCACTAGCCCACTTCAGGTGCTCAGAGGCCGCATGGGACTGGCTGCTGCTGTGTTGGCAGCGTGGCTGTGGAAGAATGGTGGGAGAGTCAGTGCCAGGCACAGGCACGTGAAGTCTGACCAGAAGGCAATAAGGAGACATTGAAGTTTTCAGGAAGATAAATCTCATACAGGATTTGTAATAAGTAGGAACCACAGACAGAGAAACCAGTTAGAATCCACCAACTTCAACATGTTAAACACTCTGGTTAAAGTCAGTTTTATAGAGCTTCAGACATGGTCCAGTACTTTTGCTCAGTTGATTGGCCTTCTGTTATGTTGCATGTGACCAAAGGCTTTCTTGAAACATAAAGTGTCAGACAGAAGGAAGCTTTTTTCCTATTTAAAAAGATTTTTCTTACAACTTTATTGAGGTGTAATGGATATATGATAAACTGCATATATACAAAGCATATTTGATGAGTTTTGGAACATATATTAAACAATCACCACAAATAAGATAATGAGCATTTCCATCATCCCTAAAAGTGACTGACATTGGTTTGGGCTGTGTCTTATTTCTAGAATCTGTGGGCAGGGATGTAGAGACCAGAGGTCCAATCTTGGTCCTGCTGAGTCACCTTGAGCAAGGTGTTTAATATCTTTGGGCTTTTGATTTCTAATTACAGTAGGTAATACTTATTATCCCCGAAATGTATTTAAAATATTTAACAACCTTCAGAGTCCTTGAGCCTCTGTTGTGTCTGGAGTTAATCCTTTTAGTTATGTATGGGGGTCTGGGGCAGTGGCTCCTTACCCACTGGGAGTTGAGCATTTTGATAACCATACAATCATATCAGCTGGTACCAACGTAGGTGATGTGTGCACCTGTACAGCAGCCAGGCAAAGGCATAAACAGCCTTTTTAATTCCTGAACTCAGTAATTGCTGTTAGGAAAGGAACTGAATAGTAAGGGAATGTTGTTTTATCATAGGTAAGATGCTCGTTAGGGAGGATTGCTCTGTGATATTGACTGGGAGCCCCAAGGAGCTCATGACATAGCAATATGTATGCTGATGGGCATCGCCACGAGCAAGCCAGGCTGATGGCTCAGCTGTGAGCCTCCCTCTCACCATCTCTTCTTGACCCAACAGAGGGTGTTCAGAGCTCTGCCGCATCCCCATGGTGGAATACAAACTCGACAGTGAAGGCACCCCCTGCGAATACAAGACCCCCTTCAGGAGGAACACCACGTGGCACCGGGTGCCCACGCCTGCTCTGCAGCCCCTCCCCAGAGCCTCGCCCGTCCCTGGGACGCCTGACCGGCTGCAGTGCCAGCAGCTGCTCCAGCAGGCCCAGGCTGCCATTCCTCGCAGCACCTCCTTCGACCGGAAGCTGCCTGATGGCACGAGGTAATGCTGGTGCTGGTTCCTCCAAGATGGCCCTTGTATAACTGCGGATGAGAACTTGAAATTGTAGGGAAAGTCTTTTTACTTGGCTTAATCACTTCTAAGTTAGCTTGTTCATAACAATTTGGCAGGCCAGGTAGCGGGGCAAGATGCAAGATTGCCAAGGACCCAGCCCCCTCCTGGTCCCACCATGGTGCTGATAAAATGCAGGTCCTGCCCACCAGGGCCATGGCTAGTCCTCTTAATCCAGCATCTCCTGCGCCCCATCAACTGGCTCTCTGAACCATCTTGGGAAAGATCCCCCAGAAACTATTCTGCACGAGCCTCAAGAAAAGTGAACAGGCTTGAGTACAAATAAAACAAAACTGAACAATCAGTAGTTAAAATCTATCACCATAATGTGAGTGGTACTTTAAAAGGTTCCGAGATCATTACCACTTCTTTGCTTTTCTCTCTCATTTTAAGCAAAGCAAGTTGAGTTTAAAATTAATTTTTCAATGGAAGAATATACTTGTTTAAAAGTGAAAGCCAGTAGCACTAGAAGCCAGTGAGAATTTCTGGGTGCCTAATTTGCATAGGTCATTTTAAGGGAACAAAATAGTGAATTTGTTTTGTTGTTGTTAATTTCTACTCCTTTTATTTTAGCTTTCATATAACTCAGAGGCCATGGAAGTGCCACGGCCTCTAAGTTACATGACTAGCTGGCAGACAGGGTAGCAGGGCGGGCCCCAGATGCAGGGGTGCCTAGATGTAGAGCGATGCACCATGTCCGCAGGATGACTGTCAGGCTCTGGTCTGACAGATCACGGACTAGGAGCGAGGCCGCGTGGGCTGGAATCACGGCTCTAGCTTCCTTGATGTGCCATCACCTTGGGCCTGGTACTCATCCTGTCCACGCCTCCAGTTTCCTCACCTGACAAATAAACATAGTGACAATACAGACCCCATCAGAGCATTCTGAGGATTGACTGAATCCATATATGTAAGATGCTTAGAATTGGGCTTGGCACGTAGTAAGCCTGTATGTATTAACCAGAATTAATTGATGATATTGAAACGTGGTCGTCCTCTGCTATCTCCAATTTATTCTTTCCAGAGTTAGTGCAGGAGTGGTGTTACTTTCATTTGACATCAAATCACCTTGGCTCTGGGTCTCCTTAAGTCTGCTGATTTTATAAACTCCCCATATTCAAAGAAACATACCTAGGTAGTCCTGGTGAAAGGGGCAGCAAACAGCAGACAACATTTGGAAGGAAAGGGGTCTGCAGAACCGCCTTTATTTAAGTAAATTTAGGTAATTTAAGTAAATCGAATTACAATTTACTTAAATTAAAATTAAAGTAAATTTAAGCAATTATAATTTAAGTAAATTATAGGAAAAAAACAGAATTCTAGTAGCAAAAGGGAAACTTGGCAAGCATATCTTCATCAAGTGAGTTTTCATAAGTAGTACTCATTTTTGTATGTCTGAAAAAAGATAAATAGGATTGCATTTAAGCGATGTGTGAAAATAGTTTTGCCAAATTTAGGTTTTTCTCTCTGCATAAGTTTTAAGTATAGAACCAAAACGTGACTTGCGTTAAGTTTCACGTAATAGGAATTGGTAACGTTTTCATAATTCTGTGTTCTCTGGGGTTATATTTCTATTCTTCCATAGTTCACAGTACACGGGGGGAGCCATTATCTGCGCTTTAAATCTTTAGATGATGAAGGCTTGTCCTGCCACGTCTCTTTCTTAAGATAAATTGCCAATAATAAACCACCTGATATCCCATGGCATCACCGATCTTAGTTTATTTTTTTCATGACTTATTCTGTTTCACATCGCAGTGTGATTTTTTTTTT
>VBSM01002153.1:37892186-37952401 GCA_008086735.1 Cheirogaleus medius | reverse complement strand
TCTCGGCCTATTTTTTTTTTTCTTTTTGATAAGGAAGGGCTTTCTGAACATGAAAATTAAGGATTTGAGGACTTAGTTTCACTATCATTTAAATTGCTGATGAGGAAACACTGTTCAAAATCAGGAAAGCGGGTTTAGCATTTGGCTTTTATTTTGCTTCTTGTCTGAGGAGCATTGGGAGGTTGCCTCAGTACACTTAGCTGAGAACTGTCCTTTGTAGTACCCACGTGGTCTCCAGGAGCCAGCAGCTCAGGCAGAGCCCAAGGACTCCTGTGAACAAAGACACTGAATTGACTGATGCCAAAACTTCTGGGAAGAGAAGGGTGAGCATCGCTCCTGGGTGCTCTCCTAAGGAGTGATCTGCTTGGGCCGCAGTGACTTGGTATGCTGCCTTGGGGTACAGTTAAGGAGCTGGGTGCACTGATTTAGAGAAAAGTGTGTCCAGTCAGTGAGAAGGACTCCAGTGGGGAAAAGCTTATGTTCCTGCTTCCATAGTTGTATAGGGCCATTTCTCTCCCTAGAACCTGTGTTTCTGGTTTGGGCTTAGAGGTAGATATGTGTAGTCTGTGTTACATGTGTTCCTTACCTTAGATAATAGATAGAGATCTTAAAAGTTGTTATGTCAAGTAATTTTTCTAAATTATCTTGCATTTTAAAAGAAGAGAGGAGTTGTGCATTTTTTTGTTTTTGTACAAATGGAAAAACCTTTCCTGGCTTTTTCTGTGAATCAGGATCTGTAAGCAGGATTCTATAAATAAGGATCACTTTGTAATGTGAATACATTTTCTTCAATTTATCTCTCACAAGATTCTATTTTCCTATTTTGGGTTTTCATAAAACAAAGCCCACTTGCATATAGTCTAAAGTTAATCATATTTTATTTTTCTTAAAACAAATTAATGTAAAGATGTATCAGTGCCGTGTGTACTAGGCACAAGGGGAAAAAATGAGCTCCTCCTTAGCCTGCAGGGACATTGTCTGATCCTGGACAGTCCCTTAACCCCTTGGCATCAGCAGCCCTTCTTTATCTGTAAATAACTGTCATCCAAGCACCTTTATTGACCCTGTGGTGAAACTAGATCCCCAATTCCAGATGCTTTTATCTTCTCTGGCAGGGTTCAGCCAACAGAGTTTGCATTTCCCTTTGCCAGAAAACAGCTTGTGACTGGGGATTTCCCTTACATGGCCCATTTGGAAGCCATGCCCATGCTGGTGGGTGGCATGTGAGCAAGGACGAGCTCTGTCTTCTTCCAGGTGCCAGTCTCCTCTGCTGCTCGAGCACCAGGGCTCAGGCCCTCTGGAATGTGATGGAGCCAGGGAGAGGGAGGATGCCATGGAAACAGGGAGGCACCCAGGTAACGAGGAACTCCTAGAAATCGACCTCCTCTGCTCCCCTTCCCTACTCCTTGCTCCTTTCTCTCTCATCACTTGTTCATTCATTCATTCATTCATTCAACCCACATTTGATGAGTAACTATGTGCCCCAGGCTGATATTTCAGCTGGGTTTCCTGATGCTGGAGGGGGTGTGGTCATGATTGGTTGTGGTTGTGGTGCCTGCAGAAATGGAACATTTACTTTGTGGTGGTGGTTCTTTCTACTTTTGTGACATACCCATTGGTAAGTCCACAGAATCCTAGAAACCCAAGCCTGTTCATTTTTACCAAACTGTTTGTTCGGCTCCTGTTTTTCTTTACTCTTTTGCTAACTCTGGGCGTTGGAAATTCAACTCTTTTCTCTGTCTGACAGAAACCAAATGGCATGGCCCACCTTCCAAAGTCCTGAGTTCCTATAAAGAAAGAGCCCTGCAGAAAGATGGAAGTTGCAAGGAATCCCCCAATAAGCTTTCTCACGTAAGTCCTTTGTCCATAAGCCAGCTGCTCACTTAGTCAGGGCCGTCCAGCTTAGCGCACAGTCGGTGGCGTGCTCGCCAGGATACTCAAGCACGTTACCTCACAGGCTCTTAGAGGTGAGGTTAGAAAAGGAAACAATCTCCCTGATTTATAAAGGACCTCAGAGAAAGGTCGCACAGCAAATTATTGTCAAAGCCAAGATTATATCCTCAGCCTTTTGATCCTCGACATCCATTGTAGTAGTTACTAAATCATGCTCCCATCTGTAATCTGTTAACCACTTACTGATTTAATGGCATAACACACAAACGGAAACTGTGTAGTGGTGCATGTGGTCAGGGAAGCTCTGCCCTTAGGTAGCCACTGTATAGTCAGACAATTTATAACAATCTCAGCAGCAGCCAACTCCCAAGTGTGTCATGGTAGAACGACGCCCACACGGTAGTTCTGGGTCATTGGCACATGCTGCCTTGTTTCCCCCTGGAAAAAACCCTGGGAGGTGAGTCTCCAGAGAGACTGTAGCTCAGTGAAACAAAACTTCCATTTAAAGGTGAAAGTAGGGATTAGCAATTATTGACAAATAAAACCAACATTTTAATGCGGCTTATTTGCAGGTGAAGACAATTTATAAGCTCTGAATTAAGTTGTTCCTTTCCCGTTCCTTACTGTGTCATCCCTGAGCTTTACAGTTGTCTATTAGCGAACAGATGCCGCATTTCTTCCCTTCCCTGTGGTTGTGGCCTTGTCTTGAGTCAACCTTACTGTATCTGTTTAAATCCACCTCTACAATTTTCTTTTAGTGGTTTCAGCAAAAGGAGGGAGGGTTAGGGCGTAGGCAGGAGAATATCCATGTGGGATGAAAAGGTCAGTGGGATTTGCTTACGGATCTGGCAGGGTGGCATGAAAAAGAAAAGGCTGAACCACTTTAAAATGAACCAAGGCATGGCGTGTTCTCATGACTCCAAAGCCCTTTGCTGATGCTTCAGACCTGGTTGGTTTTCCCAGGCTCTGAAGAGAAGCTATGTGTGTACAAGCACATTGGACAGACAGGGATATTTCATCTGTTCTGTTTGCTTTGTGTCTTCCAGAGACCCCAAAGCATTGAGTCTTTTTCAGACCTGTTTACTCTATAGGGAGTCCTATTTCTTTAACCCTGGGGGATATAACTTGACTCTCAGTTCTCTCTCAGAGCTAGATCATGTTTACTTTGTGTACTGCAGCTGCAAAGTGCTTCTGCATATGTTATCTCATGTGCTTTGCACAGGAATCATGTAAGCACAGTACTATAAGCACAGCGAGGGTTAACTGACTGACCACAAAGTCTGGCCATTGTGACTCATACCTGAGTCTTCTGCCCCAAACTGAGGGCTTACACTGTACTTTGTCACAGAAGCATTTTCTTGATAAATAGCTGCTCTCTTCCTTTTAATTTTCCATGTTTCTTCCCAGTTCATATAGCCTTTGTCAGTTATTTTCTTATTAGTGACACTGTGGCCATGCTTTTGTGCTTCATGTGCAAGTAATTGAACAAATACTTAAAAGATTACCCATTGAACTTAAGATAAATTATGGGAGGGATTATGAATTATGGACTTCTGCGGAAAACCAAGATGTTTTTGAAAAAGGAAATTCTGTCACTGCCCACATTGAAAAGTGAGTGGAAAGGGTTTGGGTGAGATACACTGTGAGTTGGGGTGAGATGCAGCTGAGTTCAGGATTCACTTAAAGGCTCTCTGTTCCTCTTTCTTCTCAAGATTGGAGATAAAAGTTGCTCCAGTCACTCCAGCAGCAACACACTCTCCAGCAACACCTCTAGCAACAGCGATGACAAGCACTTTGGGTCTGGGGACCTGATAGACCCTGAATTGCTGGGGCTGACCTACATCAAAGGGGCCTCCACCGACAGTGGTATCGACACAGCCCCATGCATGCCCGCCACCATCCTTGGCCCCGTGCACCTGGCAGGCAGCAGGTCCCTAATCCACAGCCGGGCCGAGCAGTGGGCTGACGCTGCCGAAGTCTCAGGACCTGACGACGAGCCGGCCAAGTTGTACACCGTACACGGTTACACATCCGCCATCTCTGCCAGCAGTGCCGCTGAGGGCAGCATGGGCGACCTCAGCGAGATATCTTCTCATTCCAGGTAAGCCTCGCCGCACTGCCAAGCTGCACCTGCTGGGGCCACCTGGGCCCTGCCTGCTAGGGTGGGGAAGGGCCCTAAAATTCAAGCTGTGGAGCATATAAGGTAGGTTGTCACTGTTTCCCTAACTCTGTCTTCAGAGGAAGCAGTGATTTCTATAATCTAATTGTGAACGTTTGCATTTAAAAAGTCACATTTATGATTTTACTTTCTTTTTTTTTTAAATTTGAAAAGTGGGAAGGCAGTAGAGATATTAATCACTTACGTTTCTCTCCCAGTTCAATCTGTTGTCCCTATACATTTTGGACAAGAGCTGGCAAACTCACTAATCTTCCGAGTACAGTAGGAAGTCATGAGAGCAGCACATGGCTCCCTACTGTGAGGACACTTGCACACCACCTCCCTGTCCCTATGGTATGATAGCAGGGGAGACCTGAGATCTTCTGCATAACAGTGAAAGTGTGTTTAGTGTGGCAGCTGGGGTTTATTTAATAAAGACTAGGTAAATGTAAACGAATTGTGTTCTAAGTGTCCCAAGTGTAGATGTTTAATGTATCATTATACATGGTTTTAAACTCTTATTGACATATGTCTCTACAGTGGATTTAAAACTCCTAATTTGTGATTCTTGCCTTCACTTTCAAAGACTAGGCAAAGAAATATATTTATTCAGGTTTAGCTGTGGACAGAATTTAACTATTCACTCCAATTCCCACTGTCATTTTTTTTTTGTCTCCAAGTTACTATCTGATTCTTTCCCAGAACTCTTCTAAATGCTGGAGGACAGAGTCAGATGAGCTAAGAATAGGAGTATTTTCCCCGTTACCTAGTGTCTTGACAGAACGTTTCTTCACCCGATGGTGCTCAAGGCAAGCCTGCAGGGGTCACAGTGACAGGGCTTTTTGTGCCCCTCAGCTCTGCTTTTCAGAGTCCTCCCTTGAACTTTCTCCTCTTCCTCACTCAGCCACTGCTAAGGGATACTGAGTATCATTCACGGATATTTACATCACAAATTAGGGAAAACTCCGCTCCGATTGGTTCACACAACCAAGGTAGTATTGGGCCTCATGTAACTAACAGGTCCATAACTATCAAGGTTCTGCTCGACCCAGCAGCTCAAAGGGTACTACTGCCCAAGACCAGGTCCCTCCATCCCTAGGCTCCATGTGACAGCACCCCAAAATATCAGCATTCCTCTCTTGGCCAAAAGCAGCTATAGCACCTGCAGGCTTCCCCTGCTTATGCTTCTCTGTCCCCAGGAAGAAAGTGGTTCTTCTCCACTTTCTGCAGGAGATATAGGTCTCTGCTTCCTCCAAAGCTGCCGCCCTCCCTCATAGCTCCTCACATGTTCTTGGCTGTAATCACTGTGGTTAGCAGGTGGCATTGCCTAGGACAGTCAAGGCCCTCTTCTGGGGCTGGGGATCAGTCCCATCCAAGCGTGCTGCTGAGGAAGGGCAAACATAGCCACTTCCACAGAAGAAAAACAGAGTATTATTTGACTGGGAGAGGGGGCGGTGGACATCAGAAATCATACATGTCTACCATATACTCTGTCTTCTGTCCACTGGAGCAGAAGGGAGCACAGGATGTGGGCAGTATTTTCAAATTAGACCTTTCTACTACTTTTTACCAGTTTGTTTAGTAATTTGACTTGAACTAGTTTTAGTACTAATAACTAAAATAATAGTTAAGAATTATCAGTGAATTTGGTTCCTTGAATTATTCCTGTCTTAATTTCAGGAACAGTTAAAAATTGGCCATACTTCTAAAAGCCATCTTGGGATTTTATAACCTTTCTACGTCTTATCCAAAGCCTAGACGATTTGTAAAACAGCTGATTTCATGATACCTTTTTAGACAAATGTAATTGGCATCACAAAGTTTTATATTACTATTATGTAAAATTTCTGTGGAAACTGCTTTCAGAGTGCATTCATTTGCTGTTTGGTAGGGATATTTACAGGCATTTGAAGTAGATTTTCTTGAATACCTTAACCATTCACTAATCTAATGGGCTAGGCTATTAGAAAATATATAAAAGTGCTAGATTGAATATCTGATTGATTTTACTTTTCCCCCACCACTCTAAATTGAATGTGGGCACAGCTATTGTGGAAATGATATATGTAGAGTGAGTGGAATTTTTTACCATGACTGCCCTTTCCTTGTAACTCTTAGTTGACAGTGACTTTGAAGCCACATTTCAACTTGCGTTGTAAGCTTTTGCTCAGTGTGGAATCAGTTATTGAATGGAATCTTTTTAACGCTTCCTCCTGTCTGCCCTCTGACCTGTGCAGGAGACGAGGAGGGAGTAAGATTTACAATATTTGTCTTATTTTCTGTGTGCTGAGGTTGAAAGACACTTGACCCATTAGAGCCTAAGGAATCAACCTATCAGGTCATTCTGAGATTCTGCAAACTCTGAAATGCCAGGCTCCAGCTGGGGCATGGGTATCTGTAAGTAAGTGTGTCTTCCTCACCCCATACTTTCCTCATCTATCCTGGTTCAGGCTGGTATGTGGTCACTTCAGAGCTGAGGCCCACTGCCCAGGGTCTGGGTTGTGACTGGGAGTATCCCAAGTAGCAGAAAAGTGGAATGAACTTTCAGGAACTGACGTTGCTGAACACCTGGCTAAAGTCACACCACTACCCCCAAGCACTCTATCCCTGTCCCATGTTTTATTTTCTTCATAGCACCCAGCCTTAGCTGAAATCGTGTGTGCATATTTGTATCTCTTCCCACAACAAGGTGGCTATTGCTACCTTCCCTCAAAGAGCATCTATGTTTTGAGTTGATGGGGTCACGGCCTGTCTTGTTGACTTGTATCCGCAGCACTTAGTATAGTTCCTCATACATGGCAGGCATATGAATATTTGTTGAATAAAGGAAGAAACTAGGAAGAACGCTTGATAAATGCTTACGGATGGAATGAATAACCAGTGTCCAGGTAACCTAGAGAAGTAGGAGGAACATGGGATCAACCATTCCCAATTCACAGTATCAGGAACCCAGATCAGTATATGGTGTACTCTTAATTATCTGATTCTGGTTTTTCACCACCAAAACCACAGCACTTTCCCTCCAGCCCCAGCACACACATGCACACTCCTTGGCAAGCACCCGGGAGTGAAGTAAGTGGGGAATTGTTTATCTTCCAGGATCGTACTAAAGAGGCAAAGAGAGGACTTAAAACTCATTAAGACAAGCTACAGGAAAAGAGCAGGGAACAGGAATCATCCATTAAGCAGGACAAGCATATATCTAGCCTACTATCATATATCTATCCTGCTGCTCAGTTCTTAAAATTCAGCAAACACATTTTTTTTCTTTCTTTGAGGGCAGAACACTTAGATAAGAGCTCAGAATACAAGGCAGTATTCATGTGAGCCTAACCAAGATTTTGCAAAGTGAAATAAATCAACTGCACAACAAAACAACACACACACACAAAACCACCCATGTTCTGGATTCTCCTATAAATGGCTCGTGTGATTATCTGCTGTTTATTATTATTCATGTCACCATACTGTTCTCCTAGTATAAATGATTAGAAGTTGGCAATATAACTCTAAAATAAGAGTGTTAGTCTAGAAGGAAAAGGATTCGTGAAAAGTTTGTTGCCAACATTCTTAAAATGTTAACTAGCTTCAGAGAAAACTTTTGTGATGATGATCCTGCTACTAAACCGATTTGTGCTGTATTACTCATCAAATGGATTCAGTACATTTGTTCTTACAGTTAACTTTAAATTATTTTACTATTAGGATAAAAGACATTTTTAATCAAGTCTAATTTAGAAAAATATTTTTTATAATACAAATGGAAAAACACATAAAGTTTGTGAATCATGCTATCATTCACTATACATTTTCAAAAAGGTACAATTTGGTAATTTCAGGGGACCAGTGTGAGTAACCTCTACAAGTGCAGCACATTAACTTTACCACGACTTTGGGTACCTGAGCCTTTTAACTATAAAACATCTCAGAAGTTATCAAAGGTTTTGAAATAATGTGATGCACATAGGTAGCTAAAGGCACTGCATAGTCCTTCATTGGGTTCTCAGTGGGGAAACTAAGGCCATTAGCATTATTAGGACAATTGGGAGACTAGCATATGGACTGTATATTGTTAATAGATAGCAGTATTATATTAACATTGGATTTTCTGAAAATAGTAATCACATTGTTAATTATGTGGGAGAATATCCTTATTCTTAGGGAATAAATACTGAAATATAAAGAGTATGATGTTATGTTTGCAACTAATGTTCAGATGGTTCAAAGAGGAATATATGCAGAGGTACAAGATAGATAGTGCCAGTTAGTGGATCTAGATGAAAGGTATATGGATGTTTATTTTACTCTTCTATATCTTTTCTATAGATCTGAAATATTTCCAAATAAACTTGGCAAAATAATACATAGGCCTTCAGAGCTCCTTATCTAGATATGGGGCTTTCATGTTAGGAGTTCGCTAGCTGGTGTGCACCCTAGTAAATGGAAAGAGTTCATCAGCTTCCCTGATGTGCCTGTTTATAGCTTGCTTTATTCCTTGGGTCACCTTGGACATGTTACTTTACCGTTCTACCAACCTAGTGTTTCACACTTGTGGATGTGGCTGGGAAGGCAGGACTGTGCACAGTTAGGGCCCAGAGGGAGGAAGCCTCTAGTCGTGTTCAGGAGCACCAGACTGGCCACCAGCCACTAAGATACATTGTGGAAATAGATGGGCTATTTCATTTGTTTAATTCTTAAATACCACAGTGTATTGCAAAATGCAACCCCAAAAAGGGTCAGTTTACTGTTACTTCCTCTTGAACCTCCATAAAAAGTCCATTTTAATATCATTCTTTTTATACTTTTTGTCTTCTATGATACTTGCTTTATACATAGGTTTTTCAGAAAAGGTATGTGCTCTGCAGGGGTTTCAGAATAAAATATTTCAGCATACCAGAGGAGCTTGTTACCCGAGTAGCCCCGTATTAAACTCGAAATAGAAAGGACTCCTACTTTTGAATAATCCTTTCACAGGTCACTTTCTAAAAACTAACTGCATTGATACAATACTTACCCTATGCTATTAACTGTTCCAAGTGCTTTACTAATATTAACTCAGATAATGTTCAGAGCAACCCTAGAAGGTAGATACTGTTATTACCCCCATTTTACAGATGGGGAAACTGAGGTTAATAAACTTGCCCAGGGTCTTGCCGTGGTAAGTGACAGAGCTGGCTCTGGGACCCGGAATACTTGGGTTGCACTTGAGTGTTAAGTTTTCTGCAGGTAAAACCCACCTATCTTTCTGAACTCTGACATTAGAGCTGTAACTTAAACGCTTAAAGTTTTTCATATTGTAAATATGAAAGTAATTTCTAATCTCTATTTTTACCCATTTTTATCAAACATTATATGGTTGATCTTTCTGATTTAAAAAAGGTACTTAGGTTTCTAAATATATTTCTAGCAGTTGTCATGCTGTCCACTTAATTCCTCCTTCTGGCCTTAGCTTAACCACTAACCTTTAAAATTTTTGTTTTTAGGAATTCTGTCTGTTTCAGTCTTGTTGCTGTTGTATCATATGATAATGCAGCAAACACCCATGTAACTACCACCAGGTTAAGGACTAGAACATTGCTGTGTATGGAAGCTCTCTGCATCCTACCCAGTTACATCCTACCCCTTCTCTTCTCCCTTGAGGTAGCCACTAACCTGGATTTTGTGATAATCATCCCCTTGTTTTCTTTATATTTTCCTGAACAACATGTTGTTTACTTTTGCCTGTTTATGAACTTTATTAAAAAATTGACTCATGATCATCATATTCTTTGTGACTTTCTTCTTCTCTACATTGTGTCTGTGAGGTTGCCCGAGTTGTCTGTAGCCTCAATTCATTCATTCATAGAGTATTCCATGTATTTGTTCATAGTTATTAATTGAATATCCTTTTACTGTTGATGACTTGGGTTTCTACCATTGGGGAGTTATTAGGATCAGTGCTTCTAATCAGTATTGTTCCATGTTTCCAGTTGCACATGTGCAGGGGTTTATTGAGTGTATACACTTGGGAGCAGAACTGCTGCATCATATGCTCCACAGGTGTACACACCATCATATGTAATGCTTAAACTGTTTTATAAATCTTTTACTTCCACCAGCAGTAGGAGAGAACCCATTGCTCCAGGTTCTTGCTAACGCTGGATCACTAGCTATTGTCAGGTATTCTAGTGTTTATCTGATGAGCATGTAATGGTATTCCATTACAGTTTGCTTTGGCATTTCCCTGGACACAACTGAGCTTGAGCACCTTCTCTGGTAAACATATTCACCATTTGAGTTTCTTCTTTCTGAAGCATCAGTTTAAGTATGTTGCCCATTTTTCTATTAGATTTCCCCAACGATGTTTTTAACATCCTTCCTGCCACAGGCACACAACTCACACATGAACAACCGTAGCCTACGTAAAATGAGGCTTTCTGGCAAGCTGCATGGTAGAAAGAAGGCTACATCTGCCTCACTGTGCCTGATTTTGCTCACATAGAAGGACCTAAGTAAAGCCATGTGGCTCTGAACTTGGCCGGGTGCCAGCACTGCTGAACTCTGATTGTGTTACAGCTTTTGTCTGTTTTTCTCCTCAGTGGTTCTCACCATTCAGGAAGCCCTTCGGCCCATTGTTCAAAAAATAGTGGGTCTCTGGATACATCCAAAGTCTACATCGTGTCTCACTGTAGCAGTCAGCAGGTTCCTGGATCTGTGTCCAAGCCCTACCACAGACAAGGGGCAGTGAACAAATACGTCATTGGCTGGAAGAAATCGGAAGGCAGCCCACCTCCCGAGGAGCCTGAAGTGGCTGAGTGCCCTGGGTAAGTGGCTGGCTGTTCTTTCCTGGGCAACACCGTTCATTGTGGGGGTTGACTAATAAGTAATGTACTTCCCCCACAAGGGGAAGTATATTTTCTAAAAAAGAATAATCTAAAAATATCTTTTATAACTCTTTAAATGTTGGTGTTTATATTTCTCTATGTCTTTTCTTTCTTTGATTTTTACATAAAAAATGAAGTCTGTGTTCTTTGTTTTTATATTCAAAAAGCGACCCGCAGTAGAAAAGTCATGGTCAGGTGCTACTGACAGTGCGAGCATAGAGTCACTATAAAGACACAAGGTCAAGGGCAGTTTGAATTCCCAGAGTCAGTATGTTTCTTAAAGTTGCTATGTAAGTGAAACGATAAAAGTATTTTACCTAATTTTAGCATGACTTCTGATTTCCCTTTCAGTTTTTAGGTTTTGTGAGGATAAGGTAGGGGAAGGATTAGGTTTTGTGAGGGTAAGGTAGGGGAAGGATGCTTTGTATCTGTTTGAAAGAAAAGAGAAAAAAATACTGATAACCCATTTTATAACATTTGTGAAAACAATGTGGCTGCCCCTGTGAGGAGACAAATACAGGAACCGCATTGCAAGGATGCAGAGCAGGGGTGCTCAGGGCTGTTTAGCGACTGGTTTGCTTATTTTTTAAAGGTTAACAAACAACTTGTGCAGGTCCCTGTGTTCTGCACCTGCGTGTGGCAGTGTCATCAGGCATGTGGTGGTTGCACACCGTGTGTAAGTGCCGTGAAGACTCTCCAGAGAAATCATCTAGATTTTTAAGCTTAATCAGTGAACTAGTATCACTTTTTTCTCTTAAAAAATGATCCCATGTCTAAATTATATCTTGCATGATAATGCCTTCTAAATTAAAAATCATTTTAGTACTAAAATTAAACATGGAATCTTTTTGGTAAAAAAAATCATGTCAGAAATTGCAAGGACTTCTTTAGGAAGGAATTTTGTAGTGATAACGACACCTTTTTATTATAAATGCAAATGTTAGAATGAGACATTGGTGCTTCTGTCTAATAAGAGTCTTCTGAGTGCTTCACAGAAATTCATTCCAAGCCTTTTTAAGTTCTATGAAATATTTTTTAGAAGCATTTTGTATGTTGCCATAAGCACTATGTTTAGGCAGAGGCTTCTCTGGTAGAGTCAGGAAAGTGTGAAAGGATCCCATTTGGACAGTTATGCAAAAAAGCCCAGGGTTTGTGCATTTCCACTTGCTGGTTTGATGGCACTGATGTTCACTGAAAGAGACAGCATCAGAAATGTTGTGAGAAAGAGATTTGCGTGTCTGGGTGGCAGTTTGTGTGTATGCCAGAGAAGGCTCAAGAGTGAGTCCCTACAGGAGCCTCTCATCTAGAGACCCTGGCTGGCCCCTGTGGTGCAGGGGCAGGTGGCAGCCCCCACACATGTCTTGGGCACACCTCAGAGAGAAGAGGCTATAGAAGTCCTTCAGTCCTAGCTCATTTTATGGGGAGGATTTGGGCTCAAAGTGGTTATCACAAGAGCCTAGTGCTGGGATTCGAGACCAGGGCTCCTGGTGGTTGTGTCAGCTCATCCTGTCAGATGTGGCAGGCATCCTAGGCCCTGCCAGCAGCACAAACTGTGTAAGGCAAGGCGCTCATACAGGCTTGCATTGCCTATATTTGAAGTTTTGTCAAAACAGTGTCGTGCCAGGTCACTGAAAGATATGCTAGCATGTTTGTACCACTTAGAATTAGGGAACGTTGTGTACAAGATAGAAAATCACCTGTGCTCTCCAGGAGAAATTTTCACATAGGCCAGTTACTGCTTTAAAATAATATTATAGAGCCTTACTAATTATTTTTGTTAATAATATAAAGCATTTTAAAATAGTTAAAACAAATGAGCAGTTCTGTCTGAAGCTTCTGTGTTGCCATTTATGCTGTTCCTCTGCCTACATGCCCTGCCTGAGCTTCTGAGCCTGTCAGCACCCTCCCAAAGGGGGCTCTTCCCTACGCCCTCTAGCCCAGCACTTTCCACAGTAACTTCCCACTCAACTGGTCATCCGTGCGTGCTGTGCACACACAGCACACAGGCACATGCACACACACACCGCAAACACGCACCCAGGCTGGGGGTCCCCTCACCTGGTTTGAGCCCCATGTCCTGCTTACCTCTGATCCACAGTGACTGGCACACAGTAAACCCTCAGAGCATATTTATGACATACTATTAAACAAGTTTTTAAAATTATTAATTTAGCAGTGGAAGCTAGTGATTTTTATTCAAACACATATAGAAGCTAGATTAGCACATTGTAATCATAATTATAGGTATAACATTTTTATCTATTCAGTTATTGGTAAGAGCTGGGTTTTTTGTTGTTGTTTCCCCATCCCTGCCCCTCCCCCCGGCCACCACTTCATCTTTCTTAGAGTAAGTAGGACTTAGAGCTCCTGAGCACCTCCCAACTCCAACTCTCAGAATCAAAAGTTGGGTACTTCTTGGATGCACTCTTCATAAAAACTACATTGCTCTTTTCCTTATCTGGCTTTTGTGCAAAGGCCCTCCTGGTTCTTGGGTTCTTCCTGTAACTCCATTTTCATGTCATGCCATCCCTCAAACCAACCAAATCTTTAGTCATGCTCTAAAAGTTTTGAGAAGCTGCTTTTTCACAGTGTTGTTTGTTCATGTTGTCAGTGTAGCTTGTGCTTCAGGAAATGAGAGGTACAGGGAAACTTGCCCTACCTTAGCAACGAAGCAAAAGCCATAGAGGTTTTTAGATAAATCATTCTTAATTTTGAGCATGTCTGTGTAGGTTTCTTACTCTAATTAAATTTCCCAGTGAGCTGTCATACTGTGACAAGATAGCCTTGCTTTCGAAATAGTCATCTCACCTGTCCCTTCTCCCCCGACCTGCTTAGTTTCCATTGAGTTTTACTTCCATATGTGCACATGAGTGTTGAATGTTTAGTTTCAATTTAATAGTGGGTACATGTAGTATTTGTTTTTCCATTCTTGCAATACCTCACTTAGAAGAATGGTCTCCAGTTCCATCTGGGTTGTTACAAAAGGTATTAGTTCACTGTTTTTTTATGGCTGAATAGTACTCCATGGTATAAATATACCACATCTTATTAATCCACTCATGTATTGATGGGCACTTGGGTTGATTTCGCATCTTTGCGATTGTGAATTGTGCTGCAGTAAACATTTGAGTGCAAGTGTGGTAAATTCACACCTAACAGATACAATGCACACTGTCTGGGTGGTGGGCACACTTATAACTTAGACTCAAACTGTACAGAAGCAATTATGTAACCAAAACGTTTGTACCCCTGTAATATTCTGAAATAACAAATTAAAAAATCACTAAAAGGAAAAAAAGAGTCATCTCAGAGGCACAGGACAGTAACATTCAGGTCACTCTCTGTAGCTTGCTGCTGCCGTGGGCCGTGAATTCCTGGAGTGTTATGTTTCAAGTCATGAGGCAAAGACTATTTGCCTCCACTAACAATACAGCCATGATTATTTACTGTGTCTTCAGGAATGTTTGGTTGCTCAGATAGCATTTCAGAATAAACCTTTTTCAAATGACGCCCCAGTTTTCTCCCTGTAAAGGAGCTGAAAACAGTAATTCAGTTTGACAGTCTTTTGTTGCCTATAAATACATTTTTATATACTGATAATTAAGGGAGACAGCTGCTTTATTTATCCAAACAGCTTTGTGAAATTGCTGATAATAAAACATGCTTGGCACACGCCGGAATTGATTACTCTTAAGCCCCAGGCTCCCTCGGGTGACTTTCTCTCTGCTGCCTGGGTGTGATCGGGGGCCTGGCTGTCCAGCCTCAAGAGAAAGGCGCACTCAAGTTTCTGAGTAGCACAAGGGTTGCTTCAAAAGACATATGATAATCTCTGATGAATTATTGAAACTATGTTTTCTGACACAGATTTGGAAAGGGAAAACAGCCTTATTTTAAAAGTTGGCTGTATATTTTTTTTTCATCCTGGGCTTTGGGGATCTGATGTGTTCCTGAATTATTCAGAAATCTAACTTTGTAGTTGAGCTCATTTCACAAATGTGAAACAGCATGGAATTTGGAACAAATGAAGCAAAATTGAACTGCTTTAAGAATTGTATGTATGTGTTTGTGATTGTTGCAACTGGTTACTAGGTTTTTATTCTTACTGCTACAGGCACTTTACATACAGGCTTACTTTCCATTCTGATCTATTTGAACAGGATGTATAGTGAGATGGATGTGATTTCTACTGCAACTCAGCATCAGACGGTGGTGGGAGATGCCGTTGCAGAAACTCAACATGTTTTGTCGAAAGAAGATTTTCTGAAACTGATGCTTCCTGACAGCCCCTTAGTGGAAGAGGGGAGAAGAAAGGTTAGTGACTTTTGTGCAGCTTTGAAGTTACCAGAAACACTAAAAAAAAAAAACCAATTCTAAAGAAACTCTAGGGTTTCCAGAGCACTCCCATGTGCATCATCTCTGGTGACTCTACCAACAACTCGGTACATGTTGGCCATTTCCAGTTTTTATTTTATCAGTAAGCAAGGGAGCCTAGGAGACGTTATGAAGGGAGGTTTTTCTAATCTTGGATAGAGCTAAAAGTCAGGCTGGCTCACCCTCAAATCCTGGCTCCAGCGATGATTAGCTGCATGACTTTATGGAAGTGCCTTGGCTTTTTGGTCTCAGTGTCCCGACCTGAAAAAAAGACATCCTAATACCTGAGTGGTGAAGTTACAGCGAAGGTAAGAAGTAAGGTGTGAAGAGCCTAGTACAGTCCCTGGACATAACTGTGATCTTGAACAGTAACTGTTAAAACTCACACCACCTGACTTTTGTTCCAGAACTCTAGCCTCTGCTCCAAGCTGTCCGTCCTTATATGTAATCTTGTTCCAGAAAGGCACTGGAAGGAGTGACACTGCCTTCCAGGCATTATAAATAGGTTGGAACTTGCATGCTGCCATCCGAATGCAGCAGTCACAAGGGAAGGCCGTGCTTAAATTTTATACACCAACCCCATGTTCAGTGGCATAGCTGCTTCATTCACAGTGCAGTAGTCCCTTGATAATGTTAGATTACTTATTGTTACTAGTTATTGTTTTGTTATTATAGTCCCTTAAACCACTTTGCTAAATAAGGCAAAGTATTAAAGGGGACTTACAGGCAATTTAGCCCAATCACCCCCTTTTGCAAGTTAACTGAGGCCCCAGATAGTGAAATGTGAAGTCCATATAAATACTTGGTGCCAGAGTCAGGAATGGAATCCTTGTCTTTCACTTCTGATCCAGCACTCACTCCTATTTCAAATGACAAGGAAAAAAGAAATCAGGCTTTGCATTGTTGACCATGGTCAGGGTAAACAGCAAGTATTTGTGTTTCTGTCTTCCCTATAGTGAAACAATGCTGCAATTAACCTAATTGTGTTTTTAGAACAACACTCTAATTAGATAACTACCTCAAAGCCGCTTTAATCTAACATGCCTGTAATCAAGTTCTGAAGAACCTGCTGGTTGTGTGTGAAGAGGGAATCCCCTAAGAACTCAGTCATAATGAGTCTTTTTTTTTTTAAACTTGTGTCAGATCATGTATATGGTACTGTATATGCTTGGGTGCAAAGGCAGACTGTTGCACAAAGAGTGCACAGAGCTTTTCTTTTTGTAGGAATGAACTTCTCCTTGACATGTTTTCTTCCTCTGAGACAAATCACCTTCTTTTCATAGTGTAAATTTAACTTTGTAGCTCGTACACATTCCAGTTACCATTCATCAGTGGGGAAAACTTGACAGAATGGAAGGAACACATACAATAGGAATATTTTTAGCCTTCTTACTGCATTCACAAATGTAAATAGCCATTTCTGTACTTGTTTGATGTGAACATTCTGGCTTCTATTGTTTATGTAAAAGGAATGTGTTTCACTATGCAAAGGAAGTAGTTGGAAATTCAGATTTTATTTAACTTTTCTCAAATAGTTGACTGCTTGCTTCCTTAGAACTTTACTTATCCTATCTCTGATTTAATACACATAATTTTAATGACTCCTTTAAATCTGATTATGATACATTAACTAGACTTTGAACAATTACAGACTTTTGCAAGTGATACTACTAAGTGAACAATAAGATTTTACTGGACTGATACCATGTTTTAAACCTGTTTATATGGCCTAGAAAGCTTCAGTGTTCAAAATTAGTTTTATTATTATTGAGATTAGATTTAACTTCACATGTAGTTGATTGGTACAGAAATTGCCTGATATTAAAATATAGTCATTTCAAATTAAAATCAAGCCAGCGCTGTGTGTGGTTTTGAATAACTATTGCCTGAAATGGCAACCTTATATATTTCTAGGAACTGTCACTGCTACAAGGTTATGGAGGTTTCATTTAACATTTCAGAATTAATAAAGCTGTGCATGTCTAATTCATGATAATATTTCACAGAATGTCAAAGGAGGAAAACATAAAATTCAATAACTGCACTGAAGCCCTGGTGCATTTGCCTTGATGGCTAGCATGCCTGGTTTAGCATTCTTGAGCTAACAGGGATAGCTGACCACTGGACTTAGATAAATTCCATGCTTTCTGGTTTTTAATGTCTTCCCCCTCCCCATCTTTTTTATACCCTAGTTTTCGTTCTATGGGAACCTGTCTCCAAGGAGGTCGCTGTACCGCACACTCTCTGATGAGAGCATATGCAGCAACAGGAGGGGGTCCTCTTTTGGCAGTTCCCGAAGTTCCATCCTTGACCAAGCCCTGCCCAACGACATTCTTTTCAGCACCACGCCTCCCTACCACAGCACGCTGCCCCCGAGGACCCAGCCGGCGCCCAGCATGGGGAGCCTGAGAAGTAAGTGAGGGGCTCAGCCGTGCCCGGCAGCTCTGAGGTTGGTCTGGTGGGACAGCACCTACCTCGGTGGACCCTTCAGATGGGGCATCTCCAACACAGGTCTGGGGTTTGGGGCTTTTTTAAAAAAATATATATCATTTGGTGGTATTTTTTTTTCTTTTAAGTAATTTTGAAATATAAACACCCCAGAGTGGACATTTCCAGAAAGTGAGGTAACACCATTTTGAAGGAGATTGAAAAACCCATATTAGACATTTTTATCAAGTCTAGTAGTGACTTCTGTATCATATCTCATCTGTTGTACCTATAAAGGAAAAGATGCCTG
Source organism: Cheirogaleus medius (assembly GCA_008086735.1). Classification (NCBI taxonomy): domain Eukaryota; kingdom Metazoa; phylum Chordata; class Mammalia; order Primates; family Cheirogaleidae; genus Cheirogaleus; species Cheirogaleus medius. The sequence continues at coordinate 37,934,379 of VBSM01002153.1, read as the reverse complement.
AAGCCTGATATTTTTAAAAGAAAACTGTGGTATGAGGGGTGGGTTTTCTGGTGGACAGCAGGCAAGAAGGAAAGTTTGGTTTTCTAGCCTTCTGTTTCCCCTTGAAGTTCAATACTTGGTGATGGCAAAGGTGACAGGTGGGCATCGGAACACCTGGGTCCTGAACTTGGCTTTGTGTCCATGTGCAGGTGACTTGTGTTCTTGTGTCTCAGCTTATTCCAGTTTATTATTCCACTAATCCAGGTAAACCTCATGATTTCTAGATGATTTTCCTTCGAATCCTTAAAATCTCCGATTTTTACGTAGTGTCAGTTTTTTATTAATGTGTCAGTTTTTAAAGGAATTTTTAAATTAGCTTTATTTGCTTTATTTACAGTTTATTTCTGTTGTACAGAACAAGTGGGACTTAGAATTATATTCACTGTCAAATATTTTTTATTTCATCATAGAAAGCATTATCTTTAGAACCAATTTAACTTTATAATACACATAGAGGTCCCAGGCTAAATGAAATTAAAGTTCTAATAATGTTTCTAATGTTTAACATAACTGGAAATGAACCTTGTCTCATAAAATTCTTAATCTATTTCTTTAAGTAACATAATAACTTACCTGTTATAAAGAGTCCACTTACCTAAATTGAAGAAATCTTTAAACTCCTTCTTGACAACCATATGAAAGGTCAAGCAAACATATTCTAATTTTTTATTAATAATGTTTTCCAATTGTTTTGGTGCTTTTAATGTCCTCTAAAAAGCTTTTGTAAAACCAACAAAACTCTATTTTCCTGCAAATGTTTCATTTACATTGCTCAAAGTGTGCTTGTGAATTCTCTATGGTATATGTGTTAATGCAGGTTTTATTAATACATTCTACCTTTTATTTTGCTTCAATGTGAAGGATATATATTCTTTTTGTTTAGCTTCACTTTTTACAAAAATAGACTTTACTTTTTAGAGCAGTTTAAGGTTCACAGCAAAAGTGAGTAGAAAGTAGAGAGATTTCCCATGTTACCCCCTGCCACAGGTTTCCCCCACTATCAACATCCCCCCAGAGTTACACTCAATAAACCTACACTGACAGGTTATTACCACCCAAAGTTCATAGTTTGCATTTTAGGGTTCATACTTGTGTTGTATATTTTATGGGTTTGGACAGATGTATACTGATATGAATCTACTATTACAGTATCATACAGAGTAGTTTCACTGCCCTAAAAATTCTCTGTGCTCTGCCTGTTCCTCACTCCCTCCTATCTAACCCCAGGCAGCCACTGATCTGTTCACTGTGTCCATGATTTTGCCTTTTCCAGAATGTTGTACAGTTGAAATCGTACAGTGTGTGGCCTCTTCCACTTAATAATAAGCATGTGAGTTTCTTCCATGTCTTCTCATGGCTTGATAGCTCATTGCTTTTTAGAGCTGAATAATACTCCATTGTCTGGATGTACCACAGTTTATTTAATCTATTGATGTGCTACATGTGCTATAGAACTGTATCCTTTTTTAATATGTTCAAAGACACAATTAGGAAATAGGCAGAATGCACTGTTTACTATCCTAGTTAAAAACTACCTTATTTGTCTTCATTGTTTATTTCTCTGGGAAAAGCAATAAGAGTTGCCCTTGCCATTTGCTGTTCTTTAATAAAATCTTATTTGGTGATATGTCCCCTCCTGTTCTATACTTAAGAATCTACTCAGAAAAAATTATCTAGATTTGATAAGTAAACTGACAAAAATGTAAATAAGGAAGCTGGAAATAATTTGTATTGATGTCTGTTCCCCTCAAAACTTTGGATTTCCTCTACCACCATCCCATCCCCTGCCCCCCACCCATAGAGAGTTTAAGCTTCAAGGACCTAGTTGTTTGGAAGATGGAGTTCCCGGGCCCTCTGACTACAACAGTCACCTATGTGATTACAGATGCTCCTTGATTTATGACTGGGTTACATATATCCCAGTATACCCATTGTAAGTTGAAAATGTCTTAGGTTGAAAATGCATTTAGTACCCCTAACCTACCAAGCATCATAGCTTAGCCTAGCCTACCTTAAACGGGCTCAGGACACTTAGCCTACAATTGGGCAAAATCATCTGGCAACACAGTACATTGTATAGTATCAGTTGTTTACCCTCGTGATTAAGTGGCTGACTGGGAGCTTTTAGAGCTGTGGGATCACTGCTGCTACCCAGCATTACAGAGAAAGAGTATTGTAAATCATATCACTAGCCTGGGAAATCTTCAAAAGTTGAAATTTGAAATATGATTTCTGCTAAGTGTGTATTGCTTTCATACCATTAAAATCTACTCAAGCCAGATTTCAATCACCTTTACCTTTCTTTGGTTTCTGGTCACTCTGCAGACCCTCTCTAAGAAGACTACTCTTTAAGAGTAGTCTGACAGTCTGAAACTGGAACAGCCCAGCAAGCTGAAATGTGAGTGTTAATACCCAGAAGATATCTTTGAGCGAGAAATGAGGAATATTCGAAGTTACCCAGTAGTTTTCTCTTAGTTTGTCAGAGAGACGTAGCCTCACATTAAAACTTGGAATGGAGGTTGGTTCTGGATGGTTTTAAATAGCTGCACAGATAGAATTAAGCAAAAAAACTTGGAAGGCACACATAGTCTTCTTTTAAACTTTAAAACTAGAGCATTCCTAGGAAGCATCTGATCTTCTAAGAGAGAATCTTTTACCAGCAGAGATTCATTCAGAGCCAGATCATAACTTGGAGGGAGGGTAGCAAGGGCAGAGGCCAGTAACATCCCACCTCATCACAGTGAATACTGGAAGACCTGATCTCTGCACCTTTTCTACATGTAATTATTATGGTCACAGGCTTCACTTTCAGGTATTTTTAGCTTTTACAAAGCCTAGATTTGAACCTGTCTTTGAATCTTTGTTCTCTTGAGACTGAGATCTTAATCCAGTGTTGTGAGACAGATACCTAAACTCATTTTGCATGTAATTCATGTCATGATTCATGTATATTTCCTTTGAAGTTACTGAAACGTACCGTATTTTTATGTCTTCAGCTAGGAGGTGTACAAATACCACCTGATCCAGAAACTGAAAATATTTCTGAAATGTTTCCGCATTGCTCTTAGGGTCTTTGTCTTCATCACTGGTGGATTGCAGAAGAAAATTTCTTTAATGACCCATGTGGGGGGAAAAAAAGAGGAGTGGCCATTTGGACACAGTTCACAGGCCAGATAACCAGTGACGCTGAAAAGCAGTCAGGGTTTCCTTTTCCTCCTTGACAGATGGGACACCTGGGTTCCTTCAGCATAATCGCAAGCATTGACAGGCTCACAGGTTTAAAGAGAATTCCTGGGTTTTTATGGAGTGGAGATCAAAACTCTCCCAGGAATGGTGAAATCTTCCTATGAAGAAAGACTAATGAGAGTTCTCAAGTTTCAAAAAAAAAAAAAAAATGAACAGAGAATATTAGCTTATATGCGATCCGAAATCCTATAGTTCTGACCTACACACCTCATAAAGGATGATCCTTGAAGTTAAAGGGGGATATGAGGGTAGAATAAATTAAAAAAAACTAGTATTTTACTTATAATTTAATACTTGCACAAGTTGCTACAGACCCCAGGTGTAGACTGGATGGTCTTGTGTTGTAGGTGATAAGGACTACCCACCGCTGGAAGAACAGTCCTCGCCAAGGCTAGCATTTCAGGTGTCCATGACCTCAAAGGCATAGTTTTGACTAATATGACATTCTTTTTCTTTTCGCAAATGTCTTCAATCTTCCCTGTAATCGTTATCTGTTGGTTTCTGGGGAGTAATTGTGAAACCACCAGGAAATGCTGTCAGGAAGACTCCTCCTTGGCATTCATTTATAATAAAAGTCGTACTCAGTAAAGATGGTTACTGCGATTTCTATTTTGAGTAAACAGGTGGGAAGCCACAAGATCAATGTCCTGGGCCAGAGAACAGGTCCCCAGGGAGTGGTGCCTCAACAGTAGCCACTTTCCAGAATCCATGAGGCTCTTGATAGGCCTGAGTTAGGTCCCTGAGCATCATGAGAAGTGTCCTTGAGATGTGAAGGTAGAATAGCTCTACCCACTGTGCCCCTGAAATGCTTTTAGACAGCAGGCCTCTCCTCCCTCTCATTTCTCAACTCATTCTGAGAACTCCCAGAAATACGCATATGAAATAATTTCAATTACTGTTAATATTATTTTCTACTCAGTGTCTCATGTTATCTAGAATAAGTATGTGATGATATGTTCAGTGTCAGTTCAGGTTTCCAGTGTGAAACACTCTGTGAGGAGCTTGATGTTATCCCCAGAGGTCTCTGTGCTCAATGTGGGAACCTGCGAATGTGCCCCCCAACCTTGTGTCACCCGCTTTCCTGGGCTTCCTGGGGAGCGAGCTGGTGCCATCACCCAATAGAAGGGGTCACTTTCTTTTCTTACTTGGCCAGAAGAGTGGTGTGGACTCCTTTGGATTTGAAATAACAGGTTTTGATCCCTAAGGCAAGTGGTACCTTTTCTATAAAACTTGGGAGACAATACAGTTACAGCCACTGTGGCATTGCAGAGCACAGGTAATCAATCACTCTTGCCTCCTTCAGGTCTGCACTACAGACACCTTATCCAAACCCCTGTCAAACTACCATCAACAAACTCATCTGCTTATTGAGAGCAGAACCTGTGCCTTACTGGTTGTTCTATCTCTTAAGTGCTGATGTAGCACCTGGCATTTCCTGGAATATAGCAGGTGCTCAGTAAATATCATCTGGGTGGTGGTAGTAGTGATAAAAATATTGTAAAGAATTTTTACCAGTTTGGAGTCTCAAAAATACAAAAAAAGGATGATAATTTTTTTCTAATTATGATTTTTCCAATCAACAGAATTTTAGAAATGTAAGTGCTTTTTATTTTGATTAGTTAGGAAGAAATAAAGGTGGCTCTCAATTCCTTGAAAGAGCCTGCCATTGACATAGGGCTCTTCCCGCTTACTGAAAGATGATGGATTTAGATTTAAATCCATACTTTTTAAGAGCTTTCATTCCAGAACTATGCCCTTCATCAAGCAGGTCCTCATCATTTGGGTCTCAGCCAAGTTGTCCCCTCCTTGGATGGACTTTCCCCAAACGTGTCATCAAGCTATGCCGTCACATCAGTGTTTTATTTTCTGCAAATAACTTATCACTACTTGTATTTTGTTGTTTGTTTATTGTCTGTTTCCTTTGTGATGTAAAGCTTCGTGAGAGCTGAGCCTTGTCTGTTACCTACTGTTGTGCCCCTCTCACATGGCGGGCAGTGCTCACTCTTCACATTCATCATGCATGGACTGGGGATTGGATGGCGCTCAGATAAACTCTAGAGGACAGGAGACTTCTAATTTACCAGCCCTCTTTGCCAGTTCAGCAGTATTGAATAGATGGAAGTCCTATTCACAACTGGAGGAGGGGGGACAATAATTTCTAATAAAGAAGAGAAACCACAAACTGTTCTTCCTTTTGCTCCCTATTTCTCCATAAAAATTGGAGGTGGTGAGCAGCATTGCCTCAGCTTCATTTGGCTGTGAAATGGACACTGTGAGAAATTCTCAGATCCCAAAGCCATCAGTGCCATTTAGCATGTGGTCTCTGCATGCATCGTGTACAGGACAGTGGGCAGAGACCTTCAGAGCTGGTTGGCTGGGCTGCTGTGTGGACAACTGGGTCCGCTCACTCTGGGCATCAGCCTCTCAGCCACCAAGATTCAGATTTGTGCCTTGGCAAAATTACAAATGGCCACTTATCATGGAACTTTAGGGTGCTTAGGAATAGTCAAAGCTTTTATTAACCCAAGACTGTCGGGAAACCACTCCATTGAGTATTTGAGGAAGATGGCTCTTTGAGCACACAGCTGCAAGAGGGACAAGGGGAGACAGAGCAAGGTACATTGGCCTCACATCCCATCTTCTGAGTTGGGGGACCAGCCACTGTCCCCTCCATTCTCATTGCATTTTGCACTTCTTGTCCACTCCATCATTTTTTTCTGTCTATCTAGCTGCTATTAGAGCCACTAAGGACCTTGTTGTCTGGTGTTAGGGAGCAAAGTAGACAGCACACAGTATGTGCATTAAGTTTGATTTTAGCCTTCAAGAATGCCAAAGCTGGAGTGGTGGATTATTCCTTTATAAAGGCAAAGAAAACCCACCAGTTGGCATTTCTTAGTAAAACTGACAAACAGAACGTACTTTCTGTAGAAATGTTCATATACCTCAATAAAGTTTCCATTCCATTCTCTGATGTTTCCTTATACAGTGAGGGAAGGCGAGGGGAGTGCACCAGTGGTCCCAGGTCGCAGCCAGCCTGGCGTCCCTACCCGTCATAGAACTGTACCACTCTTGCACAATTTCCTGAAGAGCTTGGCCACATGGAAATCAGTGGCAAAAGTCATTGCCACCTAGTTATATAGTTATATAATTTCTTTACACTTAGTGTATAAACCTGCCTTGAGCAGTGCAGCACGTGTGTGTGGAGAGAGAGAGGGAAGTGATTTGTTATGTGAATGAAATTCCCTGGGCTTCCTTACCTTTCTGCTTGAGGGTTGAATCTTAAACTTCTGGTCAAAGACGGCACCTGAGAGCTAGTTCAGTGCAGTCTCTGGTCAGCATGGAGAGCTGCTCCTGTGTCTTCCTCCTTCCCAGTTCCTGCGTGGCTGCTTCCATCCATTCCTTTTTACCCCTTGGCAAGGACTGAGCACATCACATGTTGAACAAATAGAACAAGCAAGAACCATTGTTTCAAAGAAGAGCACATGGAGAAGGGAGGGTTGTGGAAATGATGTGGACAATACATCTATTACTGGGTTCCCTTCAAAATGGTGGCTGGGAATAAATCAGTGCAACATTACCCCATCTTCTAAAAGTGGTAGCACTGAGGTTGGCTTAGCTGTAACTGTTAGAGGTCTGTTGAGAGATACAGTTGTCAAGTGTGTAAAAAGTCTGTTGGTCTCCCGTAAGGCCAAATTTAGAAATGCTATCTGTCTTAGTCCAGATGCCAGCATTTCACAGCTACCCAAAAGGATGTGGGAACAAAAAAATTACAGGTGCATTTGGTTAATTATGCCCTTTACTTAACTTAATTGCAGGCTCAGACAGCCAGGTGGTCATTATTTTGATTGGTCTAATTAGTCAGATGTGTTCACAAGCAGCTGCATGCAGCATTCTGGGCAGGTTCAGAAAAGGCACATTAAAGAAAGTCCAATTGAAGCCTTTTCAGAACTTGTCCTCAGATGCATAATGAGTTCTTAACTAGTATTATTAATGACATAAACACTTAAAGTACCATGATGAGAGTTTAAGAAGAAAAAGAAATAGAAAAGGTCCATTTGTAGCCAAAGGACAACTGTGAACATTCAGTGCAGGATGGGCGAGTTGTTTCTGGTTCAGACATTGATATAACCATCTTATTAAGTCAGAAAAGCAATCCAACCACCATTTTTGTGCATAACATATGAAATAATGTCTTCTCTTTCATCTGTTAATAAGAACAAAGTTAGTCTTACTGCATTTTTATAATAAGTTGGCATTGGAGGCATCTCATATGTGCAGTGCTCAGCATAGATAACTGTGTTCCTTAGTAAGCTGTTTAAATCATCAGGATAGAGATTACTCCAACCCTTTTGTACAGCAGTGTAAAGCCTGCAACACTTTTAAAAAGGGGAAAGTCACCCCTGAAGAAAACAGGAATTTATCCTGCAGTAGTCAGACTGGGATGTACTCAAGAGAAGCCTTCCCAGAAGAAAACCTTTGTGCGATTACCACACTGTCAAAGACTCGATTTGCATTTCCCTGCCACCAGGTCCTTACATCCTGGCCGACCTCCCATTAGTTTAGACTTGGCTTGTTTTTCCAAACTTCTGTTTTTCCAGCTGTATATGTTTTAGGTAATTGCAGCCTGTTTTCTTTTCTCACTGAGAGAGGAAAAGTTCCCTTGGCTACTTTGGGAGGGGATGGCAGTGCCTGTGCTCTGACTGACTGACTGACTCTGGGAGGGGACAGCGGTGCCCCTGCTCTGACTGACTGATGCTCTGGTTTTGTTTCTGTTTAGATGAGTTCTGGTTCTCCGATGGGTCCTTATCGGATAAGTCCAAGTGCGCAGATCCTGGCCTGATGCCCCTTCCGGACACAGCCACAGGATTAGATTGGTCCCACCTCGTGGACGCTGCACGGGCTTTTGAAGGTAAAGACTCGCCACCACCAGGCCTCATCCATTACCCTGGGGAGTCTTTTCTACAGGGCCTGTGTGGCATTTTAGGGAAGGTATCTCTGTCTTAGATGGTCCAGTTCAAGTTTTGGATGGCTTGCTGTATTGTACAATGGAAACAAGCTGGGAAAGGCCTGGGCTGTGACTGTGGTTGCTTCCCAAGGGAAACCATGGCGTTTAGTAAGATGAGCACCAGACAGGGACCCAGAACCTGAATTCTAGTTCAGACACCAGCTGTGACCTGGGTGGGGCTAGCCACTTGTCCCCTTTGACCTCTGTTTTCCTATCTGACAAATAGAGGTGATCTTATAGGACACACGTTGTGTCTTTCCTCACAGTGTAACGAGGTGAGATAGGAGGGGACGCCCTTCAGGTCAGAGCTGCTGGACTTGGCTGGACGAGCTCAGGGTGAGGGCCTAGAGACTTGGCACGAACACAGACTCTGGCATGATTGCTGGACCCTCACACAGCCTGTCCACCCGTCTGGGCCTCAGTTTCCTTCCCTATAAACGTAGGTGGGTTTAGGGAAGCCAGTCTCTAAGGGCCCTTCCAGCTATCACATGGTGTTGTGTCATTTTTGTTGTTGTGACTATTAGAAGGTTGAAGCTCCCCTTAGGGGACACCTTTTTTCCAACTTGCTGATAAAGGTAGACAGCAAAGAAGACACTTGCTTGCGTCTTCCTGGCATCCTCAGGACCTCACAGGTGATCTGGTGTAAACCACTGGCCCCCAGGATCATGACTTGACCTTTTGCCTTTTGCTGATGCATTCGCTCAGTGTGTTTTCATGATGGCAGGTCCTGCCCTTGGGTACCTGGCAGCTAGAACTGACAAAGGAGGCAGGGTTAGTTTAGCAGGGGCTGTTTTATCACCTGCTCTCTCTGAGACTCTCCTGGTATAACTGAGTCACAGCATCCTGGTGGCACTCAAGTCCACTACAGCCCCTCAGGCCTGGGGCCCCTTGTCTCTCACTCCTCTTCTTATTCTTCTCAGTCTCTGGTAGCCTAGCCCCCAGCACCTGTGACATCAGACCTCAGGAAATAAAATCCGGTTCTTTTCCCACTTGAGCAGGTGCGTTTTGAAGTCAGGCTGTGGAAGGGCAGGGTCTGCTGCTTTCACTGCCCCTTACCTCCCTCAGTTAGAGAAGCCTGCCTGTGGCTTTGCTCTAACCAGCTGGTGTCAGTGCCCCTAGTCCTGAGCATCTCAGGGAGGAGTTGGAATCTCCCTCAAGTTAATTCAGACAACAGGGAAGGAGGTAAAAGGAAACCTGTTAGGAAGAAACATCCGCAGCATGAATATGCTCCCTTGTTAGAAGGTACAAGACTGCTTTTGGGTTCCCTGCTTCACAAAGCACGTGCTCCTTGTAGAAATTTCCGAATGCCCCTGTCTGCTGGTGCTAAGGCCCTCATTCTCTAATGTTAACAGAAATTAGTTAAACATTGTGGAAGCCCCAGGCCTGTGGCCCTGTTGTTTCCTGGGACTCTCTGTGCTTCTAGCACTGGCATAGACATGTCCCAGCACTCGAGCACAGGAACACTGTCTTTATCTCTGTCCAAAAGCAACCCAGGCAGCAGATAACAGCATTTTCCCTGGCATGTTCTTTACACACTACATTCTCTCACTCTGGCCAGATCTTACTGCCCCTAGGAGAGTATGAGAGCATCCATTCCGTCCTCTGTGTACCCCTACCATGTCAATACCTGCAGAGTACTTACCATACTGAATTATGCTTCATTCACATGTCTGTCTGTTCGTATTAGGTGATGAGTTTCTCAAGGGAAGGCTGCTTGCTTTATTTATCTTTATTTATCAAGCACTTATCAAGATAACCGAGAAGATCTAGTACCAAGGAGTAAATAAGTATTATATACACATGGTTCTCTGCAGCCTAAAGCTATCCCAACTCATAGCATACTTTTTGACCTCTGAGATCCTTTCACATTTTGTACTCATCTTTGAGATTTAAAACAATATTTTATCACCTTATCTCTGTATCCACCCTCATTTGTGCCTTTGATTGGTTCCCTTCTACCCCCCTTCAGATCATCCTTCAGAATAAAATCATTGCTATAAAATGGATTTTTTCAGAGAGGTAGAAGAAGCGAAATGATGTGTGCAGTAGTTACTGACTGAATCATCAATCCAGGCATCTGAGTCATAATCGCAGCTCCACTGCTGGGCTTTGGGCCTTCAGACAGGTCACTTAACTACTTTGACATATACACTTTGTGCAAACGCTGTTCCAAGTCCTTCACAAATATTAATTCAGTGAATGTTCAACAGTAATTCTCTGGGACATGTGCTTTAGTCTTCTCATCTATAAAATGAAGAACTTTGCCCAAAGAACCTGTAAGGCTTCTTCTAGTCCTAAATTTCCAGTTCTATGGTTCTATTCCTGAGGGAGTATTTCTAAGCTGAAGTAATAGTATAGGTTGTAGTTGGCACAAAAGGGAGAAGAGCATGACGTGGAGATTTCCTTTAGCTAGGACTTCCAGGTGTATTAATGCCTAAATGAAACAGAAAAGAATGTGGAATTCTATCTGACCTTTAACCTTGGTATGTTATCTGACCTTTAACATTGTTAGAAAAAATAATATGGAAAGAGTTAATGCCATATTTAAAAATTTCAGTAATTTTTGATGTTACCGCATTAAAGGTAGTGTCCCATGGTGAAACAGTAGTCAGCTTATGAAAATTCAGTTGAGAATTTGCAACTCCTTTGGCTAATCAGATTCTCTTGTATCAGTGTCACTTCAGTTTATATTCCAGCATTCTGCTGCACTCTGATAGGAGTTGCATGGTGGTGACAGGGAAGAGAAATGTCTTCTAGATAGTCCCGTTGCCCTGCTCATGACTTTATATTTTTGTACCAGTTTTCAAAGCCATTTCTGAGCTAGAGTAAACATTATGAAGAAAAGATAGTCCTAAAAATGTCCATGTGCTTGTGTATGTCATTGTTACAAACTGATAAAGGCAGTTCAAAATAGCTTACAGAGTTCAGACTCCTCTGGACTAATCCTGTACCCATACTTTGACATGAGCAGTCAGCACATCTGAAAACAGGCTTTTGAAAAAGGAACCTATCTTCCTATTGTGTTGAGAGCCCAGGACCCCTATAAAATCCAATAGTGTAGTAGATCCCTAGCAGACTTCCTGCCCCCCATTGATCCACCTCGCTTACGCTGCATGTTTCAGCATGTATGTTCACCTTTGTTTAAGAGCTAAAGTTGACACTGGACACATGAGTTTAAGAATTTAGGTTTTACTATACCATTTGAGAATAGAGCAGAGGCGTCCAGTCATGGCTGCTTAAATAGGCTTAAACTCTATTAGTACGAAGAACCGTAAGGTAGACAGTATAGTTGTAGGTGAGAGACGCCAGGCATTCTGTGCGCAAGCACTCAGTAAGTTCCCTCCAAAGAGGAGTGTTTCTAGACCACATTGCTGACCACAAGGCAATGAAAATAGAATTAAATTAGAAAAATAGAATCAAAACACAAACTCTAACCATTTGGAACATTTTAAATATGACTCTAATAATCATTGTGCTGACAAGAATTAAGGAATATAACAGGAACAATTTTTTTAAATGGGTGATGATGAAAAATATGCTATTTATTAAATCTGGACTACCACCAGAAAGAGAGTAGTTCTTAAAGAAAAATGTTTCAGAAACATTTATTTCAATGAAAAAAAGTAAAAATTAACTAACTTAACAATACTTCAAAAAGATTCCACAAAAACTGTGAAAGGAAAACGCAAAAGGAAAGAAAAGAAATGAAAAAAGTTTTAAAAACAACTGGCAAGTGAAATTTCACTGCAATTTATAAATAAAATCAATACTGTTTTTCTTTGAATATTGATAAACCAATAGCAAATTTGATCCAAAAATTGAAAAATACAAATGAACCAACTAAGAAAGGAGGTTAAGTTAATATAAGAGAAAGGCAGTGGGTCTGAACTGTGCAGGCTACCTACAGAGGGCACTGGGCTCTGCCCTCTGCCTTACCCCTCAAGCCCCAGACCAGCTGCTTTTAATTCATACCACAGTCATTTTTCTGGTTTTATCCTAATGTTATGAGTTGATGCACTTGATCACTTAATGTTCTGCAACTCTTTTTGGGCTTCTTGGCAGATTTATTCTGCACAAAATACTGGTACACCAGCCTAACCTCCACACCCCAGCCCCATGTGGATCTCAGCCCTCTGTGTTGTCTCATTACATGTTCTCTGGGTGACATTTTAAAGAGAGAGAGAGATTTAAAAAATTCCTAAGGAAATGTCAAGCAGCTATATAGGAATAAATCTGGTGAATAAGGTAATTAGGTTATTTCTTACAAAAAAATGGGGGGAGCATAAGAAATAGTCAAAAGGCCAAAGTATGGAGGGCCTGGAAAAGTCATCCAAGAATATCCCAAATTCCCAAATATTACCTGAAGCTAGTAAGTTTACAGTTAATTGTTCTTCAGAATTTCAAAAAATAATGCTTCCCTTGCATACATTTTTCTTGAAATTCAAAAGTAGCCTTCTTGCATGTTATGATTCTTTTCTGATACAGAAAAAAATAATCACAAGACAATCTCAGTCTTTAATGTTGATGTGAGAAAGCTTAGATGAAATTCAGTAGTAAATTGAAAAGATTATTCATTATTACTGGCAAGAGTTTAGCTGGTTTAATAAAAGAAATACTTTATAATAAGTTATGGTGGGTGAAGGAATTAAAAGTTGTATCAATTTCAAAAAAATAGTGTATCTAATAGAATTAGGACCTATTTCTACTAAAATTTAAGATTTGAGAGATACCGCATAAGCCTAATATCTCTTTATTCCAAATAGTTACATACTATTTAATAGAAATATGTTTATAAGCATATCCCTTAAGCCCAGAAACTAAACAGGTTTTCTCTTTATGACTATGCACTTTAATTTTGTAGTGCAATTGTTGACATTTAAACAAGTAATGCAAAGGAAAAACATAATGTTGAGGTGTGTATATATATATACACACACACATATTTTAGAATGGTTCTATATGTAGAAAATATGAAAAGTCAAAAAGAAGCTATTATAGATTATAAAATAAAGTAACTTGATTAAGATATTTTAAAATGTATTTTTATATTTTCATAAGCACCATTTCAAAGTGTTGTTTATTTTTTCAGTTATCTATTTCTATATAACACCACACCAGAATTTATGGCTAAAAAACAATGGTTTATTATTTCTCATGATTCTCCGTGTTGGCTAGGCTTAGCTGGGTGATTCTTCTGCTCCATATGATATTACCTGGAGTCACTCATACAGTTGTATACAGCTGGAGCTCAGCTGGGATTGGAGCATTAAGGTGACTTCACTCACCTTATATATGTGTCTAGAGTGGCTGGGATCTAGCTGGACCTGTGTCTCCCTCAGGGTAATTATACTAATTCACACTGGGCTTAAGGAATCAGAACAGCAAAAGCAGAAGCTCTATGATCTCTTAGGGCCTGGTCTTGGAAGTCCCAGAACATTATATTCACCACAATATATTTATGTCACAGCGAGTCACAAGGCCAGCCAGATTCCAGCAGTGGGGACATGGACTCCACCTCTTGAGAGGGTTGGCATGTGCATACAGGAAGGCAGTAGTTGTTGGCAACCATCTTTGCAGACAGCCTATTCCACTGTAATAGGCATAAGACACCTTAGATATAGCAGCAAGATCAAATTATATATTCTTTGGGAATTCATCATCAGAATTATGAGAGAATTCCAAGAAATACTTCAGTAACTAAAAAAAATCTTAATATAAGTAAGGATAGGAATGGATAGAAAGCATTATAGTAAAGATGACAGTCTTTCCTGAATTAATTTGTTGAGTTAGTGCAATTTTAAGTGAAATATCTACTAGATAAGTTAAAGAAGTTAATCGCATCCATTTGGAAAATAGTTAAACAATATTCAACCAAAAGATCTATTATAAATAAATAATAAAGCAGCATAATAATGATTAAAAAATGGGAATAGGAACTTTTGAAGAAAAGGAGCTCAGACAGAAAATCTGAATGTATTTAAGAATTGGGAAAGGGATTTATGTATTACATTTGGATTTAGGTATTAGAAAAGTCAATTTTAGAAAAAGTAAAAGGAAGATTACTATTTTGGAAGCAAGGTTATGCTTTAATTATGGAGTAGTGAAAGAACATGCAAAATATAATATGACCAGATAAAAGTATTTAAATATTTAGACCTTTTATGAACCTGAAAGAGAACATTAAAATGAAAATGGAAATATTGGACTATAGGAATAAATGCAATAGGTAAAACCAGGATGTCTAAAGTACATAAAGGAACTTACCCAGCAGAAAACACCAAATCCACAGTAAACAAATGTTAAGACATATGGATACACAGTTCACAAAAAAGAAACACATAATAAATAAGTAGGTGAAAAATGTTCGCCCACACATATGAATTTAAAGGAAAATGAGCTACCAGCCCACACCTTTTGAATATGAAAAATAATGCAAAGGCTCTAGGAAGCTATGAAGAATACTTATAGCTGGTATCATTATAAAGATTATAAAGTGATCCATCTTTTTGTTCAAGCAATATGACGATGTGTAGTTTGCGCCAGAAAACTGTACCTACCCTTTGACTAGAAATCTAATTCCTGAGAATTTGCAGACAGGAAATTATTCAAAAAAATTAAAAAACTTCCAATAGAGAAATATTATACAGCATTATTAAAAATTAATTAAGGAGTCACTAGATAGGTAACCAGTCTCTACCCAAAAAACTAAATGTCAAAAAATCCAAAGCCCTTCATAGGTCCAGGAGGGTAAAGGTATTATAATTTGGGTTCCATGTGTCCCTGCTGGGCAACCCAGGCCTCCTGACTCCCCCATGCTTTGAAGATCTGGCTGAGTCATATTTTAGACTTTGTTATAATGTATGCAATTCTTTTGTTTGGTGGGGGACAAGATATGCCCTTTGTACATCAGAATTCCTAAGTGAAATTGATGATCTATCTAGTACAATATGATCATTTTGCAACCCTACAGTGCTTATCATATCCTCTGTTATGTAGAATAATGTCAGGTTTAGGGGGTACCTGATAAATGAATATAACAGCTTTCATCCCCCCTCAAGCATGGTAATGGGAACAGACCCAACTAGAAACCGCCTGTTAGTCAAACAGTGAAGCAGAAGAAGAGAAGTGGAATCTCTTCAAAAGTTAAAAGTTTTAAAATATAGTAGTTCTCATTAATTAAAATATCAGGAGGCAATTGGTGTATTCTTGAACATTTGCTGAAGGGATGATGTTAAGTGAAAACAAGCATCAAAGGCAAAATGACCAACTTAGTGATCTTGGATTCTGGATTCAATGTCTTCACCCGGAGAAGGCATAAGCGTATTTTCCAAAATAATAGAAATCTACATTTTTAATTTATTATGTTCCATGTCCCCTTGGTTTCCTAAACAGAGCATAATCATCAGTTTTTAATGACGATAATTTTTTCAGTTCTGAAGCTTCGTCTTAAAGTTGCTGAGGTTAAGATTATTGATATTTGACCACTGTGTGCATGTGTATGTGTGCACGTGCGCTAGCATAAACAAACTGTGACATGCTGGTAACTCATAATGGTAACATAATTAGTGGGGGAAAAAAATTTTTGCTTATTACATAGATGAAAAATGCAAAGTCAAATTTAATATAGTAAGTTGACGTAAATCATCTCAAAAATAATTTAAAGTGTTTCAGGCCAACACCAATAGTTGTGTTTAAAGTAAAAAAACAACGTCAGGGCTTTTTCTTGTTAATTACTCAAAGGCTGATTCTAGACCATTATCTTTCTACATGTATTGATGGGCTGCCAGAGGCCTAAACCAAAGTATTTTATGTTGAAATTAGTAGTGTAGCCTTTTTTTTTTTTTTTCCTTTCCTGGCAGTTGGTTAAGTCAGTTTGTGCATTCCAGTAAGCTCTGGTGTCAGAATCAAAACCTTTCATTTTCTACATGTAGCTACAAAGCCCCACCTTGTCTTTAGTTTGTAGTTCTAACAAAGACATATTGGAACAGCTTTGTTTGTGGAAATAGGTTTAGTTTAATCTAGCCTCGTACTTGTGTGTCCCATATGACAAGTATCTGGCACATGCACTGTTGTCCTATTCCTCACCCTTGGCAGACATAATGATCAGACTTGGCCTTATGTTGTTAGTGCAACAGGCAGCCTAGTGGGGGTTATGGGAGTTATTTGGAATCAACTGTTTTACCATCTCAGTCCTTGATTGATACGGAATAGTCTGTTGACTGTTCATCTTCTTGTTTAGGGCTAAATACACTTAAATAAGAAACTGACATGAAAATATGATTTTATAAAAGATTATATAAGGGGCCAGGTCCAGTGGCTCATGCCTGTACCCCCAGCACTTTGGGAGGCTAAGGCAGGAGGTTCAGTAGAGGACCAGGAGTTCAAGACCAGCCTGAGCAACATAGTGAGACTCCCATCTCTACCAAAAATTAAAAAAAAAGTCAGGCATGGTGGCACGCACCTATAGTCCAGCTACTCACAATGCTGAGGCAAGAGGACCAATTGAGCCCAGGAGCTGGAGTGAGCTATGATCCAGCCTATCTTTTAAAAGAAATTAAAGATTATTTGAAGGGGTGGATTGTTTCACGAGTCAGCCATGTCCAGTGACCTACCTTAGCCAGATCTGCTTGCACAGGAAAGAACAGGGGGGAGAAACCCGAACAGGCTGCACATGTGGCATGTGGGTAGCTGGATCTGTACTGACCATGTGCGTGACGTTCATACTCCTGTGCCTTCTTTTCTGATTGTTTTATTTGTGCCATTGGTTCCATGTTAGTAATCACTTGATTACTGTATACTTATCATCACAGAAATAAGCTAGAGGGACATAAAGCTTCCAGTGGAAACTGTCACTAAGATTAGCTATTTTACAAAGTAGTTTAGCGTCTGTGCTTAAATCAAGTAGCATTCTGTTTACATTTCAACCTCCCAAGCTTTTTAGATCCAAAGCAAAATCGTTTTTGTGAAATCACATTGCTGACAAAACTCTGTTTTTGGCTTCTTGCCTCCTGACCAGTAGGACCTCATTTCTCCCCAAGGAACATCTGAATGGCTGCCCGTAGCAGATTCTGTTGCTGTCAAATATTGTGGGTATTTTATCAATTAAGGTAAAAATAGATGAAGCACACCAAGATGTTTCCACCAGGCATTTAGATGTGACCATCAGACCCAAATATACTAAAAAAGATAGAAATATGACTGAATTATGGCTGGTTGCATAAAAAGAGGATGAGTCAATGGAACTCTTTTGACAGGTAAGAAAAGAAAACTGTCCATTTTCTTTTGACCTTCATTTTTACCCATTAGTTAAATTCACTGTAGAAAAAAGTTACATCTCCTGTTGATATTTTTTTTTAAGTGTCATATGTTCCCTTATTTGGGGCCCTCGCAGAACAGGGGATTATGTTGGACATTACAGCAGCCCAAACCTCCCCACCCAGCCCTTAGAGCAGCCGAGCCCCAGCCAGGATCCCCTGCATTTCTTCCCTGCCTCTGCCATGCACATTCATCGTGTGCACAAGTGGGCAATGCCAAAATTACGCTCTTAATCTTCATTAAATTGCAGAGTATTTCATCATATGCAAAAACCTTACTATTCGGTGCCAAATTGGTAATGTGATTGTGTCTCAGGAATGTATTGTTAGAGAATGTATATCATCTTGTAGAGGACTTGACACGTGGCAAGTTACAGAAAGGTTAGTTGAAGGTCACCTGCGTGCCTGGGAAGGGACGAGTAGCTTCTCTACATGGCTGGAGAATGCCCTGTGCGATGGGTTGCTGGGTGGACTCAGCATGACATCCAGGAGGACTCAGGCCTCTGTCAGCGCACCAGCCCTTCAGCACTGTACCCAAGGCTTGGGCCCCTGCTTTCTTTCCTATACTCCTGGCAGTGTTGACATGGCCATCCTTCTTAATTAACTGGAAGCGTATGACCCTCCATAAACCAAATAAGCAGGTAGCCTCATTAGCAGGCTCATCCAGAGGCTGCGGGGAGACAGAGTGGGATAAATTAAGAACAGAGCATTCCTGACACAGCCCCAAGTGTGGTCTCCCCACCATGACTCCATTTGCATGAAAAAGACTGCCATAGCACTGACACGCCTCCGTGTCCCTCCGATTCCAGCTGTGTGCATGTGTGTGTGTGCTCAGAACCCAAGCAGAGACACCAGGGGATGGGGATGTGGATCACCGCATAGATTGCTTGGTTCTCACTTCCACATGGTTCAAAAACGACTTTTTCTGCATACCAGCCAGTCAGCATTTCCAGACCACTGTTCTTGGTCAATGCTCAGCCCCCAGAGCTGGGCCAGTCTGGTACCCCTTCTGAAGACCACTCTGTTTGCTTTCCTGCCCAGCTCTTGAAACATGAAATGCTAGGTTCCTAGTGCTAAACAGAATAAGATAAGGCATTGTAGGCATACTGATCATGGGTACTACTGCTGTAAATACTGTGCCCCTCAGATCTTTTGTTAAGGGTTTCTAGTGAGGTTACTCTTAGCTGATCTCTCTCACCGCCACTCTCTTTACGTTCATGGAGTGAGTCATTTAAGGAAACCCAAAATTGTGGTGTGTGCCCATGGTTGGATCCGTGTGTATGTGGCATGCCACTTATATTTGTTGTATATTACAGCCCTGCTTCCAACCAGGACCGTTAAAACATGAAATGTGTCATCTCACCACACTGTGTAGTGTTATGTCATACTGACTCTAGAGGACTTCCTCTGGTTTCTGTTTCTCTCTGTCACACACACACACACACAAACACATACACATGTGCACACCCACTGTTTCACGTGGGCACCGGAGATTCTCAAGTACAGAGAGATACTCCCATTCATAGGAAAATTCTAAATCTTATTTCAGGTCTTGACTCAGATGAAGAACTTGGGCTGCTTTGTCACCACTCGTCCTATCTAGGTGATTGTCTGGGGCCAGTCGGTGGCTCCTCCTACCCTGTAACCTTTTCTGTATCTTTCATGTGTCTGCACGTCTGCATGGGTAGTCACGCTCTGGGGGCTGGGGGTGCACAGGGGGACATATGCCCTGCCTGTTCTGTCCCAAGAATGTTCTCCTGGTTTGGGGACAGCTTGAGGAAAGGTCCCTCTCCTTGGTTCTGTTCATCAGCCGAGTCATCATGCAAGTGTTGATCATGCATAACCGGCAGCTTTGGCATTTCTTTGGGGTGTGGAAAGAAGAAAGTAAATTGGCTTTAGCAAATCCAGTATCTGCTAGTTGTCCCCGTGGCTGTGATGTGCATATGCCATGCAGCCCAGTGGGACAGCCAATCTCCATGCTTTCTTGTTGTCAGCAGCTTGCCTGAGTTTGTTTTTCTTTGTTTTGTTTCAAAACAGGGCAATGACTGATTTGGGGGGTGGGGGAGATTGTATTTAGCTACCACATTAATTTCCACAAAGAAACATTGCCTTGTGGCTGTTACTAACCCCTCTTTCTGTGTGTTTCTCCCCTCCCCAGACCAGAGGGTGGCATCCTTCTGCACCCTGACAGATATGCAACATGGGCAAGACTTGGAGGGGGCCCAGGAGCTGCCCTTGTGTGTAGATCCAGGCAGTGGCAAAGAGTTCATGGACACAACTGGGTATGTGAGCCCCTGTGGACCCCTCCCTCCTGCTGTCCCAGGCCAGCGATTAGCAGGGATACAGCTCAGCCCCAGCCAGGCAGGAGACTACGTTCTATCACGCCTTCCCCCAGCCCTGAGGAATCCAGAGAAGGAACTGAGGGGGCCTGGCTCAGCCTCCTCCCCTGCTGGAGGAGGCAGCGCTTGGCTGCCTGACCGTTCTGCCCATGGGCAGGTCCTACCTGCCAAGACCCATGACCCCACACCCACAGTGGCAAGCCTCACTGGCACAGAGGGCAAGTGGGGGCCTCAGGGTCGGTGTCTGTTGCCTGGTTACTGCTACGGGCACCGGGCAGGAATGCCTCGCCGATCAGCCTTCCACCTGCCAGGCCACATGTGTTGACCTGCTAAGGGCATAATTCCTCCCAGAGCCTGGTCCTTGGTCTGGCCTCATGTCCTCCATTGACGTGTGTCAGAACATGCCATCCCATTGCCCTGTATTCATCCTCCCTGAAATGTGTGTTCTTTACCAGTGTCCTTATTCCCAATTCCAGCTTCTGTATGAAGTGAGTCACTGTTAACTTGCATGTTCACCCTGATAATGAGCCTCATAGTATGTTTTTGAGACGGAAAGGCAAGTTGGGGAAATGGAATCTACACTTGGTTCCCAGCACTTCATTCTGGTCTACCCTGTGTCAGTTGGCCAAACTAATTTAAATAATCTATCTTTTGTTTTCTTACCAACCTATATATCTACAGAGATTCTGAATCCCTTTTTAAATCAGTAGCATCCCAAGATGGGTTTTCCACCAAAGCAGCAATATGGGCACTTTCCCAATCTGATGTAATTTATCACCTTGCTGGGCTCTAAGCACATGAAATAATTATTTAAGCTTAACAACAAAAGTGCTGAATGAAATGTCATGACTTCCCTCTCTTGAGTCTTTCTGATTCTGTCCTTTGCTAGGGAGCGTTCTCCATCCACACTAACTGGCAAAGTCAACCAGCTGGAATTAATTCTCCGGCAACTCCAGACCGACCTTCGGAAGGTAAGAGCACAGTCAGAACTCTTTCCCTTATATAGTCAGCCCCTTTTAACTATTACAAATAGGTTGAAGAGACTCAGGAAAGAAAGCTGCCCTAAGCCAAAACCAATGGTAAACAGAAACAGAACCTCCCGAGGCCTGATCCCATTTTCTGACCTGTAGCTGATACAGTTTGTTTGAGGGGATGCAGGCACCTGGTGGATGTGATTCAGCCAGGACGAGCCCTCAGACCAGCCAGCAGTTGTACCACCTCTCTGTGAGCTGACCTAAGACGGATTAATAACCCCTCCTTTACTAAAAAGGATTTGCTCAGTAAAATTTAGATTCAGTCAAAAGGCTGCACTCAAAGGTCCAGAAGGCCACATGTGGGACTGAGGCCACAGGTTCACCAGCCCTGGTCACCTGCCCAGTCTCCATGAGCTCTGTCCTCCTGCTGAGTCAGCTTCACAGCTCTCAGAACTTCTCTACACATCAACCTGTGCGTGGCTGGTCCTCTAAAGAAGTTAAACTCACTGAGCATGTGTTGTGCCACCAGCACCGTGCTGGGTAGCGTTTGGCTGTCCAGGGCAAAATGGAATGGAGTGCAGTGGCCAGAGGGTGATGGGACGAGGGTGTCACAGGAAGGCTTTTGTCATGGTAGTTTGGATTTTGAAGAAGGGAGAAATCAGCTGGTGGAACAGAGATGATGATGAGGGTGAAAAGCAAGGGAATGAAGTTCTGATCTGGTCGCAGGGAGGGAGCTGGCCTTGGGTGGGAGTAGGGACCCCGCTTGTGTGGATGCCAGAGTAGAGCAGGGTGCATGTGCACGTGCGCACATATGTGCATACATGCGTCCACACACATGTAGTACCGACAGAGATGGGTATTGGTGGACGAAGCTCTCCGCTGATTGTTTCTCTTTTTTCCAGACTGGGTGGTGGGAAGGAGCACGAGAGGTTTTTGAGCATAGAGCACGGGGGTAGAGTAGAGGGCATATTGACAGGGTGTATTTGGTAGACTGGCCAGGCGAGGCTGAGGGCACATTTGAATTTGTACCATAAGTTAAAGTGATATCGGTTGGCTGAGTTTTGTGCTTTTCTCCAGCATGGTGGCCAGTTGTCCCAGTTTGCGTAGGATGGAGAAGTTTTCCAAGATACGGAACTTTCAGTGCTAGAACCAACGAAGTCCCAAGCAAGCTGGGATGGCTGGTCACCTTATCTGCAGCTGTAAGTGTAGAACAGTTGGAGAGTTGAATTTAACCAATATTAGGGTTTAAACAGAAAATCAAGATAAGGACACAGACAAGGATCCTGGCATGTGTACACATGTGATTAAACTGAGTGCCCCAGAGTCTACATTAGCTAAGGAAAAATAACCTCATTGCTGGGGTTTGCTGTTGATGGATGGTGAAAATAAGAGTTAGATTGGGTGGAGTAGATCATTATTGGAGGAGTAGATGCTGGAGAAATTATCTTTAAAAGACAAGGAATGGTGGTCAGGAAGTGGGAGCTTGAAACTGTTTTAGGAAGGGGTACAGTTACTGGCAATGGCAAGGTATGGGATGTGGCCATGGGGTGGGGCTTAGGGAGGGTTTGTAGGTCATTGAAAGGAGAAGATGGAGAGGCTGAACACCAGAGTTGGATGGAACATCTAAGTGGATCCGAAATCTTCAACTAAGACAGCAGGAGTGGGCTGGGGAGAGAATAGTGAACCAGGTTCTATTTCCACTGACTATGGAAAGGGTCTGGGAATACAGTAGATAATTGCAATGAGGAGGGGTGTGGGTCCCGTGACCCAATGGCATGTGTCTTAGAGGACCTGGAATTGCAGGGGAAGCAGCGATCTGGACTGGGCAATATGGGGGTGTTTGCCTGCTGACCTCCACAGCAAGCTGCTGGGGACAGTGTCCTCGGGAGAGAGCCAGGGCTCACTTAGAACATGGGGGTGAAGGGAATGTCAGAGGGGAGATAGGAGTGAAGAAGGTCTTCATGACAGAATATAAGTCCCATGGGTCACAGTAAGAGGCTTGCAGGTCATGGAGAGTAGGGCAGCTGAGTTGCAGCAGCTGAGCCACATTGGAAGTGACGGTCACGGTGGTAGGGAATGACCAAGGAAAGTCAGAGCCAGGGTGTCCTTCCATCAGTCCCTACAGGGAAGTCAGTCACCAGCTCTCATTCAGGCCAATGGTGAGGCAGGTGGTGGTATTGGGGAGGGCCTGGGAGGGGATCAGGAAACAGGAGGAAACCTCAAGAGAAGGCCAGACGTGTCACAGGTGGGAACATCTCCTAAAAAGGCCACGGTCACCAGCCCACCCCACTCAACGCTCTAGCACAGCACTGCGGGCGATGTCTGGTTAGAGCTGGCAGTCAAGTTAGACCCATTAAAAAATACCTATTGTTATAATCTGACAGTGACCACACTCTCTATTTGGGGCAAGGCATCCCTGTTGGCACTAGGGAACTGAAGCTTGGGTTGGACAGTTTCATTACTGTACGTGGAAAACTCCAGATGTGATTCTTCTGAAAATGTTGATTATTTTTACATAATTTTTAATGGCAGACTTTAGAGGTCATCATGGGAATATAGTGTAGCAGGAAAGCTCCAGATGGAATGAAAGGCTCAAGTACTTATTTGATTATAAACATGTGACAGATATGTTAATACCAGTTTTGTATAGTAAGTTCTCTTGGAAAGCTCTATGCATTTGTCAAAGGATATTATTACTTTTAACCACATTGCAGTGTCTCCCTTTTTGGAAAGTGGGTAATATAAACTGTAATTAATGCCCTTCCCATATAAAGGCCATCTTGATACCCCTTGAGAGCAAAGGGGACTGAAAGGAGAGGCTGCGTGGAGTCGTTCACCCCCATCCCTTTGTATCAGGCAAGTCACCTCACTGAAGAAAGTAAATTCCCCAACTAAGAATAAGAATAAGGGATTCTTGTGCCCCAGCTTGGGCGGAGTGGACGGAGCATTCAGCATGCATGACTCTGTTTATTTCTGCTCGGGCCAGGAAAAACAGGACAAGGCGGTTCTCCAGGCAGAGGTGCAGCACCTGAGACAGGACAACATGAGGCTTCAGGAGGAGTCCCAGACGGCCACAGCTCAGTTGCGGAAATTCACAGAATGGTTTTTCAACACCATCGACAAGAAGTCTTAGCCAGTCCACACCTCATCAAGGGACCGTTGGGAAATGCCTGTTGTCCCTTCAGAGTCGCAAACGTGGTTTTAAGTGTGCTTTCAGCCAATCGTAGATGTTTTTGCCGTCCCATTCTGTGTCTCACCATTCACCCCAACGGGCCCGGAGCCTCAACTCCTTCTCGGTAGCCGCAGCAGGGAGCAGTGCCCACAGGAACGCGAATGTCGCTTCTGGTGTGAAGATGAATGTAGACCCTGGCGTCAGTGCAGACCGTTCTCTTTCAGACTCTGTTAAGACGATGCTCTGGCTTGGGCTCACCTCAAGAGGGAAAATAGCTGGGTTTATTTCCTATGTATCAGGTGACTTGGTAGAGACGTTAAAGCAATTTACCATAGTTTGGGCTTTAGTATTGTAAAATAAACATGAAAACAAATAATCAGACATATACTTTAATGTTAAAGGTGCTCTATTTTTTTGGATGTACAGTAGTTTTATTTCCACAGCCACATTATCATAGCAATAAGAAAGGAGGCGTAGTAAATAGTTGGAGAAGCTTTGTCAGAGGGAGAAAAGCACTGATGTGTTTAACACTAGTTCTAACGCAGTTACTTTAGAGACTTATTTATTTGCAGGAACAAATGGTGCCTGAATATTAACAGTGTTTCGACTTAAAAAAAAAAAAGATACATATGCCTTGTAAATGGCTCACTGAGTTGTCAGTAGTCACTTCAACTCTTAGTTCACTTTTGTATAGTTGCTCTGCTGAAAAACAAAAAAGTAAATCTGCTTACTCACTAGAACCCCCTGTATGCTGTGAGCCAGCGGAATCACTTGTACAATGCCAGATTTGTTTATCTTTGTACAGAAGCTTTGATGAAGTGTCCTGTATTTAACACCCTTATTTAAGCTTATTTAACCTTAAATTGTTAATTTTATAAAATTTGGTTTTACCTGCACTACGATGAGGGAGGGGAGGTAGCAGCAAGCCCAGCAAAGACTGGGCTTGCCCGGAACAGCCCGAGAACGCAGGGTGGGGAGATTCTAACAACTGGATGCTGCTAGTACAAGTTGTTTGTATTGCTTTACCATTTTTAACTGTTATATTGGAGGTGAACATACATTTTGCTTTTTTAATAAATGTTCAAAAGAAGTCCACAAAAGTAATGGTGTTGTCAGGTGAATGTGGATTTTTTTAAATCTGTTAACAGTCTGATTGTATGTGAATTTATTTCTGGTCATTTAGGATCTTGATTTGTATTAAATACTGTTTAACTGCCTTCTTACAGCATCCCAAACTGATTTACAGTAAAGAGTAACTCGTATTTATTAGTAGCCTGCTGTGTGCCGGGCACCATTCTCTGAGCTTTTCATCAGTCTCATTTAATCCTAATGACACACTTAGTAGCCCCAGTTGCACCTGCATAAGCTATGGCTCAAGTTAAGTAATTGGCCCAATGTTGCCTTTTTATAATTACCATCTTATTCAACAAAGAATTTGGTTATAAGAAAATACAATAAAATAGTAAGAATGTGAAAACTAGTCAGGAAGAGGTAAACTGTAAATTCAATTCAAAAGTAAGACAGAAAAGAAGACACAAAGCATGGAGCCCAGTGAGAAGGGAAACACTGGAAGGTACATTGCTCTCAACCTTTGGAGAACAGAGAGCATATCAAGAGTTTAGAAGAAGCAAAGTGATACTCAGAATTGCCCTGGATGGAGTTTCCCATGTGGACTTGACATGAGAGGTGTGCTGGATAATTAACTGTCCTGTCGTGGTTGTGCAGCAGGCTTCCTAAGGCTGTTTCTTGTAGCTACTCTCCATGAAACACACAGGCACACCTCCAAAATGCACCCAGGGAATAAGGACTTGCATCATTATCCTCACTCCTTTCTTTATCACCATGTGCCAGGCACTGTACTAGAAGCTGTCTACTATGTGGAGACAGACATAACATCACTTCAAAACATGGAAAATGGAAATAAAGAGTGCCTGGATAGGCTTAACTTGATTATTCTAAGCACTGACATCATTGGAACAGTTCCTGGTTGCCGGGTGCTGTTCTAAGCCCTTTGTTCTCTACACTGTGCTGACACCACTCCCTCTGTGGAGATGAGACAGGGTGGTCCCTGGGGAGGTGAGTATCCAGGCAGAGAGGACACACGGTTCTACGGCTCCCAGGCTCAGTGTGTTCAAGAAATCTGTCAGAAGCCAGGAGGTTCTGGGAAGGACAGGGTGGTAGATGGGCCTTTGTAGCAAAGCCCACATCATGAAGGAACTGGTGGCCATGGTAGAGTTTGGATTTTGCCCCAAGTCAAAAGGAAGCCACTGAAGCAGGAAAGCAGCTTCATGTGAGCTCTACTTTAAATGAGTTATTCTGACACCTAAAGGGGTCTGGATCATACAGATCTTTAAACTTTTTCTGTCTAGGGCATATAGTAAATATTTCAGGCTTTGGGAGTCGTATACTATCTCTGCATAATTTTAAATTTCTATTTACTGCCCTTTGAAAGATGGTAAGAACCATTCTTAGCTCGCAAGGCCATACAAAAACAGGACACCCCCCAGCATGGATTACTGTACCCCAAGTACAAGCAAGGAGTAGAAGAGGAAGACCAGTCCAGGTGAGCAATGGTGCTGGTGTGGCCAGCGGAGAGGCGGTGAGGGGGAAGAGAAGTGTGCAGGCCACGCATGACAGTGGATTTGGAGGTGGAGCACACAGAGCTGCTGATGGGAGGGGGATAGGCAGGAGGGAAAGGCTGGACCCGGGCATAAGCCCTAAACTTCAGAGGAATTAATGAACTGAATCTTCTTCAGACGGTTTTCCATAAATATTTCTCGCCTTTAGTAAAAACTTAACAAAAGACAGTTGTCCTGGCAGGGGCCTGGGACATAGTTCTTCCGCATCACCGATCAAAGGCGGATGCCTTTGCTTTAGAGAGCAGCTAACCAGGTGGAAAGGTTGACACTGTTTAGAGAAAGTAAAGGCATCTGGCCACAACCTAGCTGAGTGGAAAACCATCCCAGCAGCCTAAGGGGTACCTGTGAACAAGACCAGAAAATATTTTTTGAAAACACCATTCTCAGTCTCTACTAGCAAAAGAATGAATAATCTCTCAAGTCTGTCTTCAAAGGGCCACGCCAAAAGTCAAAGCCAAAATGATTTTGGTCTCTTAAACTTTTTGAAACAGATGTTTCCAGTCAACAAAGAAAGCCATAGAAAAATGCCCTTTGTGCTCCCACAGGACACACAGTTTTGAGCAACTTGGCATCCTGGTGAATGCTGTTACAAAATGTACCCCCTTAACTGAACATGTTGACTTGCTATGAGGACTTACTGGATATGAACTAAATATATTGGAATATATCTGCTAAAAATGTTTATTTTAGAATAAGCAGGTTTGTTTTACTAACCACATGGAATGAACTATTATGTATTAATATGAAGGACATTTTAGTAGGTGACAAAGTTAATTAGTATATTAGAGGCTTTTATCCTATTCTCTGTATCAGGGAGAAAGCTTATTAAAAATAAAAGTTACCGTTCAGGGGTATAACAATACAGTCCTGCCTTAGCTGCTCACAATTATCTTTCGAAATGGCAGGAGTCTGTTGTCCTGTTAGCCACTAACATGCAGAATTTGATTACATGTCATTAACCAGGAGTCTTTAAACTCATGAAGCCGTAAACCATAGCTGCTTATCTGCACAGCCAAAGATCAAAGAGATAGCTGTAGAAACAGTAAGAACAAAATCCTGTAATAATGATCAGTGAGTACTTGAACAGGAAAATCACTTGCTTCTGGTGTAAAATATTGTCCTGAAAAACCTGGAACTGTCCTTTAGGGAAAGAATTGGCATAGAGTTTAGACATTCATGCATTCTCTAGTTTTAGAGAAGATGGGACTATAACCTCAAAGAGTCAACTCTTGTTTCCAACCAGATGGAAGGTCTATGTCACTAGAAACGAGTCACCCTCTACCACAACGATCATTGCCTTACCCTGAAATACATCTGTGCGAACCTAAGAGACAAAGGCCTACCGCTTTTAATACCAACCACTGGAAATCATTAAATAGTCTCAGATCCTCTGAAATCAAGCCGCTGTTTGTTTTTCAGAATTTCCAAATTGGGGGATGGGGGGAGGTGATAAAGTTTTTGCAAACATTTTGCCCCTTTGAATGGTTAGCAAAAAGCAAGTTCAGTTCATTTGAGTGTGGATTTTGTGCTTATAAATTTAAAACCACTTCCCTAGTTCTAGTATAAGCAATTCAGGCATGCTGCACACTCCCAGAAAAGAAAGCAGATAGAGTCGAATGGGTTTAGTTCAACACCTGTTGACAGTCAGATAAGAGGTAAATATGTTTGGTCTTGACCCACAGGAGGGAAAATGGTAACAGACCTGCGAAAACCCAAGGAATGCCTTAGGTTTCTGACCTATGACCTCCATATTAAACTAAAGGCCAAGCTCCCTGACATTTAATAATAGGAATTAGGCAGAAACTTAAACACAAAGTTTTCTCCTTGTGTATTTTATAAAAGATTTAAATGAGCATCACCCCCAAATGTCACATTCTTGCATTTGACACGCAGGATTTGGGGACTTTTAAGTTGCTAAAATAACAAAAACCAAAAAACACACTAATGAATCCTGCAAGCCCTCTCCAATTCTTTTTAATGCCAGGAAATATACCATGCTCTTAAAGCCCTGCTATATCAAAGTTTTCATTCATCTGTTAGCATCTGCAGACACTGGAAACATAACTGATCTCTGTTTTTCATCTCTAATATCGGTGACCTGCCTAAAATTTGCAGAGCAGCCTGGTTTTTCAGAAGAGCAAATGAAAAATAATGAGTCCCTTGACATGCAAATACCCGTTGGCTGCTAAACTATAGCTGAGTTGGTAAAAAACAAAATGAAGGGGAAGACTACAGTGTCTGGGCCATCGGTGCCCATCCATCAGGCTCTTGAGCACTGGTGTTGCAAGTCTTGTTTTAATACCAGCTGCTCTCTGGCCTTCCTGTGATCCATTGAAAGCCACGAGCAGGGCTGTGTGCAGGAGAGGGATTCAAAGCGGTAGCACGTCAGTGAATTATCTGCCTGGACTAAATCAGTGCTGCTATAAATAAACATCTGCAGGTGGAGATTTCAGACCCGGGCAGAGTCTCCTCCATCGCTGTGTATAAAATAAATTGGGCCTGGGCGTCTGGGTCTTTGCCCCTCTTCTTCCCCACAACCATAATCGGTGGCAAACCAAGAGGACCCAGCTGAGTGCTCCATTAAATTGGGGTAATTAGGCACGCGGTCCTGCCGCTCTAGGTGCTGATTAAAGGCCCTGCGGAACCCCATCTGGGCGCAGGGCTGGCCAAACAGCAGCTACAGCCCACAATCCCCACTTCCAGGAATATGAAATGCCAAAAATGGGCATTCTATATCCTTTTCAGTTGAGGACTTGAGAACTTAAATAGCACTGCTCAGAAAAGGAAGTGCGCTTACCTATAACGGGGCACTGAAGTCACGGGGTTTAACCCCCTACTCCAACTCGATTCTTTCTCATTGGTACTCTTGAACTATTTAAAGGTCATTATTCTGCTAATATCGTCTTAAAAACTTTCCTTTCTGACGATTGTGAAGAGGGGACTTAGAGAGAGGACTGGTAGTGACTTGGTTACTGACACTGGCAATTGCAGGCCACACTGCTGGTATTAACTGAATTGTTGGAGTGAGCTCTGAAGCCGGGTTTTCCTCCCTAATTTAACAGGTTCTTCTTCTGTTCTTTCAAAGCAAGAGCCT
This sequence comes from Cheirogaleus medius, assembly GCA_008086735.1. Lineage (NCBI taxonomy): Eukaryota > Metazoa > Chordata > Mammalia > Primates > Cheirogaleidae > Cheirogaleus > Cheirogaleus medius. The sequence continues at coordinate 37,904,557 of VBSM01002153.1, read as the reverse complement.
CTTAAGTTATTTGTCCTGAAATGTAAAATTGAACCAGACTTGCCTACCCTAGTTGTTGACTATCTCATTGTGTAGGGATTATTCTTGTCAGTGACACCGATTTCCAAGTGCAAAATTGTATTTTTTAAATAATACCCAAAAAGATAGCCATATATGCAAAGATTCTGTAAGAATCCCACCTTCACTTGTCCAAAGAACCAAGTTAGATGCCTAAAGTCAGTTCTGCCATATAAATACATTACATTAACACATGTGAACATCAAACTTATGTGTTTATAGATACATTTTATTTATAAAAGCAGTTGCCAATGTATATGCCATTTTCAATATTCTTGTAAAATTTGGCCCACCCAGCCCTACTGTCGTAACACCTTGCTTCTTACAGAAACATGTTGCCTTTATTCTCTGATACTCCATCGTGCATGGCCTTGTTCCCTCCTAAATTCCGGCCTGCAATGAATTGTATTATAAATGAAAAAGACAGGGTGGGCTAAGTGTTGGCTAGGATATGGTGAAACTGGAACCCTGGTGTGCCTTTGGTGGGAATGTAAAATGGTACAGCTGCTGTGGAAGACAGTATGGCCATTCCTCAAAAAATCAAACAGAATTACCACGTGATCCAGCAGTTCCACCTCTGGGTGTATCTGTACCCAAAAGAATTTAAGAAAGGGTCTCAAAGAAGTCTTTGTACACCTGTGTTCATAGCGGCAATATTCATGATAACCAAAACGTGGAAATAACGCAGATGCTCATCCGTGGATGGATGGATAAACTAAATGTGGTCTATCCATACAAGAGAATATTATTCAGCCTTAAAAAAGAAGGAAATTCTGACACCTGCTACAACATGGATGAAGCTTGAGGACATTATGCTGAGTTAAATAAGCCAGACACAAAGGGACAAATACTGTGTGATTCCATTTACATGAACTAGAAGAGTGGATTCATAGAGACAGAAAATAGAATGGTGGCTGCCAGGGGCTGGGGAGAGAGGGGATGGGCAGGTATTTAATGGGTCCGGCGTTTCAGTTTGGGAAGAGGAAAGAGTTCTGGAAATGGAGGGCAGTGATGGTTGCAGAACAATGTGAATGTACTTAATGCCACTGAACTGTCAATGGTTAAGAGGCTAAATTTTATGTTTATTTCACCACAATTAAAAATAAATAATTTTTTTTATAAAAGGATAAGGATGAGGCCTGAATGAGTTTGTGGGGACTTAGGGTGGGGTAAGCACACGGGAACCAGGAAGCTTAATCTCACCCACACACACACAAAAAAGACCTGTTGGAACAAGTGCACGAAAATACAGAAACACCATCGAAGTGCTCTCTGGATGTTAAATCGCAGCCAGACTTTGACTGATTGCCGTCTATTCCGGGAGAAGAGACATCATTCCAAGAAGCTTTGCTCTGGGGGCCTGCAGGAGGACCAACAGGGGAGAAGAAGACCTCTCTCTGAAGAGTGATTAATCTGGTAATTAATGCATAGAAGAGGAAGATTGACTCTGAAATGTTTGCTCCAGGCCCTAAATTTGAACATTTAGCTCTGCAATTGGAGCATCTGGTAAGAGCGAGGTTGGATGAGCAGAAGAATGAGACCAGACACCAGGACCCCAGGGGAAGGGATTGAAGATGAATCGCTTCAGGGGTGCTCGAGGCCTCGGAAGCCTGGGCACAGTGGGAAAGAAAATGCTTGGAAAGAAGGAAAAACAAAGGCCATTATGAGAAGGGCCCAGTACTGGCCAGGAGGAGGAAGAGCCACAGAGCTGGACGAGGCCAATCCCTTCACGTTACAGAAGATGGACCCTGGAAGGGTGGATGGAGGTATTTGGGACTCGGGCAAGACCAGACCTACACCACAATCTGCAGTAAGGTTGTTCTTTGCTTATGGCAAATGCAGTGCTGTGCTTGTGACTATCGGGCACTGTTTGCATTTTGGGTAAGGATATCTGCACTCAAGAGTTGACTCATCTCAGTCAAGTTAGGACAATTAAGACCTAGAAGTAAAAATAAGAGAACAGTCGAGGTGTGGTGGGTCTCACCTGTAACCCTAGCATTCTGGGAGTCCGAGGCAGGAGGATAGCTTGAAGTCAGGAGTTTGAGACCAGCCTGAGCAAAAGCAAGACCCTGTCTTTACTAAAAACAGAAAACATTAGCCAGGCGTGGCGGCACACGCCTGTAATCCCAGCTACTCTAGAGGCTGAGTCCAGGAGTTTGAGGTTGCTGTGAGCTAGACTGACGCCACAGCACTCTATGAGGTGTCAGTGAGACTCTGTCTCAAACAAAAACTAAATAAATAAGAGAGCAATTATTGGATACCTTTGAGAGGAGGAATTATTAAGGAAAATCTAATTTTTCAATATTGCCGTAAGTCACTCACTCAGCATTATCGGACCTGCCTGCAGCCTGGCTCCCACAGTAACTCTCCCACTCATGGGACGCCTGGGCACAGTCAAGGTGCAGGACAGGCCAGACTCAAGACAGAGGAACCACAACCAGCTGGGCCTGGCGCACGCGGACTGCCCAGCGGGAAGGTGGGTGGGGTTTGTGCTGGTGGAGGACGCTGGGCGGGGCCCACTCGCTTCCATTTCAGCCTCTCTGGGCTTCCTGTTGACTTGTGCACTCGTGTGCACCTTACCGGGAAAGGTGGCTAACCAGTGCCGTGAGCAGTTTCCAAAAGGCTCATCGAGTAGCTTTTCTGTGTCTTCATAGAACTTCCATGGCTCGTGCTAGCCCGTGCTTGCGATTAGCGAACTGGGAAGTGTCCCTTGGTGCCCTTGTGTGCTACAGGAACAGAGGACAGAGTCCTAACACTCTCTTCCTAAAAAGCTCTTCCCCTCAGCCCCAGCCCTGCAGGAAGGGGAGGGGACCGGGTGTTCCCTGATCTTGGCTGACCCCGGTGCAGGGCGTGATGGTTCTGAAGTGAGGAGGTGAACTGTCTCAGACGGCTGCCTGGTCGGGGTCTGTGGACCCCACAAGTAGTACATCCTTGCTGTCCTTCCCCAAGTGCCCCCCACTGAGGTTAGGAGAAGGGACAGGGCCTGGCCTGCGTCCAAAGACACTGAAAAGGCCTCTGTGCTTGTTACAGACACTCTAGTCCCATTTTCCACCAGGGCTGTCTCGAGATGAGGAGCCGTGTGGCCACTGCCTCTGCTTTTCAAGGATGACAGCTGGGCCTAGAATTTATTGACAAATATTCAAAAACCCTGCAAGGAAAAATCTCCTATCAGGACTTTATTATTTTTTTTTTCTCAGTCGAATTGGGATGTCTAAGCTTTGAAGATTCTTTTTCTCTCTTATAAGAGGAGATCATTACGGACAACATTCTCAAATGCTCTTTCAGTTCTCACGGGAGCTTTGTCCCATAACTGACATTAATTGGTTATATTACACTGTAGTGTAAGCCCTAACCCCACATTATAATGCCCCTTCCTTCTTCGTCCTCCTCTTCCCCCAGAGACTGTGTGACTCTGGGGTGTGGGCAGACCGGTGCTGGGCCTTGGGGGTGCAGCTCAAGATACCTCCAGGGGTGGGGGAGGGTGGGAGACGACTATGTCAGCTAGGACTCACCATCCGCCCTGGAGTGCACAGTGCTGGGTAGGGGGGGAGGCTGCAGGGCAGAGGCCGTGCCGGGGCCTGGTCCCGAAGGGCGGGCGCACACGTGCCAGGCTGCTGAGGGACACAGAAGGACCGGGGCTCTCTCCAGGCGTGAAAGGAGAGGAGGAGAGATGTTGCCCCATCCAACGCCGCAGAGCCAGGAATCGGGCACACAGTACAAGCAGGAACTGTGTGAAGACACTTCTGTTTTCTGCCCGAGTGCGGCAAGACGGGGCTGCCGCCTCCCTGCGGAAACCGGGAACACCAGCGTTTGCACAGCGCTGGCGGGAAGCGGACGGCCAGGCAGGTGGTCGTGGTCAGCTCGTGCGGCACGTCGGGCACAGGCTGCAGACACCGGGCGTGATGGTGAAAGCCAGGCCAGACACAGGATTAAGCTGGGCCCCCCTTGACATGTGAAGTGCTCCTGGGCACGTGGGACCAGCCTAGCTGCCCCCTGGGCACCCGCTGCCCCTGCCGTGCCCGGGACACTGAGGGTCATGTGGGGCAAGGGCCTCGGGGAAGGCCTGGCCCGTGGGCTTCCAGGCCCTGCCACCCTCACCTGGAGCGTTCTTAGAGCCGTGAAAGGAGGCCCCGAGGGGCCCAGCAATGCAGTCTCCTGGCTGGGGACCAACCCCTGCACGGGATGGCAGCACGCCCACCTTGCCAAGCAGAGGACCGCAGGGGAAGCATGTCCCCCTCTCCAGATTTTCAGTGTTTAAACCCAGAGGATGAAAGCAATCCGTGGGCCTGTGCCTGGTCCCCGGCCCCTGTGCCCCTCCAGAGAGCGGGGAACACCTGCAGGCTGTTTCCTGCCCGTCACATCCACACCCTGTGTGCCCAACATCCCACACAAGCACTCAGCCAGCTCTGCTTCTGGAAGGTTCTCCAGCCTCTTCCATGAAATTGCTTCAGCTAGAAGGAGCCGGAATTGCTGGCCCTGCTGAGAGTCGGTGCTCAGGTGAACAGCAGAAGGGGCATTAGAAGGGACTGAGACAGTTCCCTTTCTGGTTCTCTTCACCCCTCCGGGTGGGATCTCACATCAGCTGGGCTGGGCCCTAAAAGCACATTTTTTTTTGCGGTTGATTCACCAGACTTTGGAAGTCGCAGTAACAGTGGTCCGGAGAGGGTTGTGCCTTGACCAGGTGTTGCTGCTCTTACAACCAACAGTGAACCCTCCCGGAGGACGTGCTGTGCGGCCAGGTGAAAAGCCACCTGTGGTTCGAGAGACAGGAGTGACCTCAGTGCTGTCACAATGGAAACCCCAGGCTGCAGCCAACACCCTGTGTGTCCTTCCCTCCTCTCCTTGCTCAGGGCAGCATCTCCAGGTGCCGTGCGCTGACCCTGGACGCTGGAAACTCCAGGGTGCTGGCAAACATCGCCGGGGACCGAGCCGTAGGGGTGCAAGCGTCCCTCTGAGAGAGCCTCTCCGGCACGTGGAGTTAGGAGCTCAAGGTGTGATGTCCTCCGTGGCCCCCTCTCTGCCCACTCATTTTCCGGTGACAGTGAAGACAGTGGGATCTCTTTTTCCTATCTGTGCGGACAATGGGAAGGGGTGAGAGGAGGGCAGGGAGCAGCGGCACGCTGCAGGGGCAGGGGTGAATGTGTGTGCACGGGACGGGGAGTGGTTACCTCCATCTCCCGACCCCGGTGGCTGGGTCCACAGCTGTGTCCTCAAGAGTCAGAAGGTTGGAGAGTGCAAAGTGACAATCCAGCCTGTGCCTGGATGGAGCTGTAGCCTCAGGGCTCACAGCCAGTGTGTGTGTGTGTGTGTGTGTGTGTGTGTGTGTTTGTAGGGTGTAGCCAAGCTGAGCACTCTTCCTTGGCCTCAAATCAAATGCTGAACTACATCAAAGGATGATAGAACACAGTTGTCCTTCGGTATTCATGGGGGCTTGGTCCCAGGACCCCCTCAGATACCAAAATCCATGGATGCTGAAGTCCCTTATAGAAAATGACATATTTTGTGTAACTATGCACAGCCTCCCGTATACTTTAAATCATCTCTACTATACTTGCAATACCTAATACAAGGTAATGCTATGTAAATAGTTGTTACATTGCAGTGTTTAGGGAATAATGACAAAAAAAGTCTGTACATGTTTAGTACAGATGCAACCACGCTTTTTGCCCCCACATATATTTTCTATCTGAAGTTGATTGAATGCACAGGTGCGACCCCACAGATCTGGAGGGCCGGCCATAAGCCACAGGGGCAGGTAACTGGTCACAGACGAAGCTGAGGATAAAAGATGATGTGTATCTAGGAATGCTTAGCTTGCATAAGAAACGGCTATAAGAGTGTCCAATTGCCAAACTCTGGGCCATTATGGTGAATCAGTACTCTCAGTTATTCAGTCTGGGGCATTATCCAAGTCCTAGCTTTTTTCTCTGCTGATTCCTTGATGCTCATTCCCACTTTTTCTGTTGGTGTGAAAAGTTACAGAATTGTAGAAAACCAACCCAGTACTTCCCACAATTAAAATTTTTGAAACTCCTGATTCATCACATACCTAACTATAAAGGGCAAAGCTATAAAGCTAGACAAAAGTTTTAAAGCTATAGGAAACTGTAACGCTAGAAGGAAATGTAGACAAATATCTCTGTAGCCTTGATTGGGAAAAGCTTTATTAAGCAAAATACAAAAAGGATACACAGAAAGGGAAGCGATGTGATTGGCGTCACTAAGTGTTTTAGTTCAATATCTGGCGTCAGAGACTAAGTTAACAGATGGGTGAAAATGTTTTCTGGGAGAAATTATCTCCATTTTCTGTACCTGACGAAAGCCTGGTATTCAGAATCTATAAAGAACTCTTGCAAATCAGCCAGAAAAAGAAATTATATGCAATAGAAAAACAGGCAACATATATGAGTAGGCATATCATAGAAGAGGACACTCAGAAGCTAGTGAGGGAGAGATTGTCAACCTCACCTGCAATCAGAGCAGCACAAATTAAAATCACAAAGAGATACACATTACCTGTATTTCCTGGCCAATCTGGCCAGTTGGGCAGAACGGAGTGTTGGAGAAGAGTGATTGGTGGTGAGGGTTTGGGAGGACCAGGGGTGAGCCGGAGCTTGGGCAAGCGCAGCCGTTTGCAAAGCAGCCAGTGTTTAGTGACACTCAGGAGGGAAATACCACAGTAAACATTTTTCATATATACATATATATATCAAAAGAAATTTGCACACGTGCACACGAAGGAACACGTTTGAGGACATCCATCACGGTGCTGCTTCTGCTGGGCAGCTGTTGCCACCATCCCTGGGACAGTAAATGTGCCCTGTTCACACAGCAGATTCCCTTCCACCTTCAGAAGCCACAGTCACAGTCTGCAGAGAGCCGGTGACCAGGCCTCAAAAATATAATGTGAAGTTCAGAAGTAAGAAAAAGGAAGAGACTCAAATCCCAACGCCATTTCCACATCATTTGAAACAGCAGGTGTCTTAGGCAGCTGGGGCTACTACAACAGAACGCCACAGACTGGATGGCTTAAACGACAGAACGTTGTTCCTCATGCTCTGGAGGCTGGAAGTGCCCATCAAGGCACGGGCAGGTTCAGTGCCTGGTGAGGCCCTGCTTTTGAGTTCATAGGTGGCACCTTCCTGCAGCATCCTTGCACGGTGGAGACAGGAAGAGAAGACAGCTCTCTCGCACCTCTTCTTGTGAGGACACTAATCCCATGCGTGAGGGCTCCACCCGCATGACCTCATCACCTCTCAGAGGCCCCGACTCCTAACACCATCACCTTGGGGGGCAGGGTTTCAACATATGAATTTGGGGGTGACACAAACATCCGGTCCCTAGCAGCAGGCAAACTGTGCTGTGGTCTACAACCAGGGTGCCCATTAGGAAAGCCACGAGCCACACTGGCTATGGGGCACTAAGCAAGGGGCTGGCTCACACTCGGACGTGCTGTCAGTATAAAATGCACACCCGGTCTCCAAGACTGACTGCGTGCAAGTAAAGACATGTAAAATAGCTCGTGAATCATTTTTATTTTGATTACATGTTCAAAGAATAATATCATGGATATACTGGGTTCACAAAATGTATTATTAAATGAATTTTACCTATTCCCTTTACTTTTTTAATGTGTTTACTGGGAAATGTAAAATTCCACAGGGGACTTGCCTCCTGTTTCAACTGGACAGCTCTAGTCTACAGCTTCCAGACCCCAGGATAGCCCTGCGTGACGTGTGTGTGTGTGTGTGTGTGTGTGTGTGTGTGTACCCGCCTGAGTAGAGGCAGTGTGAAGAGAAGGATCCAGGCAGGTTATTCCTATGCACCCACCTGAATGAAAATAGCACTCTTGGCTCCTTCCATGTCCAGGAAACGCTGATTGTCACCTGCACACCCTGTGAAGCTGGAGGTGCCCACAGCGTCAAGGCTCCCAGGGTCTGCCGTGGTCCTCACCCCATTCCCTCTGTGCCACACTGCACCCAATCCCTCTTGCAGCCCCTCCCATAAACCACGCTGCCATTTTGTTAGTGGATCTTGGCTTGCTCAAGGACATGGAGCAAGGTGCCCCAGACACAGCCCCAGGCACCTGTCTGCTGGTCAGCGGCCAGCTCGCCGCTGGCTTGACTCAAGGCTCATGCAGGTATTTCTCCTTCTCTTCAAAGCCATTCCCTTTCAAGGTCTGTGCATCTGCCTAAAGACAAAAGCACATGGTTGGCCCCTGGGGCGAACAAATGTGGCCAGGTCTGAGAAAGGGAACAAACTTCCTGCCAAAAGCAAGGCTGAAAGTGGCAAACCGAGGCCACGTCTCCAAGCTCCCCGCCCCCACAGAGCCTCCCATGTTGCAGACTCAGCCTGGGCTGCAGAGAGGGGAGCTGACGGGAATGACCGTCCCCTGAGTGCAGACTGATCGGGCCTGGGTCCCTCCAGGACATACGTCATCTGTCACTAGCCGCCCCCTACCTCGAGCACTCATTCCCAGGCTGGGGAGCGACTTCCTAGTTGTGGAGGTCTCCACGGAGCTCGGACGGGTCATGAGAGTGGCCCTCTGGTGCAGGGGGAGGTGTGGGAGGGGGGAGGAAGCCAAGCTCCGTGGGGCCAGCCACTTGGCAACTAGAGTCGCGGCTCCATGAAACAGCTTGACAGCAGGCTGGCGGTGTCTTCTGGTTCGATTCTGTGACCTAAAACCCTGGCTCGGATTTCTTTCTCAGTTGCCCCAACTCACCAATGAGACCAGTTGCTATTTGTTTTGTAAAACAACCCCCTGGGTCAAATTTGGAACGATGGGAAACGTCTCAAGGAATAACAACTGCACAAATACTGTCACTCCTCCCGGCCAGGGCCTGGCTGGTCGTCCGTGACAGCCCCTGGGAATGAGTGCCCGGGGGCCTGCCTGCCCTAGGAAACCCAGCAGGGCCTCCGGGGAAGGTGTTCCCACGGGTGGCTCCCCGCCCCCCGCCCCTGGCCCCTGAAGGAGCTAGTTGTCACCCTTGGGCCTGGAGGCCAACCGAGCAGCCAAAGGCAGCCCTGCTGTTGCTTTGAGAAGCAAAAAGGAATCTTCTTGACTTTGCAGTTCTCTGGTCTCCAAGGCCGTGCAGGCCAGGCCTGCCTGACTCGGTCACAGGAGCAGCAGGCCCTCGGGGGAGGCCTCAGGCTCCCTGGCAGCCCTTCCTCCTCCCCGCAGACTGGCTGTGCCTGCGCTTTGACAAGACAGCGGGGGTGGTGGGAGGGACAGACAGGGAGCTAGTGCACTGTCTCCCCCCCACCAGCCAGCTCTGGCGGAGCCGGCGCCCAGGCCGCTTTCCAAGGCAACTGTGCAAACACCGGAGCAAGCCACGTTCACTTCACACCAACCTTCTGTCTGCAAAACCCCCCTGGGAACACGGGCGCTGTGCCCTTCAGGAGGCTCGGGGACACGCCTCCCGGGTGCTGGCAGGGCTGTGGGACGTCCGCTTGCTTTTATTCATGGGTTGGGGTCCTCCAGTGAAAGAGGAGCTTCCAGAGGCCATCACGCTTGGCCACACGTTTGCCAGCGCTCATCAAATTGTATCACTCTCACTCCGATTGTTCTTCTCTGCTCGAGTCCATGGGCAATGCTGCTTTGAGGTCAGGGACCACATCTTACCGATCTCCGCGCCCACAGCACCCAGCACATGCTAGATGCTGAAGGAAGGTTTGTTGTGAGTGAAAATAATAATACTATATGGGAAAGAGAGGGGAAAAGGAAAATATATGAATGTTAGTGTAAAAATGATTTTGAGTTCCAGTTCTGTGTGTCTTTAGTGGAATCACTTAACCTTTCTGAGTTGCTGGCTCCTCACTGGCAAAGTGAATACAATAATGCAAACGTCATGGTGCCGGATGATACAATGTGTTTAAAAAGCCTGGCTGGCTGGCAGAGCTCACTGAGTGCCATCCCCCAGCAGGCTGTGTTGCTGGAGTCCCCCAGGACCATGGGGTCATCACTGCGGGTGGAAGAAGGACGGCTCACTGCTCTCCCACGTGGCCATGATGCCCCGTGACAGAGTGGCGTGCTCATCCTCAGCACTCGGGGTATTCAGACTCAGTGCCAGGGCTGGGCTGGGTGTCCCGGAGGACACGGCGAACTGGCTCCTGAACCTCCTAGGAAAGGTGAGGCTTGATATCTAGAGGGACTTCGTACAATGAAGGCAGATAGAAGCTTCCGGAGTCCAGCAGGGATAGCGTGACTTAGAGTCTGAGCCCTGGGTGGGCTGTGACGCTCACTCATCTGGGAGACATCTGTGTGTGTTTGTGTGTCTGTGTGTACCTGTGTGTGCGTGTGTGTTGGGGGAAGGGAGGGGATAACTAGGTACAAAGGTGAGGACTTGGAGGAACCAACATCCTGGCTGACCCACACCTATGCCAAGGCAGCTACGGGCCTTGAAGGCATCTTTGTATGAATTAGGAAGGGTGTCCCCTGGGTGTACTGTTTAGAAAGGACCCCCTGCCTTGGGCCAGGTCCATGGCTGAGTTAACCAGACTGGATTTCAGGGCCCGCTCACCTCTGAAGCCAAACTGCACCCCGCACGAGGGCTGGCAGTCTGTCTGCCTCCCGCACGGGCCACTCCACGACCCCAGCGGAGGAGGGATCAGCCCCATCCAGGAGGCAGGTGGCCCGAGGGCCCGGAGTCAGCCTTACACACGGCCCCAGCATTCTCACGCCCTGGCGACCTTTTCTGATTCAGCCCTTGTCCTCCGGCTTTGGACTGCCCTTGGCTGTCGGTTTCCACTTTGCAGCACTAACGTGTTTGCCCTCCGTGACCCCCAGCCTGGCTCGGATCCTCCCTCCTGATCTTGGATTCTGTGGGGTGGTGGAAAGAATCCAGCCCGCTCATGCTTGAACTTGAATGGCCTCGGGCGAGTGACTGCATCTCCCGGGTGTGAGGCTCTGGGCTGCGAGGCGGGAGTAGCAACGACACTAATAGTGCCCACTGCACTGGGGGGGGGCGTTGGATTAGATCAGCTCCCCCCATCTTGGGCTGCCCTAGTAAGTGCTCCAGCGGTGTGAGCACTACAGCCGTGGACATGGCCCTCCCCTGCCACATGCCCCCCGCCCAGTCTCCACCCCAGCTCTGTTTCCTGCTCACGTGTTCAGCTCTGATCCTGAGCTTTGTGGCAAAGCAGCACACTCCCAATTTGGCAGGTGCCACAGCTGGTGGCTTTTCCTCTGTCCAATGTTGTTGGAACCACGAGTGGCTGACATAGGAAGAAAATGGGATTGACACGGGGGCATCGTGGGAGTCTGTGAGACTCAAACTGTGGCGAAGGGATTGCAGAAAGTCAGATTCTGCACGGGGCCCTGCCCTAGCAGGAGGACAAGCTCCCATCGGTGGAACGAACCAGGAGAGATGGCCAAAGTCAGCCATGGAAGCTCGCACGTCTACTGCCACGGCCAGGCTGGGGCAGCCCCTGTCCCACACGGCCTGGCCCAAATCTTAGGACACGCCATCCCTGGCCCCACCACAGTTGCAGACATTTGCCTGTCTCAGAGCAAAAGGATGAGATCCGCAGGATTCACGTCCCAGCTCTGCCATCTGCTGGTGTGAACTCTGGGCCTCAGTTTCCACATACACAAACTGGGATAATAATTGCCTCATTCATAGTAGCACTCTGAGAACTCAGAATGTTTTTGCAATGCTTAGCCTGGTACGCTGCGCAAGCATAGTAAACACTCAACAAATGGTGGTTATTGCTCTTCTCGCAGCTGTGGCCGGTGACATTGACATGAGAAGTCATGACCACATGTTCCCTGTGATTGCTGGCTGTCCAGAGCAACCACTCCCCCTTCCTCCTTAGTGACAGAGCCCTAATTTGACGTGGGTGGCAAGATGCATGGCTAAAGGACCATCTCCTGATTTCTCTTGTCATTAATGTGGCCACTGAGATGGCAGTCGAATGAATGGGTGGGATCTGGGAGAAGATCTGGGAGAAGAGGGTGTCATGCTTCTTGCTGCCCAGAGCACCCTGCTGATGGCCAGAGTTGCAGTGACCACCTGGGAGAGTGGGAACAGGGACACGTGCTTGGGATGGAAGTCCGGGTGTTGGCAGACTTGAGGGGACATCATTACTCTGCCCTGATGGCCACCAGAACTGCTTTTTTACACGAGAGAGAAACAAGTCTTGTTTCAGCTTACCTGGGCTTTTCTGCAGCGCAGAGCCCAAGCACGTCCTGAGAGGTACCATGGCTGATATGGAGCAGGGAGGGGAGAGCCCCAGAGGGAAGGACGCGGTCCGGATGGGGAATGTTGATGGTAACTGCCAAAGGCAAGGCTCATCTACTCCTGCTGGGGTGAACC
>VBSM01002153.1:37860489-37890542 GCA_008086735.1 Cheirogaleus medius | reverse complement strand
ACTCTTCCTCCCTGGTCCCTGACTCAGCTGAAGGCTCTTTTGTCTTCCAGTGATGGCATCAAGGCCAGACCCAGGGCCAGAGGCAGAATGTGTTCTCTCCAATTGACCGGAAATCTCCTGCCCCAGGCTGTGTAGCTCGTTCACCCAAACCGGAGCCTCAAAACAGAAACTACTTTGTCTTTGTGATGAGTCAATGCTGTTGTCACCGGGGTGCAGCGATGGAGCCACTGAGTGGAGTCACAGAGCATCAGAGGACAGGGCATCCCCTTGCAGACAGGCTGGGGACAGGAGCCATCCGCTCTGTACAAATTACCCCCCTCTTTGGCCACACTTCCGTTCCTGTTCCTTCCCTTGCTGGCAGTGGCCTTGGAAGCCCCTTGGGAGTCACACAGTCCCTAGTGCAGCTGGCCTATGGCACAGCCCCCATGCCCAGGGCGCCAGGTTCACCAGCAGCACCTGCGTGTGCACAGAGACAGACACGGCCATTTGGAGAAGCTGCTTGTCCCATAGCGAGGGCTGTCAGAGCTTCAGGAAAGATGAGTCGGAGGTTTCTTTGGGTCAGACCCTTTAGACCAAATCAATTAAAAGGGTAAATGGGGGGTGGGGGAAAGGGACCAGAGAAAGTCTGACAGCTCATCTCAATCTTGGCAGCTAGTCAAAGCTATTAACAGCATCATAAGGGAAAAATAGAGCGATGTCCAGATCCAGACCAGATGCCTGAGAATTACCTGTGTCAGAATCACCCTGAGTCACTGTGAGTGCAAACTCCTGCACGCACCGCGGGTGACCGACTCAGACTCTCTTGGGGGCGATGAAAAGGTGGGAATCTGCATGTTGAACCAACTCCAGGGGTTCTAAGACCCTCGAGATGGGCTGTGGTTGACCTTCCCTCTTTTGTGGGCTTTGATGGAATGCGAGGAGGGGCTGAGGAGTGTAAGGTCGGTGGTCTGGAGTTCAGAAGCTGGAACTCATGCCCACCTCTGTCCTTTACTGTTTTTGTCCTTTCTCTGCTCTGCCTCCAAGGGCTTCGGGCTCCTTGGCCAGCGGGCGCACGCTTCAAGGACCGCCCCTCTCCCTGGGCTGCTGGTCCACCGCGGCTCTGAGCAGATAGTTTCTGATCAAATATTTTGGGAGGTGTCACTTACCATTTATTATCAGAGCAATGCTTGCATGCATCCCGATTCCTAGACTGGGCACTACTTATAAACCTGTCCCACTGAAGCTGTTACAGAACAACCACGGACTCCCCTAGCAGGCTCTAAAGCCCACCATAAACTCATTCCCGTGGAGAGGTTGCAGCCAGGAAAGAGGTGAGTAGGGAGGAAAGAATAATAAAATCGGAGCATCAAGGTAAAATGCTGGCTGAGTTGCGAAACTGTCCTAACTTCAAAAAAAATGCCAAAGGTAAACATATTTAATCAAGATATTTTATTCGCAAAACAATTGTTTGTGTTTTGATTGTCAGGTTTCCATGGTTACAAAAGAGCAGAGAACTGTATTACCTATGAGAATCTTACTAGAAGATAATTTGCTAGTGAGCAATTGGATAATAGAGGCCTCAGGATTCTAGTTAGAATCACAGTCACATGCCACATAACGATGTTTCCGTCAACAACTGCATATATGATGGTGGCCCCATAAGATTATGATACCGTATTTGTACTGTACCTTTTCTATGTTTAGATATGTTTAGATACACAAATACTTACCACTGTGTTACAACTGCCTACAGCATTCAGTGCAGTGACATGCCGTACAGGTGTGTAGCCTGGGAGCGACAGGCTCTCCGTATAGCCTAGGTGTGTAGTAGGCTATACCGCCCAGGTTTGTGTAAGTAACTCTATCATGTCCGCACGACTACACAATCACCTAACAGTGCATTTCTCAGAAGTCTCCCCATTGTTCAGTGACGCGTGACCATACTCCAGACTTCGGCCTTAGGCATTTTCTCCATTTAGAGTCCTGACACCCCCATTGGGAGTCTCTGAGTATTTCGTATGTGCAGAATCCCACATGGAACTTCCTCCTCTTCTCCACCGTTCTCGCTTTCCATCTCAATGAACATGTCTTGCAAACAATCACCTCTGACGCTCCCTTGGAAATGATCACAAAGTCCTCTAATTCTGCCTAAAACGTACTCAAAATATGTCAGCTTCTTTCCAAATCTGCTGCCTAACCCCCTACTCTAGGACAGATTGTCACCATCTCTCTTTCATCACAGTGATAATTGTGTGTGTGATTATTTTTCTAACACCACTATCCCCATTAAACTACAAGCTTTTTGAGGATAGAGACTGTGTCTCTTGGTCACGCTGAATGCCCAGTGCCTAGGGCAGTACTTATTATTAATATATAGTAGACATGAAACAAATATTTAGTGAATGAATGAATGTGTGCGTTAAGGAATTCCAGTTCGGCAACTGAATCAACCAAGTCAACCAAGTGACTCATAGAGTGAGAATAGAGAGTAGAACAGCTGTCTAGACAGAAGAGGCATTTTTCTTTGCTGATTTCACATGGATTTGTGGAAACACAACTTTCGGGACTATGCCCCCTGCCGAGCCTTCCCAGAGCTGAGGGTCGTGTGTCACTGCAATAGGGAGACTGAGTGAGGGGCTGGTGGCTCAGAACCAACCTCAAGAGGAACTCTCGTGTGATTAGAGCTGTGTCGCACTGGGGTTAGCTGCTGCAGGAAGCCGCTGGAACGTGAAGGCAGAGGCTGAACAACAAACGTGGCTCTTGTGGAGGCGGCTGTGTTGTCCCACCGCACTCTCCACTCCTGCGATGCTGCCAGGCTAGGCAATCCCGCCCGTTTGTGCTGGTGGCCAGTCCTCCCACTGTGGTCTCCTTCCTTAGACTCTGCACCCTGCCTGCAATGCAGCTCTTGCCGTCCTGCCTTTCTTCCTGCTTTCCTGCTGCTAAAATGAGGAGTTATCACCAGAACCGGAAAACAGATCCCTAGGTTGGTCTGAGACAACCAGACCTTTGTCCTCTGGTTTATAATTGGGATATTGAAAAACGAAGTTGGTTAGACAAGGTGCCAACTTGAAATAAAGGGCCATATTGGACTTTAGAAAGCAGGGAAACCAATCAAGTGAGACGGGGGTGGGAGCTGGGGGGAGGTCCCAATTCCTACCTTTCATGTTCCAGTTTTGCCCTCTGTGTGGCCAAGAGGTATCTACGTATTTTTTTCCTGGAAAATGTGTGAAATTAAGAAATTTCACACATTTCAAGAAATTGTCCGGTTTTTGCATCAACATTTCCTAACCAAGACAGTCTCTGTGCATTGTGGGTCCAATGGTTCTGCGTCTCACCTAGATTTCTGGTGACACAATAGCTAAGACCCAAACTGGGATTAGACACCCCACAGTGCTTAGCCATAAACTTAAATAACCAAATGAGCGAAGTTTATTTGCTAGAGTACTATTGTCCAAGATTCTTCCCCTAAGACACAGCAAATCCCCTGATGGTCCCCTTCATTCTCTGTTGACTCATCTGCCGCCTAAGCAGCAAGAGATCAAAGGACAGGTGAGGGAGCCACAGAGCACCCTGCACAGCTCTGCCCCATCTTCCTCTTCGGCAGGTCTCTGTGCGTATTCAGTTTTGCGCAGTCGGTCTAGCTAGGGAAAACTGAAACCGGCGCTGCCTTCTGCCTGCAAGCACCCCATTGTTGGATCTCCTGATTCAAGCCACCAAACACACAGCTTGCTTTCGATACCAAGATAAGCTTCCTATCTTATTATCATGATCTAATCTGCAACTGGATATGCTTAATCTGGAAGGCATTGGTTAAACAAAGAGAGCTAAACACCTGTGGATCTTAGCAGATGGGGTGTGGCCTCAAGTCCAGAAGTCTAATACCTGGCAGGGTCCTGTGGTTCACCTCTGCGGAGATGAAAGCAGATTAAGGCAGCAGCCATAGATGCTAAGTGAGAACCACAGATGCGGAGAGCTGGGGAGGAATGTAGAATTAATCTAACTGTGTCCTTTATTATTCTAAGCATCAATTAAAATTTACAAAATAATACACTCATTGAAAAAAACAAACAAGCAAGCAAGTTTAGGGTAAGAGGCACCTGCCCTCTTCTCCCACATACCCCATGAAGATGGTGTTAGCAGATCACTGTCTGTATTCACCCAGACATCATATATGCATGGGATCTTTCCATGTTTATTATTTTGAGACTGACTTTTCATTCCTTAAGAATATGTCTTAGAGGTCTTTCTGTATCAGTGTATATCGTTTTAACAATTGCATACTATTGCACGTATCATAGTTCAAGTGATAATCCCCTAGGGATAGTCAAGTCAGGTTATTTCCAATTTTTCGCTATTAGGAAGAGTGTTTCAATAAGTAATCTTTATTTATATTTTGTGCACCTGTACAGGTATTTTTAAAGGCTAGATTCTTACATTGGAACTGCAAAGATAATATGAATGTCAAATTACATAGATACTGTCAAATTTTGATTCCAAAGGATATTCCAATTTGAGAGTGAATGTCTTTTCCCACTAACATTAGATATTTTCAATCTTTTTAATTTTTGCTAATCATGAACGCAAAAAAGGAATTTTGTTGTTTATGTTGAATTTGCATAAGTATATTTTCAAATTATGTATTGGCCATATGCATTTCATTATTTGTTACTTGTCCCTATCTTTTCCTTACAAAATTTGGTTTTTTTAAACTTCTGGACTTGTAAGAACTCCTTCTGTATTCTGTTCATTAAGCATTTTTATGTAGCAATATTTTTATAGTCTTGTTTATTTTTAAACTTTATATC
This sequence comes from Cheirogaleus medius, assembly GCA_008086735.1. Taxonomy (NCBI): domain Eukaryota; kingdom Metazoa; phylum Chordata; class Mammalia; order Primates; family Cheirogaleidae; genus Cheirogaleus; species Cheirogaleus medius. The sequence continues at coordinate 37,885,758 of VBSM01002153.1, read as the reverse complement.
ATTTTCATCATAAATTATTTTGATTTTCAAGTAAACGGAATTGTCTGCAATTTCCTTTAGAACATTTATGTCCTATTTCTTATTTAGAAAGACCTTCTACATGCCAAATGTGTACGATATTTGCTCATTATTATAAAACTTATATATTATTTTGTCCATTTATATTTTAGCCCATTTGGAATTACTTTTATATATACCGTAAGCAAAGTACCTAACTTTATTCATCTTTCACAGGTGAATAGCCAGCTTTTCTGCTGTAATAATTCATTGAACAAATTAATGAAATAATTTCATTATTTTCCTGCTGATTGAGAATGCAAATTTTATCACAGACTGAATTAATCATATGTTTCTTGACTTTTTTGATGTTATTTCTTCTTATACTGTAGTTTTATTGAGATGTAATTCACATGTCTTACAATTCACCCACCTAAAGTGCCCAATGCACTAAATGGCCTTTAATACATTTACACACTTATGCCACCATGAGCACAATCAATTTTAGAACATTTTTATCATCCCCAAATCTATTCCTCTCTATTTTCCCCCAAGCTCCTCAGACCTAGACAATAACTATTCAGCATCGTTTTGCTATTCTGGACATTACATATAAATGAAATTATACAACATGTGGTCTTTTATGACTGGCTTCTTTCACTTGGCCTAATGTATTCAAGGTTCATCCATGTATCAGTACTCCATTCCATTTCTTCTGCTTTTTTTTAAACTTTATTTCTTTTTATTGACAAATAATATTGCATCATATTGATATATCGCATTCTAATTTATCTACGGGTTGGCATTAGCTCAAACGGTTACTTCCTTGTGCTTGACTTCCCATCTGTCTAATTTATTTGTACCTCAGTTGATGGACCTTTGGGTTGTTTGCAGGTTTTGGCTATTGGGCTATTGTGAACGATGCTACCATGAGCCGTCATGTAGATGTGAGCATGCCCATGTTTTGTTTGTTTGTTTATTTGTTTTTTGAGACAAAGTCTCACTCTATGACCCAGGCAGGCTACAGGGCAGTGGCTTCATTATAGCTCACTGCAACCTCAAACTCCTGGGCTTAAGTGATCCTCCTGCCTCAGCCTCCCAAGTAGCTGGGATTACAGGTTCATGACACCATGTCTGGATAATTTTTCAATTTTTTTGTAGAGACAGGGTCTCGCTCTTGCTCAGGCTGGTCTCGGACTCCTGGCCTCAAGTAATCTTCCTACCTCGGCCTCCCATAGTGCCAGAATTACAGGCGTGAGCCACTGCGCCCAGCCCTGGACATGTATTTTTATTTCTCTTGGATACATACCTACGAGCGGAATTGCTGGTGATATGGCAACTCTATGTTTAACCTCCTTTTGAGGGACTGCCAGACTGGTTTTCACAGCAGCTGCACCATTTTCCAACCCTAAAAGTATGGTGTGAGGGTTTCAGTTTTGCCACATCCCGGCCAGCATTTGTTACTGTCTCTTTTTTATGGTAGCCATCCGAGGGGCGTAAAATGGTGTTTCACTGTGGTTTTGATTTGCACACAGCTGATGATGTGGAGCATCTTTTCACGTGCTGCCTGAATAAATGAGGTGTATCCACTGGACAAAAAAGCACAAACACGTCGCTTGTGGAGATGCGCAACTTAGAAGCAAGGCTTCCGTGGTGGCCTTCACACCTGCTTAACCACAACAGCATTTACGTGTCATTGAAAAATAGCATCTCTATTACCAAGCAGGCCTAGTTTCAGTCCTCACAATATATCTGTGGGCCGTTGTAAATTCTCTGTAACCTAAATATTTGAAATCACTAACTTACATATTTCAACTTATTTTTACTTTCCATGGCTTCCCTTTCAATGTATAGATAAGTACTAAAATCCTAGTTCTGTTGAAGTGTCTTGCCTAAGATATTGGACTTTTAGGAAGACAGATATCACCCATGTTAGGATCTTTCTCTCTCTCTCTTTTTTTAACACTTTAATGTTTCCTGGTCCCAGATACTATCATAAGATCATTAAATTTGTCCAGTTCAGCATACCTCAGATAAGTGGTTTGAAACTACTTTTTTTAGGATAAACACTGGGAACAACTTAATGAAGAAGGTGTCATTCTCTAAAATTCAGTTTCAGGTATACTTACAAACTATTCTTTTACATTGTTAAATGTCCTTCATCAGTGGGCTTTTGTTTCTTTTCTTATCTCTTAAAATAAATTTGCAGCTGTCTGAGTATAGCTATTGAGTGTTACTTCCCCTGCATCTTACTGTAGTTCTCTTAAGCAAACATTTTGTACCTGGGGCAAGGAACTTGTGCCGAGTTCTGAGAGTGCCGAGTGCAGGAGGCTCGGTGAGCATTAAGGCCAATCTCTCCCCAGGACTTTAATGAAGGTCATTTCTCTACCTGCCGGAGGAGATGCCCCATGCTAGTTGGTACTAAAGCACCTCATGAACACAATGATGAATTTGCACCACCTCAAATTGCTGAGTTTGGCAAATCTCATCCACATAGTGAAAGTTGGGAAGCATCTCACCCAGCTGTGGCCTTTTTTTTTGTTCCTGGAGCAATACAGTGGGACATTACTCATCCCTTAAAAAAAGGCTATTAAAACATCCCACAAGACAGTAAATTACATGAAGCAGGTGTCTCCAACAGAAGACTAAACATTCCCCAGCTAAATATGATGATCTGGTACTAACCTCTATTTCCTGCAAGTCTCATTTACTTCTTATCTCTTAATTAAAATGAGGCTTTAGGCAAAAATATTATTGTACTATCTGGGCTTCATGTTCCAGTGCAAAGAATATTAGTCCCACTTAATCTGCTGAGTTTGTTTGGGACAATTTTAGCAATTAAGTATCAAATTGTTCTCACACCCTTAACTATTGCCTAGTTTTTTTTTCCCTTTTAGTATATTACCTCCAAGATTTAGGAACATAGAGACTAAGGGAAGCTAGGAGGAATCTCATGCAGTAGGATGGTTCACTGAAGAGAGTAAACCAACTCTGCCTGGTTGAGCCTAAAATATCCCTCTTTATTTGTTTGTCATATTTGTCTTCTGGACAGGATGATATTCATTGGGAGGCCTGTCTGCCTTTTGTGAGCCTGGAAGACATTGCTAATAAATCACACATTTGTCTCTTTTTATAAAATCCTTCTCCACGTAAAGCCCCAAAGAGCCACTGTGGATTGGTCAAAGTTGTTATGCTTTGTGAAATTAAGCTACTTTTGGGGGCGTACGTTTTATTGATGTCAGGGTTCTGTGTCTAAAAGATATTTAAAACCGCCGATCTACTCAAATTCCCTCATTTTAGGGAGAAAAATAGAGGCTCAGACTGGTCCAAGGACATACCACAAGTCTACAGCAGAGTCAAAATCAGAGTCATCGTCTTTTGTCTCCCAGAAGGATACAATATTTTATCTTTCCTCCTGTCTTTAGCCTCACTATGTCTTTACAACTGTCTGCAAACAAGTGTCTCTTTTGGATGATCTGATCCACACACTGAAGGTTCTCACTTCTATGTAAACGGTCCATCTATTGGATACAGAACAGCAATTGATCAACCTAAAGATTGCGCTTCTTTGTAGTTCTACCAGCTTAGATACTTTTATTAGCACAGACCTTGTACCCAGCTGGCAGGAGGAAGGGGGGGATGGAGGAGTGGAGAGCAAGAGGGAGTAGCCTCACTGAACATGGTATGCCAAGTGCTTTACATGGGTTGTCTCGTCAAACTCTGACAACTCCACAAAGACCACTGCCCTATATGACAGAGGCGTGAAAAAAACACACCTTACATCATATAACTAGTTAGAGCCTTGTTTAGATTTGAACCCAAAATGGTATTACTCCAAAGCCTATGCTTTTACAAATTTAAGAAATGTACAAATTTATTTTCAGAAAAATAACCTTCCATAATTCTTAAATGTACATCCACAAGTCTCCTAGTTTCTGTGGAGCCCAGTCTGTGAAACACCATATTGCAAGTGATGTGCTATTAGCCAGAGGAGGAAAACAGCAAAAAGTAACCAAAGCACCAAAGTAACTACCAATTCTGAAGCCAGACTGCCCGGCTGGGTCCTGACTCTAGTATGTTCCAGCTTTGTAAAATGGGGCTTTTCACTTAATATCTCTGTGCCTGTTTCCTCATTTATAAAATGTGGACACTAATACAATCTACCTTATAGCATTGCTGGGAAGATAGATGAGTGCATACATTAAAAAATACGTAGAATGGTACCTGGTGTAGAGTTAAAGAAACTGCATTTGGTGCTAGTGTATAAACTGTGAACTAAATGAAAACCCAGAAACCAGGCTGCAGTTATGAGCTGATGATCTCAGAATATACATATTTTGAGGGTTTTGAAATAGTTTTAGCAAAACAATAATACAAATTTTTTTTAAAAACCCACAAAAACTAATGTGGCCAGGCACAGGGGCTCATGCCTGTAATCCCAACATTTTGGAAGGCTGAGGTGGGAAGATCGCTTGATCCCAGGAGTTCAAGAACAGTCTGGGCAATATAGTGAGACTTCGTATCTACAAAAATTAAAAAAATTAGTTGGGTATGGTGGCATGTGCCTGTAATCCTACCTGCTCAGGAGGGGTGTGCCTGTAATCCTACCTGAGCACAGGAGTTCAAGGCTGCAGTGAGCTATGATCATGCCACTGCACTCCAGACTGGGTGACAGAGTAAGACCCTATCACAAATGCATTCTCCAACATTATGATCCCTGGCAATGCATCCTCCAGCCTACTTTGAGCAATACTGCACTCCAGTACTTCCTGCAAAGAACTATTATCTGTTAAAATATTGAGTGAGCCTTGGCTCCTACTATTAATAGCAAGGCCTGTATGATTCACACCCTCTTGTTTATGACTATGAGAAAATTCTAAAGAGACTTAGGTTAGCCAGGAAAATGAGCAGAGTCACAACAAGCAAGCATGTATAACTCTAATTAGTGAATTGATTATGAGTTGTTGCCTTTTTGCAGACATGAGCTCAAGCTCAGCATTGACATAAATTCAAAGCCGGAGGGAAAGGTCTAGATTCCAGACGGCTAGTGCTAGTCAGGGAGTTGGAAGTAGAGTCCAAATTCTTTGTCTCTCAATGCAGTCCTGGGTCCTAAATTTTTTCCTACGCAAGCTTTCAAGTTCTTTGTCACCTAAGAGATGCAGGAACTTTTACTTTATATCAGCTGTATAACTTAAAGCCAATCAGAAGCAGAAAGCATTTCTATAACCATTGCAACAATTGATGCTTACAGATGGAAGAAAAAGATGCAAGAGAGCAGGCGCTGAATTGTCCAGCAAACAGTATCCTTTGCCTCCTTCCAGTGACCAGCTTTCTTGGTTCAGACTTCTTGTATCAAAATGCACTTGCATCCAGGAAGCAGCTGGAGAGCACTGGGAATTTTCTCGGGAACAAGCAGCTTGTTGATGAACGGGGGTGAAGTTGGAGAAAATGCTAGGCAGACAATAGAGAGCTGAAATCAGTGCGGTGGGAATGAAAGCTTCTGATATTTCTTTCTGATCAACCCAATCACCGAGCCAGAGGTCAGGAAGTAGAAAGGTCTCTAGGAAACCTTATAGCACAATTACAGAATGATAAGATGTGATTCAGAAAGCTAATATCTTCCCCAAAGGCTGAGGCCAAATGACTTGTATCAAACAGCCAGGAAGGAAGGAAGGGCATCGCTACAGTGTCTGCCTTTTCAAGTCCATGGTAATTTGCCTTCTCCCACTGCCCTATAAGGGTTCGTGTTAGCAACTCAGGAACAGTGCCAGCTCCCAAGGTAGACAGATCTAGAGTATATGACAAATAAAGTAATCTAGCACTATTATTAACAGCAGGCATGCTGCTCCCGGGCTATTTTATGGCTCATTTTCAATGCATCATCCCTATCCAAAAGAGGGAAATGTATTTCTTATGTCTCTGGCAGTTACAATAGTCTACAATGAATGGGGCTCCCCTGACAAAGCAATCAACTTTTCCATGGTTGGCAGGGGAGTAAATTGGGTTTTACTAGGAGTTATTAAATATGGGTTTTGGCTGATTTACTACCTGCTGGGTTTCCATGGAAGTTGAGTATATAAATACTACAGGCCAACAGCATTAATCTTTTGTTCTTAATTCATTGCCATTTCCAACGCGCAGACAGGGAGCAGCGGTGCTGATGTTACGGAAAAGCCGGATGCCAGCTCTGCTCCTTTAACGTGAGTGAAAACATTTCTGGGTGTCGGGCAGCACCCCAGCTCCTGGAATTGTGACAGAGCCTGTCCAGTCTCCTTCCTACTGAGATATGCAGTGGTCTGGGGGTTCCCTAAGCAGGGGCACCTGGAGTCTTCTGGCTCCTCTGTGACCTAGCCCAGCTTGTCTGCACCCTGGGTTTTTGCGTCCCTGTCCCTCGGCATGTATCTGCTGAACTGCTGGAGCGTCGCTGCGATAAGATGCCCCATCCCTGCACTGAGGGAGTTTGTGCGGCTTCTCCTTCTCCTGGAAAGGCGACCGTGCCCTCCTTCTTCTCTGCTGCCCACCGCCACCCTCAAATCCCCGCTCCCCGCCCCTGTGCAGAGACCAGTGCCGATAAGGAGGATAAAGCTAGAGCGGGGCACCCTCCCGGTCCTAAGGACCACGGTGGGAATCGCAGCAGGCCTTTCAGCACTGTTGCCGCAGTTTTCACTGGAAGCCCCAGCTTCTTGGACCACCCCTCCTGGGACCCCTAACCCGCTGTGGCTTGGTCCATCGGCCAGTCTGATTCAAGCTCCCAGGCTTCTGACACCCAACCCCTTGCACTCTGAAAATCACAGTAAGCCACCTGCTCCCCCACCCCCCACCCCAGCTCCGGGTGGACGTTCCCATCGCTTGGACTTCATTCCTCACTCTCCTGCTCCCCACCCCAGCCTCACAGGCCCCTTGGCTATTCTTCAATCACGTTCCCACCTTGGGGTCTCTGCTTTTACTGTTCCCTCTGCCCGGAAGGCTTCTCCAGCTGTTAGCGTGGCTGGGACACTCACTTCGTTCAGGTCCCTGCTTACGTTTCATTTTGCAGAGGCTGTTGCTGTTTCCCTCTCGCTGCCTCGCTGGCTTTACTTTTACTCGACTTACCGTGAACTGCCATCGTACCGCGGCTGCGCCTCCCACTGGCACGCATGTCCTGGGCCAGCGTCCTCGCTTTGGCCTCCACCAGGTTATTAGACCCTAGAGCAGTGACAAGCACAGAATAGGGCTACTATAATAAATATTTCCCAGTGAATACTCATTGGAAAAGTTCAACGAAATGTTGAAGGGATGAAGCAGATTTCCTTCATTTACTTATTAATAGTTTTCTTTTTCATAACAGTAATGAAGCTGTGTGCCAAGCCGCTCATCCTCATATTTAATCCTTTTAAAAGCCACGAGGCTGCTGTCCCCTCGAGCGTTACAGATGGAGAGAGGGAGCCCAACCCCAGGCCACCGCCTGGTAAGCGGCAGAGCTGGTTTGGATCCCGGCAAGGTCACTGCAGGGGCCACGCTTATCACCATAGTGCCGTAGGGCCTTCCTAGTGGTAACTTGTCACACAGTTAATGTATTTTGTGATTTTCATAGGGGGGGAAAGAGCCTGGCAGTTTCTTGTAAATGATGGCTTCATTTATGTCATTTCTGTCTTCCCCGTGGAAAGCAAGCTTCATGAGAGCAGGGACTTGGCTGGATGCGCTTGTTGACCATGTGACTAAATTCCTGCTTCAGCTGCTTCCTCCCTGGCCACCATGATGCTGCATGACGCCTGCAGGTACAGCTTCCCCTGACCTGGGCCAACAAAAGCCCTGCTCAGGGCTCTGCAGAACACAAGCCGTGGCCTGCGGTGCCAGCGTCCTTCTGGGCAGTGCCACTGAGCACTGAGTAGCCAGCGGCATCTCCCTCCTCGGAGCCCCTGGGACTAGCTTGTGAGCTCGTCTGGTCCTTCTGCCTGGGCCTCTGGCTTGAGTGTTCATCTTCTACCCCCATGCTCAGTGCCCGGCCCTCCCTCACAACCATGCCAGGAACAGGATACCCACATCTGCACGCCCATCAGCCAGCTCAGCGGCCTGACTTCCTCGCCCACACCTAGGGGGCTCCTCTCTTCCTTCTTTCCTTGGGCTGAGCCTCCCTCCACCATCTGTAATGTGAGGTCCATGCTAACTGGAAGCTTCCCAAAATGCTTTCCTCCTGGGATGTCTCATCCGTGACTGCAGATCTCATCCTGGATTAGCCTGCAATTATTGTTATTGTTGTTATAGCAGCTAATTTTGTTAAACACTTTCCATGTAGTATTTCCAATAAGTTTCACAGTTATCCTGCAAGATAAGTACCACTATCATTCCCATTTTATTGAGGAAAAATCTGGAGTTTAGAGAGATTAAGTAGATGGCCCCAGGTCACCCAATGTGGCATGTCGCAGAGGTGGGATTCAATCCTAGGCAGCCTGCTTCCTTCCCAAAGCCACTACCCTACTTCCCGAACACCCTTTACAGGGTCTGGCTCGAAGATCCGGTGCTAAGAAAGAGTAACTCGCCCTAGCCATCCTGATGGTTTCTCTGGAAGTCTGGCCCGACACCTGCGCAACTTTGGTCTGTGGACGGCTCACCTAAGATTCCTCCATGCTTGATGTTTGAGGTGCTGGGGGAATTTGGTTGAATAGATCATCATCGCTTTGTTAAGAGTGTGCTATTGGAGGAAAAGTTATTTATTATGAAACAAACTTTGGAAAGGAGGGAACAAAAAGACTGAGTGCTAGGAGTGCGGGAAATTAGTGGAGAGGAGTGAGATCAAGCTAGAAGAATATCATGGGAAGGAGAGGAAACGCATACAGAAGCCCCATAAATCACAGCGGCATTATTTTTACCTACATTGTCCTTCTGTATATTGTGTCTCTGGCACCAAACAATTCATCATCCCCGTTTCATGCTAAGTGTTACAAAAATAGCATTTGGCCGAAAATTTGAATGGGAGATAGCAGTTTAGAAATAATAGCAAAAATGTGGAGCCATCTGAATTCTAGAATTTTCTGTAGTGTCCTCCCCAGGTACACAAAGGCCGAGAGTAAAAGTTCCGGCAAGGAGGGCACTATCTTCTGATATTTTGTGGCGAAGCTGAATGTGGGTTAATCTCAGTCTTACATTCCTCTATTTCTGCCCCCGCGCAAGGCACTCAAGCCAGAAAACCTAAGATCACCTTCCGCTTCTTTCGTGGTGTGTGGGGGGTGTCGAGAGGGTAGGTGGAGGTGTCTGGTGTTGGTGGGCAGCTGGGAGCTGAGCTGAGCTAACCACAGGGGGAGGGGTTCAGGGGGAGGAGAGGGTTTGAGGAAGCCTTAAAGGCAAAAATGCTTTGAGAAGAACTGCTCTTTAAAGCAATGACTATATAGCACCCCACCCCATCTCTTCAGAACTCATTGAGTGGCTAGAGTTTCAGCTCTTTATTTGGAAATGAATACTTAGAAACCACTTCCAAAGCAGACACTTTAAGATCTACCTCCCTACCCTCAGAATCTCATTGATACTAGAAAGGAAGGATTGTTTTTTTTCTTTGAAAAGTAAATTTTCTATCAATAGATCATTATATCCAGTGCATCCTCAGTGGATGAGACGCGGGGGGAAGCCCTTCCTCGCTTCCTCTCTGCTTGTGGCCGCCCAGCAGGGGCTGAGCCAAGGGACCCCGCCCCTGTCCAGGCCCCCCGCTTTCGCCCGGCTTAATCAGCCACACTGATGGTTGGTTTCCCAGTGGTCAATATGTCCTGGAGATTACGCTAAGTGATTGACATGCAGAATCCCAGTTAAAGCTCCCATTTTTAAGGAGGAAGAAATTGTGGCGAAGTGGGTGACTGGGCCTGAACCCAAACAGGTTGGTTGGACACTGAAGTGCATCACGAGTCCCCAGCTTGCAGGGAAGCCCACGCCGCCAGGATGGAAGGCAAGCCAGGTACCAAACGAATGGGAACAGCCGACTCCGCTTGGTGCTGCAGGGTATCTCCAGACTGTTCCTCTCGGCAATGGAGCCAAAGGCAAACCTTCGACAGTCATTTAGCGACTGTTTCTCTGGCAAAGGCAGACAGAAGCAAAGGGAAGGCGCCATGCCGTCCTCTCCCTGGGCAGCGCTGGGTCCCTCTGTAATAGGAAGGGGTGCGCGGTCCTCCCGGGGTGCGCCCCTCCCAGACCCAGCGACACTTTCCCATTACGTGGGGGTCATTTACAATGGCGCTGCTTCCCCGGGCTCACGCTTTGCACAAGTGGGGACAAAATGATACCTCAGACAGGAGATTGCTCTTATCTCTTCCCTCTCTAAGTGTTCTGCTCAAAATAACAGCATCTGCCATGCTCTCGAGGGTGCCTGCCGTCGCTCCCGCTCCGGGCGCCTGGGCGGCGCTGACAGCAGCCGTCTTGCGTCTGACCGGAGTCTCTCGTTCTTTCCGGCAGTTCCTGTCTCACCGGGGAAACTGACTGCTGTCTGGGCTTTTTATCAGGAGGCTGGGGGGACCTCTGTGAAAGTGAGAGGAGGGTGTCATAGGACCCTAGGCGTCCCCAGGAAGCCAGCACGACCACAGGCAAATGCTGCACTTCTGAGCACAGAGACCCAGGCTCACATGCTCTATTTCCCAGCAGAGCTGCAGCCCAGGCCTTTGAGGGCTGAGCCTCCCATCTCGCCACCGCCTTGCTGCTGCCTGGGCCTGCCTTCTGGTCCCTTGGAGGCTCCCCCCTTTGCCAGGGATCTTCCTTTCTGCTCTCAGTTGTTCGGGGGGTGCTGTTCTCTGTCCTCTGGGCATCGCTACTGCACACTCCTTGGAGAGCGGCTGCGCTGCCCGCACCGTAGTTTTTGGGAACTGTCCATCTGCCACTTCGCTTGCTGCCATGTTATTAACGCGTGTTCCGACACGGCCCTCACCCCTCCACTGCTGGTGGGACGGGGGTGATCGCCTGACGTACTCCAGAGGCTTCTCTGGGGCCCTTCTCCAACCGTGCCCTCTGCACAGGGAAGGCATCTGCGAGGTGAAGAGAACTGCCTACCCGGACCCCATGTGACCAGCTGTCACCACCTCCACAGGTATGCAGGTACGCAGATGCCAGAATTCTCTGCTCAAACGTCCCTGAGCCCACTTTTAGGGCCTGCTGGAGGATGTCTTCCTGGGCAGGGTCTGCTGCCTGTGTGCTCACCTCCTCGTGTGAGGGGGGCTGCGGGGGGCTGCTTTTGGGGGTGTGGACTGAGCCTGGCCATGCGGGCAGGGGGGTTCACATGGATGCATTTGAGCACACTTGAGATGCAGGAAGAGCCAAGCGTGGGAACAGAACCGAGGTTGGTGGCCAGGGGGAGGGGGAGGGTGAAAATTCTAAATTTGAACCTGACCTTCCAAGTCCTTTTTAAACGGAGGCTTAACTCATATACCATAAAATTCACCCTTTTGAAGTGTTCTATTCAGTAGTTTTTAGTATATTCACAAGGCTGTACAACTATAACCACTAACTCCAGAACATCTCATGACTCCCAAAAGAAATTCCATACTCATTAGTAGTCACCCTCCTGGCAATCTTTCTGTCTATATAGAGTTGCCTAATAGACATTTTGTATAAACAGAATCATACTGTATGTAGTCTTTTGTGTCTGGCATCTTTCACTTTGCATAATGTTTTTAAGGTTCATTCATATTGTAACATGTATCAATACTTTAATAGTGGCTGAATAATATCCCATTGTAGCACGTTTTGTTTATCCATTCACCAATTGATGGGCATTTGGGTTATTACCACTTTTTGGCAATTATGAATAATGCTACTATGAATGTTCATTAGTTTTATGTGGACATATGTTTTCAATTCTCTTGGGTGCATACCTAGTAGTGGAATGGCTGGGTCATGGTAATTCTAAGTTTAACTTCTGAAGAACTGCCAGACTCTTTTCCAAAGTGGCTATAGCATTTTACATTCCCACCAGCAATGTAGGAGGGATCGAATTTCCCTACAACCTAGCTAACACTTGTCATGTTCTGTCATTTTGATTGGAACCATCCTACCGGATACGCAATGATATCTTATTGTCGTTTTCTTTGCATTTTGTTAATGACTAAAGATGCCGAGCTTCATTTAATGTGATTTTGAGTCATTTGCATATCTTCTTTGTAGAAGTATCTATTCCAGTCCTTTGCCCATTTAAAAAATTGGGTTATCTATTAGGTGTTGAGTTGTAAGAGTTCTTTATGTATTCTGGATACTACACCAGAATATCATATGTGATTTACCAATATTTTCGCCCATTCTGCGAGTTGTCCTTTTCACTTTTTTGATGGTATTCTTTGAAGCATTAAAGTTTTTAATTTTGATAACATCCGATTTATCTATTTTTTTCTTTCATTGCTTGTGCCTTTGGTGTCACATCTGTAAAACCATTGCCTGATCTAAGGTCATGCCTGTCTTTTATTCCAATGTCAGGACATTTTGAAAGAATAATTGTCAATCTAGGAGGAAGAACTTGTTTTGTTTATTAGTCTGAGAGTTGAATTTAAACATGGTAAACATTTTTTTTTTTTGAGACAGAGTCTCACTCTGTTGCCTGGGCTACAGTATTGTGGCATCAGCCTAGCTCACAGCAACCTCAAACTCCTGGGATCAAGCGATCCTCCTGCCTCAGCCTCCCAAGTAGCTGAGACTACAGATATGTGCCACCATGCCTGGCTAATTTTTATATATATATATATGTTGTCCAGTTAATTTCTTTCTATTTTTTTAGTAGAGATGGGGGGACTCGCTCTTGCTCAGCCTGATCTAGAACTCCTGAGCTCAAATGATCCACCCACCTCGGCCTCCCAGAGTGCTAGGATTACAGGCATGAGCCACATGTAAAGTCAGAAGATATCCTTCCCAACCCTGCCCACCCCATGGCAGGCGGCCTCATCACCTTGTTTCTCCACTTGCAAAACAGACAGTTTGTTTCACGGTAGACATAGGTCTTGGAACAAGAACAGCAGCACCAGATCATAAACCAAAAATTTTCCAGTGCCAAATAACTCAGACTTAGGACTCTCCATTGTCTGGCTGCAGAGTGGTATGTTCTATTAACAGGTTAATTTTCTTCCTATTTAAGCACAGAAAAAAAAATCTTTTCTGATTCTTGTTCAGTTCAATGTGTCCATCCAAACTCTAATTAACCTTTGGAGTATAGATTTCTTCTTACTTCTTTCCTAGGGGTATTTACATTAAACGGGAACTAAAGTGTAGCTCATCAAGTGTAAAACTACTGCTTCAAGGCAACGGTCCAAAGGTGGAGGGAATGGCTATCTTTCTTAGAGCCACAGAAGGGAGATTGGCGCTGAGCACATAAGACTCTATGCTGAGTCTGTCTATCTGGTACCCATTGCCAAGACTTCACGTCTAACGTGCCCGTTATAGTTTACAAAACCCTGGGTGGACGTCTATGTCCAGGCACGACCTTGGGGAACCACTGCTCTATCTTCTGGGATATTTTCCTCCCCTGCCTCCACCCTGTGGCCCCTGGAGGCACAGTTCTGCTTCATAGGACTGGCTGCAATTGGTTGGGCAAGGGTTGGTCATCAAAACAGAGATGGGCCAATCAGAGGCCTTCTCCAGGATTTTTGGAAGCAGAGAAAGAGCTAGATTTCTTTGTTGGTGAAAGAGTGGATGCGAAAATTGGGAGTTGTCACTGGCTTTGGTCTCTAACATATAGAGGAAGTTAGTTTCCAGAGAAAGAGCTGAAACCTCCAAAAAGAGAGATTAAAAAATGAGGAGAAACTCCTGGCAGCATTCAAGCCCCCGGTTCCAAGAACTCCTGAAAAACCTGACTTATATTTTGCATTATTCCCCTGTGTGGGGTGGCGGGCACAGCTGCGCACCCCCTTCCTTCAATTAGCTTATATGAGATCCTCTAGCACCCTTGTACGAGATCTCCCAGTTGGCCCCAAAGTGGGAGCCCTGTCTTTTTGAAACCAAAATAGCTTTGATTATCTCATATTACTTCTCAACAACCCTACTGGGCAGGCATTATCTCCCCAATTTTGAAAATAATCAAAATGAGGCCTGGAGAGGTTAAATAGTCCCTTCCAAAGTCCTGCAGCTTTTACAAGGCAAAAGCAGGACCCCACCCTAGTCTTGACATTTCAGGCCCAAGCTGGAAAGAACTTTCCGCACCCCCAGCTGTGTTAGGAGAAGACCTGCTGACTCCAGTTCGCACTGCCGTCCTCGGTGCTCTAACCTGCGACAGCAGAGCAGGCTCGGGCTGGAATGCCTTTGAGAGCAGAGCAATTATAACAAGGAAGGTCTGTTCCCTTAGCATGCTTCCCTCGCCGCCTCATTTGCAGAATGTTCTCTCCAGCCCCTGCCACTACGGCTTAGACTTTAATTCATCAGCTCAGCTGCAGATGGTGTCATCCGTCGGGACTTTGCTGGTTATTAACTATCGCCAGCACTCTCACGCGGGAGCGCGCTCTCGCTGACTTAGACTTTGGATGAATTATACACTATCCATCCACTTCCACCTGCCCAGGCAAGATGCTTTGCAAGACCCCAAAGATGCAGGCTCTTGCCTGTGCCCAGATACCCTGACCTGGTGTTTCAGACTCAGCCAGAAGTTCTCAGAACAGTATTCTACTCCAGCGATGCTGCAGGAGTTTGTCAAAGGAGGGCCAAAGCCACGGCTGCCTGGGCATCCGCTGGCCCGTTGGTTGTCATCCTGCTGGGAGCAGCCGTGGCCTCAGCAGCCACAGAACGACACAGCTTTGCTCTCGCCACGGCCCCACAGTAATTAAAAAGAAACACTTGGGGACGGTGGCAAAGCCTAATCCTGCAGGCAACAAAACGAGGCCATTAGAAAGAGCCTGGCCCATCCTGGTTGGGCTCTGTTCCCTCTCTCTTTCTGGCTGGGAATCTGGCTTGAGCCCCGAGCAGGGCTGATGGACTCCGTTATTCCTGCCCCTCATAGCAGGCAATTAGGAGTGGCATGGTGAGCCCAGCACAGTGACAATCAAGATTTTATACGGACCCTTTCTTCTTTTACTAAACTCTATTTGGGGAAAACAAGGATTAACTATAAACATTAAAGCAAAGAAGATAATTTTGTTTAAAAAAATTAAAAATTTCTGTGCAGTCACTTCGTCTCAATTTTTCTTTCTCCACGGGGCTCCTGGTCCTCCCTTGCCTCCCACAGGTTGACTTGGAGGAGGGTCACACCTGAGCAGTCTGACCTCAGTTTTACAGGTGTGGACTACAGGATTCAGAGACACAGAGCAGGTAGTGGGAAAGGCAAGAGTGGAAACCACGCCCCTCAGTCAAGGCCCTTCGTACATTCGCAGACCCGCGTCTGTGTCTGTCTGCCTTTGAGTGTGAAGCGTCCTGGAGAACAGCCCCGTGTTAAATGACTCAGACATGAGGCTCCCACTGGGTCTGTTATTTCCAATCCCAACCATTCTTGTTTTGAACACAATCTCAAATTTTTTAACATAGTCATACAGTTGAATGTGTCTAGACAAACGATAATCATCCATCAAAGAGCAATTGAGAATCGAGACTTCTTATTCTCTCGCTCTGTTCTCCGTATCTGTCTCTGCTCAAAGGGAACAGCCAGCTGGTGCTGCATTTTGCAGCATGATGAAGTCGTGCTACCTCAGGGCAGGAGGTCCAGAAGACAAGGTACTGCATTTTATGATGACATTCGGAGCAAGGAGATCATTCACAACTTAAATGATCTGCAGGAAGTCCAAGAACCAAAGGCCTATGTTCTTAAACCAAGCAAGCAAAGAACAGTCGACTGTGAGCACCCTCAGAGATCCCACCGGTCTTCGGAGATTGGACATACTTCCATCCTTAAACATTTGTGGAAGAATGATAGGACCCCAAATTTTTAAAGTATGCATATCCTTTTATTGACTTGGAGGATGCTCACTCAAACCTCAGTTGCATGGAAATGTGGAGCAGAGAGATTAGGCAGGTGGTTTGTTAGAGTGAGAAGGAGTAACAATACTATCAGTTAAATTGATTTGAGTACTTGCTTTGCGTCATGCCTTGAAGTGTACTATTTTACTTGTAGAATTTATGTAACTGCTCTGTAACTTGACGAGGTAAGCACCATTATCACCCCCATATTTCAGATGAGATGAGGCACTAAATGAGGAATCTGAAATGGGATATTTTTCTACAGAAGAGGAAATTCTCAAGGTTGAATTTCAGTTAAGTATGGAAATCAATGACGGTAAGTGTTAAAATATGCACACAGTCAACTGAATCTTGAGTTGGGACAAGAGGCCCCAGGGGCTTCAGAGAAGGAGCAGACAGGAACGCTGCTTTCAGGGATGTGCAACTCTGAGCATTAACTTTACCTACAGACAGTTTATATAGATGAGTCCTGCGGACAATTTCCATTAACTCAGAAAGAATTCAGACAGATATTTGTCCACGGCTTCCTCAGTGTCTCTTCTCAGTCGCAGGTGCTCAAATGGACATAAGGTAAGTCAAAGCCTGCAAGGCTGCCCATAATTAGGTGCTAGAATGAGCCACACAGAGCATAGGTATTCACAGAGTTGAGAGCAGCTTCTTATCATAACCTAAATGAAGATACTCTGAAGATTGGACATACAGAAGCTGGGCACCCAAGACACACCAATCACTTTTAGTTTTGAGAAGAATTCAGTTTCCTAGGAATATTATTAATAAATATGTACATTTTGGGGGGGCGAGATTTGTAGAACTTCACAGACAGTGTCTCATGGGATGATTCACAACCTGCATCAAAGAAATTTGCACCAAGCTGGTATTTTGATTCATATTTTCTAGTTAGAGAGATTAAGCTTTAAAAACTTAAGGAGAAATTTGTGACAATTCAAGGGGAAAATCTCACACTTTGTCTCTCTGTATAGTGCAATTGTCTAGACTAGTATTTTTATAGTTTTAAATCCCCTAAGCACATTCTCTTTTATGTGTAAATATATGCATACATACGCATACACACAGATACTAGCCTCCACATATATTTCATAGGCTGTGCCTTCTGTTCGAGGTGTTTCTTTTCATACTGTGTGCCGCGTCATGACGTAGAACAGCAGGTAAGAACCAGTGGTGTGTAGGAAGACCTGTTTCAAGTATAAGTATCTTCTTAAACAGTATGAGCAAGGGTGGCTTTGTAAAACCTAATCATATTTCCAATTGACTGGTGGATTTATCTACTTATAGATAGCTTTCCTAAAATATGTACCAACCCTTAATTACCAGTTAGATAAGCTCTTATTTCTGGATTCTGGAATAATCTAAAAGTGAGGTCATGTCTGTCCCCTGAGCTGCAATAGTCTGATGGCTCACCTCACCCCCCACTCCGAGGGCTCTCTGCGCCCCTGGTCCTAGGGGTCTCCTCGCCCCTAGTCTGAGGGCTCGCCTTGCTGCTCCCATGTTTATCAGCTTCTCATCTTTTCCTCCCTTGGGCACCACTGAGAGCTGGGCGAGGGGAATACACAGGCTTGGGCACCAGAAGGCTGACACTCAGAGTGAGCCACTCTTGCTGGGTGAGTTGGTCTCAAGTGAACATCTGTTAACTGGCTGTAGATTTTGGACTGTGGGGCCAGTTTTACCAATTTCCCCTTCCCCCCACCACAAACCAGGCCGGGAATGAGTGGGGATGCTGGTCTTGCTGGGTGATGTGTCACCTACACCCAGGGCCACGCCTACCCTAGCTCCTTGGGTTGTGCAGGATGCAAGGGACCCCTGACCATGATGTGGCTTGGCTCACAGACAAGAGACACGCACGCAGGCTGCTGTGGGCCAAGGCTCCTCTCTGTGTGGTACTGGCTGTAAAGTTCTGTTCTCTTCAAAAGAAGAAACTCTGGGGATACATTTCTACTTTAAATTCCAAAATAGACAACATAGGCAGTCATCATGCCATATAACATGACAAGCTTCCTCCATAACTGTACCCGGATTTTCTTTTCCTATTGAAATGTATTTATGTCTTGCTTTTTTCCAAAGAGGGGTTGAGACAAGTATTCCTAGACTTAGTGTCTTATTTATTTAATATATCATGAGAAAATAGTAATCTCACTTCCACAGCCTGACACATCATGCAGGTGACCAATGCCCTCTCTAGACAACCTCAGATGTAAAGACACTTTCAGTGTCTTACCATAAAGACCTAGATGTTCTGGGTATAAAGCTTCCTGTCTGGAAATTTTTGCACAAGTAGTTAAAACCTCCCTGTTTACCGTGCCTCAGTCCCTGAGTGTGTAATAAGCTCTGTGCAAGCGTTTGGGCCAAATGATGTGCTACGCCTTCAGGTCTCTGTGTAATAAGATACAATGCACAACAGAAAGGTAGGCACCAGGACTGTATCATCTATGTATATAACTCCCTAGTTCTTTTCTAACATCTATAATCCTTGTTGTGCACCCTGAATTTCACATTTGGTGAATGCAAAAACACTCCCAACGATTTCTCCTAATTACTGAGCTCAGGGTAGGGTGGTATTGTAGTCTGTTTCCTGTTGCTCATAGCAAAATACCTAAAACTGGGTAATTTATAAAGAAAAGAAATTTATTTCTTACAATTATGGAGGCTGAGAAGTTCAAGGTCAAGGGGCCACATCAGGAGAGAACCTTCTTGCTGGTGGGCATCCAACTTTCTCTTTGACATCCCGAGGTGGTGCCGGGCACCCTGTGGCAGGGATGCTGAGCGTGTTTGTTCAGGTGTCTGTTCCTCTTCTCATAAAGCCACTGGTTCCCCTCCTATGATAATCTATGAATCCATTAATTCATTTATCCATTAATTGATTAATCCATTCTTGAAGGCAGAGCCTTCAGGACCCAATCACCTCTTAAAGGCCCCAACTTTCAATACTGCCACATTGGGGGTTAAATCTCAACGTGAGTTTTGGAGGGGACAAATACTCCAACCATAGCAGGTGAGAAGGGAAGTGCCATGATATTAGCTCCATCTGCCTCTTGGGCCCCCCACTTCCCCTTGCTGTTTCTCTAACACACCAGACCAACACCTTTGCTTGTCAACTACCACCACCACCACACAGCGACAGCAAAAATCAATCATGCAAAAACCCATGAGATTGTAGACTTTGCGAAGGCTTGGGGGCTGGAAAGAGGACCACCCTGCTGTGCTCAGCTCTCTGCTGCCTCGTTGGCTCCCTCGCTCTCGCTCTCTCTCCCTCTCCTGCCTCTGCTGCTCAGCCTCCTTCCCACATTGTCCCCAGATCTCCAACTTCTACATACAATATTATGCAGAATAGTTTCCTTGGAGGGATTCTCCTGATGTTCCGTCTCCCCCGTTCAATCAGAAGCCCCTGAAGGACACAGGGATTCATGCTTGATGGTACCTAGTCCCCTAATAAGTTGGCTGTGCTCAATATGCACCCTCGATGAACAAAGCATTCCCCCCTTTGAAGCCCTGTGCACAAAAAGAGCTCCAGGCACCACGCCTACCCTTTTGAGGGTTTATAATCAAACGTAGCCCTTCTAATCAATTCTAGAATGGTCTAGAATTGATACCACTGACCCAAACGCCTTGTTAAACATTATTGCCAAACAAGAAAGCACAAATAGCCACAGCCCACTCATCTAGGGGTGCCATAGGTTAGCTCAGCCCCTCTGTCGGTTCAGAGGACTTGGAGAGGCTGCGTGCCCTGGTGGCACTTAAGATGCAACAGAAGTGAGGCACAGGCTGTCCTCCGGTCTCCACACAAGCTGCGTCCCTTCTCTGTGGTTCTGGTGTCAGCCCCCCCGCGTTGTGGGTAGAGATGTCAATCACGGGCCACCCCCAGGCCTGCTGGGGAGAAGGGGCCTCCCACAGCATCTGCTGAACAGGTGGCCCAGGCAGCCGCATCTCACGACCCCTCCCTTCTGCCGTTGCTGGCTTGGCCAGGGCCTTGCTCCTGACTGGGTGCCACCACGTGGCACAGTGACAACGTGCAGAGGCAATCTCTTGGAGCTGTGAATCAGACACACCCGACAAGCGAGGGGAGGGAGCTGTCAGCGGTGGGCGCAAACGCTGAGAGAGGACAGGGACGCCCAGGAAGAGCTGTGTGCCGGGCAGCTGTGGGGACCAGCACTGTCCAGGAGCAGAAAGAGCCTGTGGGAGACACAGCAGGAAACAGCAGCTGACAGCTGACCCAGGAACACCCGGGACCCCCGAGAAGAGGGCAGCAAGGAGAGGAACGGCTGTTCCCAGGACAGGCCTGTCCTTCTGGCAAGTCCCCTTTGTCAACAGGTACAGGGAAATCACTTTTCCCCACCAGAGAGGTGCAGTGCCTCTTTCTGCTTTATAGCAATGCGACTCCGTCCCCCCAACAATGTGCTGAAAGGGGAGCTTTCAACCCCGCCCTGCAAGGAGGGGCTGGTCCCCGGAGAGCAGGTGTCTTGCCCATGCCACACATGGTGACCCCAGAACCTATGCCTGCATTTTTCCTGAACCACAATGACTCTGCGTTGTCACCAAAGCTTTCTCCATTAGAGGCGCCTGACTTTCAAGGCTGGTTGGTCCCCTCTCCATCCACAGAGGCTCCCAGCAATGCGGCCAGGCCGGGCAGCCCTACAAGAGCAGACCTGCCTTTCTTCTCCCTCGCAGGAGGCTCAGGTGGGCAGAGCCGCAGGGTTTCGGCCCTTTTGTCAGGCAAGTCAAGCGCCTTAGAGGTGAAGTGTTTCTCCCCGGTGGAGCTTGGCTCACAGTCAACCGGAAACACTCCTCCTTCTTTACAGCTCCTCCCCCAAGGCCTGGGGCCCAAGACCATGTTGCTCACCCTGGCCAGGGTGGGCGGATTCCGGAGAAGCCAGCGCCAGGAAGGCAGGGGTGAGTGCAGTGTGTGGCTCTGGCAGTGAGGATGAGGATGGGAGGCAGAGGGCAGGGCTGCAGGCCGGAGGGGAGGGGCTGCCCACTGTGGACAGGGCAGGGGCCAGCAGGAGGGAGGGAACATGGTGGGGAGAATGAGGGAGGAGGGGGATGAAGCCAAGGAGAAGAAGGGAGAGGGGAGAAGAAAGGGGTAAGGAGGGGAGGCTGAGGCAGCAGAGCAAAGACAAGAGAAGAGGGAGCAAAGACGTGACAGAGGTGGAGCTGGACATTGGGGGTCCCTTCCTGGAGAACTGTCTGGCCTCTATCATGATGCCCTTACTCTGTTTTACCTTCTTTGTCACATCTAATTCTCTCAGGAGGAAATACACACCAACTGTTAGGAGGACTCACACCCACTCTCCGAGGGAAAGGAAAGACAGGCCAGCCGCACCTCCCTTTCAAGTCTCGCTGGAAACAGACCCTCTGGGCTCCAATGCCTCCTCCCGGCCACTTCTGCCTTGCCCCCTGGCCAGGGTCTCTGCCTGTCAATTAGTGACTAGGTTTTTCAAAAGCTTATAAAGGTTTTTCTCTTACCTTGACTGACAAAGCATGAATCGCAGCTAACCTAGCATTTCCCCCACTTTTCACAGCCCTCCTCCTTTTTCATCCTAACAAACCAGGAGGAAGCTGATGGTCCCTCTCCAGAGCCGCTGAATGCCACACCGCCCGCACATTTACATGTGTAACGCTGCCTCTGTCATTTGCATCTTAATGTTCCAAACCAACAATCATGAAGCCTTGTGTGAAAAAATAAAGAAAGATTTAGAGAAATTTGGGCTAATTCTAAACCTTGATGAATTATACCTAACTATAGAAGCTTCGTGATGAGGCTTTACAAAAAAAAAAGAAAAAAACTTGAAATCAGTTTACCGCTGAGAAAGGTGCCAGATGGGAATTGAACCAAATACTGGCATTTTCTTTAACCATAGTTTAGAAAGTTGAGAAAAAAAGAAAAATCTGCCTCATACACGATCCTGTGTCTCATTCAGTTTGGAGTTGGATTTTTTAAATGCTCGTTTTGTGAACATCACTCAAATCGGCATTCCTTCATCCCCTCGCTGAGCACCTACTGTGTATAGGGCGGGCTCGGAACCCTCCGGAGTGCTTGGCACGTAGGCGTCATGTCCAGTCCTGCTGGGTGCCAACTCTGTTCTCGAGGACACTCCTGGCACCACACTCTGGCAGCACTGCCTTGTCTAGCAGGCATATATGCCACCCCCTGGGAACAGCAGCTTCTCTGCTGGGGGCTGCAAGTTTGCTGCCTCCCCTGTCTCTGCCAGGCCCCTGGGCTCCTGCCGGCTGCATCTGGGCCATTGCACGTAGAGGAGAAAGGGTTCTCCCCTGAACTGCATGGACTGCCACCCATGTGAACTCAGCGGGGGCTCCGGGAAGCCATCCCCCTTCGTGTCGCTTGCTGTAAGAACAGTCCTGAGGACGCTACGTACGCCCCAGTGGGGTTTCTTGGGAGTGGAGGTGGAGGTGGGTAGCACTTTCTGTGTTTAGTCACACCACTGTTGTTGTTCACTCCCCAGCACTCAGACTCTGGTCCCGGGATGAAACCCATGTTGTCCGAATGGCCCCTCTTCCCCCTCCTAGAAGTGAAGGTTCCTGCTGAGCTACACTCACTGTGTCTGATTTATTTTCCCTTTAGAGTGAGCTTTGTTTCCTTGGAGACCCTCAGTCCCCTACAGATAGACAACTGACCACTCTGTCCCACTGCACAACAACTCAGCAATTTCGAGAAGCTTTGCCTGGTGATGAGAACTTATTTTAATCCCCACCCCCACGCCCAGCTATACACATGATCTGTCAGTCTTAAGGGCATGGGGCAGGGGTGTGGTTAGCTGAGAGTCACACGTGATCCATCAATACATTAAGATCACTGTCCCTTCCCTTTAAAAAATGGTTCTCTGGCCTTAAACTTCCTATTTGATGGCTGATATTTGTTTTGAACTTCTTTGAAAACAGATCCTGGATATATCTATGTCCATGGCCAGCTGGCAGTACTCTTGTTTCATTTTTCAGATGAATGAATGGAAACACAGACGTGTTAAATAATGCAGGCCAGCTCCAGCGGCAGCAAACCGGTGGTAGACACCCAAAGTGGGACAAAGTCTCCCAGTCAAGATACGTCTCCAGATTTAGCAAAAAGAAAAGCAATATAGGACACCCAGTAAAATGTGAATTTCAGATAAACAATTAGTGTTAGTATAACTATGTCCCCAATATTGCATGGGACATACTTAAGGCGACACTGAAAAATTGTTCTTTATCTGAAATTCAGATGTAACTGGGTGTCCTGTATTTCATCCGGCAACCGCACTGCCAGGGGCAAGGCTTACCCTGCCCTGTCTTAATAAATCCACGGCCTTACATTCAGCTTTCCTTTCACACATTATGAAACCAGTGTAGTTTAGAGAAATAATATTGACCTTTAAAATTGCAGAAAGATAATCCTCATCGTTTTTATTCTGACAAGCAGAATCTTCCCTTTGACATTTTTTTTTTGCCCCTGAATGTATCTTTTGGCTTCTTCCTTGCCCTCCCCCGACCCAAATCTCTCCTTGGTTTAGCAATAGACTAACTTGATTCTTTCCCATCCAGAGGTAGCACCGCTGCTAAATTGTCCTCCCTGTTTCTCTGGGTTCCAGGAGATGAAATATTAACTTTCACAAGAACTAATCTTCACTGTCAGAAAGACGCAAGATCGATACTTCCAGCTCTGTCTGAGTCAGAGTGTTGCCCGAGCCTGAAGCTTTGGCTTGGGAACAGTGGGTCCTTATTCGGGCCGAGCATCTGCTAGGGTCAGATTTGCTGGGGAGAATCGGCCATCAACTGAGCTGCAGTCTCCAGGGACTAGCGATGCGGGCTGAAGTGACAGCACACCTGGCATCAGTCATCAGTAACGGCGCACACGCCCTGGAGCAAGAGAGCGCCCACACGAAGCTGGGCCAAGCGCAGTGTCTCCCCTCGGCACGTCTCTCACTGGCCAGATGGGAGCTGGACGTTTATCTGGAACAGGGAGTGTCCCTGCGGGGTCCAACTCACGTGTCTTTTAACGCGTATATGCTTCCACCCCCCAGCTGGAGTGCTGGCATGGCTCACCAGTGCTTGGAAGACAGAAGGTTGTCTCTGCAGTTTCTTGTCACTGAAGGAACAGAACTGGCAGGGCCCAGAAAACTTGGCAATCAAAGTTACACGACCTGCCCTTCTCAGCTGGGGTTCCCTGAGAGCACTGAGCCCTGACGCCCTCAGGTGTCTAGAGCATTAACTTCTCTCCTAGGTCTCTACAGTGGTACCAGCTTTGTGCCATTCTTGGGAATACTGAGAAAATAGTCACTCAAATACTTTTCTGTAGAAGCTTAATTCCCTGTTGGCACTCCAGTAGGTGGAAATGGGCTGAGAAAAGCTACCAGGCTCTCTGCCCCTATAGGGAGGTCTTGCCCATTCACACCCGGGACCTACGGCCCTGAGTCTCAGCAAAATGACAGGTGAATGGCATCGGACACATTCCTCAACACCAGGCAAAGGTGGTTAATGCCACATAGAGACTTCCCTGGGGCTATTCTGCAACCTGCACCCAGGCTTCAACCATGCAATCATTTGCTTCTTCTTTTAGTATCTGGTGATATTTGGAATGACCTTGACCTTTGCCACAAATGGCCACAGAGAGACCCCTTGAGAAATGGCGTCCTGGGATTTGCGGCCAGCTGATGCTGTGGAGATCTCAGAGCCGTGGTGTCACTCAGTGGATCTCACCCGAGCTAGACGTGGTCTCAGGCCTAATAAGGTTAAAGCCTTATGTCTATTTGTGACCACAGGAATGAAAAGGAGGTCATGTCCCCTGGGACCAGGGACGAGAGCATTTCCCAGGCCTTTGGTGTGGAGTCCGTGGGGCCTGCTAATCTGGGCTCCAGCCTGGTCTCACACAGTCTGGAGATACTGTCTGCATCAGACTGACTCAGCCGAGTCTCATTGGGTAGCTTATGATTAAAAAAAAAAAAAATCTGAAACTACCCCCTAAACCAACCCTCCTGTGAGCTCTGGCTGTGCATCTGTAGTAATGGAGTATAACAAAGAGAAAAAAGGGAGAAAAGACACTCATGTTTGCCCTGCACACTGAGGTCAGGGTTCAGGCAACCCCCCTTCTGTTATCTGTGTGAGGCCCATGTGGGCTTTCTCATGGTGACATTAGGGTTAGAAGTTGCTGTTAATAACTGTGGCGTGGCTTACCAGCGAGATGCACTCATCTCAAAGTAGCTGTGGGACTTGCCTCGAGACCCTGTTAGACTCAGCCCTGGCCTGGTAAAGCTACGGCCAGAGCAGAGAGCCCCACACTGACTGCCCAGGAGGGGGTCTCCCCAGCACACGTACTTACAACATGCTTCTAGGCTGCGGGACATTCCGCTCTGACCTGGCCAGAGGCCCCTGGTGTGGCTTCTGTAGGTCATCATGACT
>VBSM01002153.1:37839523-37860389 GCA_008086735.1 Cheirogaleus medius | reverse complement strand
GTGTGGGGGGGGTGCCTGACTGTGTAACTGGAATCGCAGAGCAGGATCGGGTGGGGAAAGCATCTCTCTCCGTCAGCAAGTGCCTGTTTGGAGTTATGGGTGGGGTGGGGGCCTTCTGTGGCCAGGCAGACACCATTATTCCAGAGACCTGGGAGGACTGTCCCCTGACCCCCAGTATTTCCTGTAACATTTATTCAAAGGAACCTACAGTTTCATCATTAATAATGCATTCCTACGTACTAAGCATCACCCTCTGTGTTGGAGAGGGAGCCCCCAACATGCAGACAGTTCTGGAAGGCAAAACATATTTCTGCATTTCCAGTGAACACCTCTGTCTGAATTACCATCTTCTTCTTCCTCAGAGGGCATCTTGAGAATAAAACCAGAAAAATGAGAATTGCAACTGGTATTCTCTAACCTTGCCACCAAACGTGCGAGTTTGGTAGGTCATTTCTTGTCACCCTAGCTAGCTACACCTTCTTTGTCTGTGCTATGAGCATATACCCATGCACATACTCATTCACAAACGCAGGTTTGGTTAAAGAAGTGTTTAAAGTGCATTCTTGTTTTGTGAGCAAATATATCAGGTTGGGCAAAAAGAGGGGGTTAATGGCACCAGCACGGACTTATCAATGTCCATTTTATAGTGATTTCTAGGATAACTTCTGCTATGGGTTGAATTGTGCCTCCTGAAAAAGATATGTTGGACTTCTAACTCCCAGTATCGCAGAAAGTGACCTTATTTGGAGATAGGGTCACTGTAGATGTGATTAGTTAAGATGAGGTCATACTGGAGTAGGGTGGGCCCTAATCCCATAGGACCAGTGTCCTTATGGAAAGGAGGGAATTTGGACACAGAGACATGCACAGAGGGAGAACGACATGCAAAGACAAGGAGCAAGGTCTGGAACAGACTCTTTCCTTCACAGCGCTCAGAAGAAGCCAACCCTGCCAATATCTTGATCTTGTGCTTCCAGCCTCCAGAACTGTGAGACAATAAGTTTCTATGGTTTAAGCCACTCAGGCTGTGGTACTTTGCTATGGCAGCCCAAGAAAACGAATACAACCTCTAAGCCCTAGTAGCTCCGTGGCTTCCACATGGCACGGTTCTTCTATAAAAGCTGACAGTGCTGAAATCTCATCCACAATTTCCAGAAGAAACACGCTAAAACTGTAAATAAAACAAAGAAATGGAGAGCATGCAAGCATGTCAAAATAAGTGATTGTTACAGAATACAGGTTCTCTGTAGTAGAAATGTGACTGGCTTTAGAGTGGGAAGACACAGGTTCAAGCCTCACTTCTGCTACTTGCTGCTGAGGTGACTTTTTGAAAGCCACTGTAGTTTTTTTTCTTCTTTCCTTCTTCCCTCCCTCTCTCCTTCCCTTCCTTTTTTCCCCCCTAGCTTCTAAACAACAGAAATTTATTTCTTACACTTCTGGAGGCTGGGAAGTCCAAGATCAAGGCACTGGCAGATTCAGTGCCTGGTGAGGATCTGCTTTCTCATAGATGGCACCTTCTCACTGTGCCCTCTTATGGTAGAAGGGCCACTTGGAGTTTCGAAACAATTTTTTAAAACTTTTGTAAGATAAGGTTAAAATATTGCAACATCCAGACTTGTAAAACTTAAATGTCTTAAGGTTAGAGTTTGACTTGACTGCTCCGGACTTTTGTGTTTGTTCCTTGTCCATTGTTGAAGTGGATGTCTGAACAAGCTAACTCAGCCCCATAGCTTCAGGTGGCTTCATGCTGGCAAACATGCTTGGTGTTCTGGGCTCTCAGTTCCATTTTGAATTCCAGCTCCAGGTCCCAGTATGGCTCAGGTTCTTTTCCAGGAAGAGGGAATTCAACTGACTCTGGTTCAGTAGAGTTCAGCCTATGAGGGACTCTTCTTTCTCCAAATGCTACCTGCCGACCTTGTTCCAGAGGAGTTGTTTGGCAAAAGTGTAATTATTTCAAGTTTACACTTCGAAATCCTATAAACAGAGAGTAAAAATAAAATGTGTACAGTAAGAGGAAGATTTTTTTCTTTGAGGCTATAGGTATGAGAAGGGTGTGAACTGAGTGGAGAGCTGACCGTTATTTGCCCTGTGTTTATCCCTTCCAGGGATGCTTTGAGTCTTCACACCCCTCGGAGAAGCCTCCCATGGGTAACTAGGAGGAAGAAAGATGAATTGAAATTGTAGCAGGAAGACTTAGCCAACTAGACAAGTCATATACAAAAAGAGGTGTCCCAAGGGGAAACAAGGGGAAACAAACCCTCTAAGCAGTTGTCTACCTTCTCGAATTTTGTTCTGTCTTGCACAAAATCCTCTTGAATGTGTACTCGCTGATCTCCAGTTAGCTCTGTACCTATGCACCTTCCCCAACTAAAAGAGCCCACTTGGCAAAGCAAGTGAACGCCCAGGAAGTGGGAAAGAAATACACGTGTAGAATCTCAGAAAGGGTCTTTCTACTGCCTCTAGGCTTAGAGCCCTGGAATCTTAAGGCTGTTGGAAGCCTTAAAGTTCTGCTGTTCCACTCTTGGTAGAGGAATAAACACCCTCTACACTTTTCTTTGCTTATCATTTCCTAGTTGAATACTCCTGTGGATGAAAGACTTAATGTTTTATGAATGTTATTCAATATTTAGGCTGTTTTTTATTGTTGTTAGAAAGTTTGTACTTCCATGCAGAGTAAACCTGTGCCTAGTTTTGCTCTTTAGAGCCTGAAGAATAAGAACAAATCTCAACCCATTCTGGCGGCTCTTTACGTGTTAGGACGCTGCTTTTGTATCCTCGAAGGTCTTCTCTTCTCCACGCGGAACATCTCTGGTATTTTCTGTCACTCCCGTCAGGAGCAGGAGTATGTTTTCACCGTTCTGAGCAGTGTTCTTTATACAGGGTGTTTAGGAGGGATGTTTTCCCAGTGTCCTTAGAGTCCTCCACCCAGCGTTGAACACTGTGCTCTGGTACAGCCAGGCCAGCCCGGAGCAGGGCGTGTGTGGGCAGCCTGAGACTTCACTGGGTCGCCCCTTTCGAGTGCACTCACTGTGGCCTCCTACTGAGCTGCTCGTCTGGTCTAACCTAATGGTTACCCCACAAACCCACTGGGCATTTTCTCCACATCTAAGTGGTTGCATCAGTGTTGACCTGGCCAAAGAAATGGATTGTCTGGATGAGAGGAGATTTTAGAACATGGAGGCATTTGTGAGCATCAGCCTGGCCGGCCCTCACTGCCCAGCGGCTCTACACCTTCCAGCCCCTAGAAGCAAAAGCTTGGTTCACCCTTGGCCAGAGCCCTCTGCAGAGAATGTCACCAACATACTACAGAAATAAGGGGTGCTCCTACTTGTTCCAGTCATAAGGAAGACAGTTCCAAATGGCCATCCAAAGGCACGGATGGAAGAAAAGAAGCACCAGGTTCCCAAGGGCAACTGAAGTTATGAAGATCCAGTGTCTGAGATTTAACTTCCCAAGCGCTCACTGTAATCAGAAAGCCTAAATTAACTCATTGCATTCTTTGAAGTGTCTGTTTAGCTCTGTTCCTTCATCCTTGCTCCATCTCCATTAAAAACAATATTTCCGGGGAAGTATTTAGTATGTGTGAAAGACAGGCCTGCTTATGTGGCTTCCTTTGGTGATGATGCAACTCAGCAGCCAATCTTGACCGGCTGTGTTACTAATTATTACGTATGTCCACTTGGTACAAGTTGCTTCATTGGGGGTCAGTTTACTCACCTATAAAAAAAAAAACAATTAAATGAGTAACTTCTTAGCTTCCTTATAGCTCTCATAACTATACATCTACTCAGGCTCTGCGGTTGGCATTTCTATGGGCCAAACTCACAAAGGACATTGAAACTCTCTCCCCGGTACCTACTTCATCGTGAGGAGGGACCTGTTCTTTATCTTGTTTTCCCCGTCACCAGCGTTGATGGTTTTAACTGGAGGTGTTAATAACACAGGATGGCCTCCGATCTTCAGCACTGAGGTTGGGTATTGCTGGTCATGGCGGCCCAGTGGTGGTCACTGGTCATTCTGGGATCTGCCATGGGGGCAAGACATGAAATTCTGCCTTACATATTTATTGCTCTTGCTCCTCCAGTGCATACAGATCCCAACACAGGCCTGTCGTGCCAGTGGGAACGTGTATATGATTTCTCTTTTGAATGGCTGCAGCCAGGTTTTTTGCAGAGATGCCTAAAATGATAACATAATCACTCCGTGTTAGTTCTCAGGTGAGCACAGACCCTTGACACAGTGTTTGCTGAAATGGGTGATGGTTTAATGCAAATTCCCACCTATGTACAGCATATTGTGCAGGCAGTGACTCAAACAGATTAAACAAACACAGGCTTTCTCTGTTCTCAGCATGGCCTGCCTGGCTCTGCTCATTGTATCTCCCACCTTCCACTTGCTCTAAGTCAACAAAGACTGCAAGCAGTCAGTCCATAATGTTCTTGCCTGAATGTTCCAGCAGTTTCTTTGTGAGCCAAGGATGTCTGCAAGGGCAGGAGCAGGTGAAGGCAGACTGTCTCTAGGATGGGTACGGCTGAGTGGCCATGAAAGTGAGATGAGACTCCTACTATTGGCACAGTGACCTGAGTTGTGTCAAGCCGGTCACTCGGGCCTCCCACCAGCCTCCCTCGGGGTCTTCCAGATGAACACCAGGTATGCTGTGGGGCCGTGGTACACGAGGGTCCACAGGAAACCGTCACTTGGTATTTTGCACTGTGGAAAGTCTAAGCTTTCAGAGAGGCATAATGGAACAGAATGCTCAGATGGTTGGCCTCAAATCCACTTTAAATTATACAGTTGACCCTTGAACTTTTGACTCCCCCAAAACATAAATAGCGTATTGTTGACTGGAAGCCTTATTGATAACATAAGCATTTGATTAACACATATTTTGCACATTGTATATATATTATATACCATGAGAAAGAAAAATGCTATTAAGAAAATCATAAGGAAATGTATTTCCTATTCATTCAGTGGACGTGGATCATCATGAAGGTCTTCATCCTCACTGTCTCGGGGTCGAATAGGCTGAGGAGGAGGAGGAGGAGGAAGAGGAGGGGTTGGTCTTGCTGTCTCAGGGTGGCAGAGTCAGAAGAGGTGGAGGAGGTGGAAGAGCAGGCAGGAGGGGCAGGCGCACTCGGTGCCACTTCTATTTTAAAATATCCACGCATAGGTGGACCCGTGCAGTTCAAATGCATGTTGTTCAAGGGTCAACTATACTTCTGTTAGGGTTCCTGCCATGGGTCCATTTTTAAAACATTATAATTCTGTGAAAATGGGTTAGCCACAGATGATCAACTATTAGCCAAAGCTATGTTACTTAGACCACCTAGCTTGGAATCTCCTCGGATGCTCATAAAAAAGCAGTTTCTAGTTCCCAATTTTAGACCGTCTAAATCAGTATTGTTAAGGTTATTAGAGGCAGGCTCCCCTGGTGATACATCAGAATTTGAAAATTAAAGTTGCATATCTGACCCCATCTCCTGACCCTTCTGAATACTAAAAGGATTTAGTGTACCTAGAATGTAATGAACTTGCAAATAAAAAAGGTTTTTAAACAGATGAATAACAAAAACTGTTCCGGAGGAATCTCCAAATGGAGGATAGAGTGGCCGTATGACAATATTGATTGTGTCGTCAATTCCTTCAGGACCAACAATGGGTTGAGAAAGATTTCACTGGTCCTTCTCTTTGGGTCCATCAAACAGCTTGGTCAGGACAGCCCCACTCACCTCCTAAAGCTGAGCTCTCTCTGGGGTACTGCAGTGCAGGTGGGGGTGGTCTGGGCTTGGGGGAGAGGGGTGCATACATGTGGGTATAGAGAGGACCGCTGGCAGATGGGGTGTGGCCCTGAATTTCCAGGTCTAAAAGCTAAGGCTACTCCCGTCCCACCTAGAAAGATGGAGAGAGAAGCCGTGATGGGGAAGGAGGAGCAGTCTCCTAGGGAAGTGGAGGTCAGTCCTGGGCCATAGCCATCGCTCATGTCTTCTTCTGCCAAGCCCAGGGGTTGACCAGATTAAGAATCTGATAGGAACTTGAGCTTTGGGGGTTGAAGATTAGTTCTGTCAGATGGCGCTCTCGGGGGAAGAGAACCGTAAGAACTTCCACTGCCGAATCTCGTGCCTTTTTCATTTGTCCAGTCAATCACGATGGAATCTGAAGTTTGTCTAAGGCCAAAAAGTCAGCGTTTTATCTTTCTACAATTTATAGACAGCTACGCTTGCCAAGGCCCCAGGCAAGGGGGCGTAATTCAACAACCCATTAAATTTATTATGGGACTGGGAGGTGACAAAATTGCCTTTAGGGCCAAAGTCTGATAAAGAAGAACAGAGCTCTGTTTTAGGTCTGAAATCATATGCGGTGTCAGCGCTTTGACAGGAGTCTGGAAGGTTAAGAGGTTGCTTTGAAATCCATGACTGCTGAGTAAATCAACCTGTTCAGACCTTTCTACTTATTCTCTCTCTGTCTCTCCCTGTCTCTCTCTCTCTGTCTTTCTCTGTCTCTGTCTTTGTCTCTCCGTCTCCCTCTTTCTCTCTCTTTTGAGCCAGGTTCTGAACAATTTATATTGCTGGGTTGGGATCACAAAGGGGTTTTACCTGTATTTCTGTGTATGGCGTCTGTGTATGTTTGTGTATGTGTATATATTTGTGTGTGTGTTTATGTATGTGTGTGCATGTGTGTGTTTGTGTATGTGTATGTTTTTGTGTATGTGTGTGTGCATGTGTGTGTTTGTGTATGTGTATGTTTTTGTGTATGTGTGTGTTTGTGTATGTGTGTGTTTGTGTATGTGTATGTTTTTGTGTATGTGTGTATGTTTGTGTGTGTTTATGTATGTGTGTGTATGTTTTGTGTATGTCTATGTGTGTGTGTATGTTTGTGTGTGTGTGTGCACCATTTCAATCTGGTTCTTTCAGTTTCCTTGGTCTATGTTAGAAAAGAGTTAGGAATTGCCCATAGCTGTGCCAAGAGGAGTCTTTGACAGTGGTGAGAATCAGAGAGCTGGCAGAAGAACGTGTGGCTTAATCAATTTGGGGACCAAGTCCAGTCCCAGTATTGCTGAGTTTCTAAGCCAGTTTGTCCCCAGCGTCTGAGCCATGACCCCCTTTCTCCCCACATCATGTTGCCAAGCAGGCTGCAGGAGGGAGGGACGGACACGGCTTTCCCTTCCTGGGAGACTCCCGTCCCCCCCACACTGCAGAGGCCTCAGCTGGAAGGAGGCGTGTCTCCACCCTTCCCGTCCCGGGTGCCTCTGGGCTGAGAAGTTCCGCAAACCCAGGCAATGACTGGGGTTTGTTGGTGTCAGCAGAGCAAGGGAAGAGTTTCCTTTCAGACAAGGGATCCATCTCAACTCTTTTCATTTTGGGATGAAAAGCAAGAAGAAAGAGATG
Organism: Cheirogaleus medius; assembly: GCA_008086735.1. Classification (NCBI taxonomy): domain Eukaryota; kingdom Metazoa; phylum Chordata; class Mammalia; order Primates; family Cheirogaleidae; genus Cheirogaleus; species Cheirogaleus medius. The sequence goes on along the minus strand of VBSM01002153.1, from coordinate 37,853,001 downwards.
CATTTATCACACAATCTAGGTTCCTTTAAAGAGCGAAGCCCTCATTTCGCCTTCCTCTGCTCTCGCTGTGTCAGAACCGCACCAGGAACCTGGGCTCCCACTAGCTGCTGGGCCTCCCTGTGACCCGTGGAAGCCGACTGGGTGGCTGCTGGCCGGGTCCTGCCTACTCCTGTCCCTCACTGATGTGCTCTGGGGAGCAACGGGCCCTGGGCCTGGCAGCCCACCTGACCTCCCTGCAATACCTGCTGTCTGTCACTTGTCACCGGATGAGTCTGGCTACAGCCGATTCACACAGGCTCCTGTGGGAACACGTCCCATAACCTATCATGCTGCCGCCTGTCAAACGTCTGAAGCGCTCGGGGCGAACGTTTGCTTGGCGCAGACTGCCGTTCAGAGGGTGTGTGATGTTGCCGTCTCGACAGAGTGCGTGCCCAGAGAGGCCGGCGCTGAGAGAAAGCGTGTGTTCTGGAACCCCAGGACCTGTTGTTAGAAGAATGACCTTTGTTGGATAATAATAACTCAGGGCAGATGGTATGAATGATTAAGCAGGAACGGTAGCTTGGAGTTTCATGTTAGATTTGGGGTCGGGGGGAATTTGTGCCTTGCCCTTTGCATGAGAGTCCTGGATTCATTTCCTGAAACCTTCTCCGTGAAACTGGAAAAGGATTTATGGATAAGCTGCCATCAGGCTGAAAGACGACGGCACTTGGATGAGCATGCCGTTTCCCTGATAGATCTACACAAGCCTTTTTTATTCTTATGCCCAAGTCTGTGGGCGCACTGAGCTGCCCTTATTTTCCAGTGAATTGCCATTATGAATAATTTACTAAATACAAAGGAGCAGACTGTGTTGCCTGATTTATTTTAAATCCATAGCCCTAAGAACCAGAAGAGACCTCTGTTCCTTCCCTATCAGATGTCTTGGCATGAAACAATGTGTGCCTGGGATTTAGATGATATTTTGTCCTTTGCATGCAAACACTGAATGCTAGAGAGCAAAACCTCACACGGTCCTTGGAATTTAAATACTGTGGCCTAGTCACCCCAAGGGCCCGAATGACACCCATGGACATTTAGCATCAACTACCAGACGTTTGAGTAAATAGCCTGTGACAAGCAAAGAGCACCCCGCCACCCCCATGGCTGCCTGCAGAACTGCTCAACGAACCCACAGGCTGGACAAGAATAAGAAAAAACTTAAGTCCCTACAATTTGCGGCGGTTTGTTACACAGCAAAAACTAATTGCTACCGCCCTCAATGACTTAGTTTATATTAGTTTAGGGGCCTTTGTCAGTCCTTATTGGCCTCAATGTCTCTGTCTGATCTGACGTCATCTGTTATGTCGAAAGTCTTTAAACTGGATGCACGTAGGGTGTTCAAGCATGGTCTTGCTTGGGACAAGTGTTCTCTTTAGCCTCTCCTTGGAGATCTTAATTTACCTAAGTATTTCTAATTGATGTGGACGTAAAGCCTCTGTCATTCAGGAAAATGGTCTTAGAATGGGATTTCTCTCCTACTCTTCAGTTGTCTGGCCAAATGGTGATATCAGCGATGACCTAGCTAGTGTAGTATGAGCCCAACTGATTAATGGTTAATAATTGGGAAGTAGGCCCTAACTACCTGTATTAGAGAGTTCTCCTGAGAAATAGAACACAACATACACACAATACAACGTGTGTGTATATATATCTATATGATTTTGAAATATACATATACACATGTATTTTTATACACACACACACACACATATATATATGGAGAGAGAGAGAAATTCCAAAATCTGCAGGGCAGTCCAGCAGGCCGGAGACCTAGGGAAGAGTTGATGTTGCACTTTGAGCCCATAGGCAGTCTGCTGGCAGAATTCCTTCTTCCCGAGGGGAGGTCAACCTTTTTTCTATAACAGCTGTCAACTGATTAGATGAGGTCCACCCACATTATGGAAGGTGTCTGCTTGACTCAAAGTCTACTGATGTACTGTTGACCACAACTGAAAAATGCCTCCACAGGAACACCTAGAATAATGGTTGATCAAATATCTGGGTATTATGGCCTACCCAAGTTGACACATAAAAGTAAGTATGACATTACTGTTGTTGCTGATTAGATCGCAAGACAAAATTATTCAGGTCATTAAATTTGAAATGTCTGATTTCAAATCAAAAGTTTAGTTTATTATATCTCAAACAAGAAGCAGTACAATTAATCAAAGTATGTGCCTAAATTATCGACACAGTTTTGACATCTTAGCTTGTTTATGCCAGCAGCAGAGAAGCTTGGAGAGCAAGTGGTGATGAAATCATGAAAGGCGTTTTCCACGGCTCGTTGAGAATTGAATATTTTTCCTTGTGAGAAGTGATCCAAAGCCCAGAAGAAGTAGCAGTGAGTTGGTGCAAGGTCTGGTGAATACGGTGGATGAAAGAGGGTTTCCAAGTCTAGCTTCTGTAGTTTGAGCAGCATTGTTTGTGCAACATGTGGTTGAGCGTTGTCTTGCAAGAGGACTGGCCTGTCTCTATTGACCAGTCTTGGCTGTATAATCACAAGCATCCTCATCATTTCATCCAGCTGGTTGCAGTAGACATCTGCTGTAATCAACTGACCAAGTTTCATGAAGCTCTAGTGGATGATATCAGCGCTGGACCACCAAACAGACACCAATAACTTTTTTTGACGAATATTTGGTTTTGGACTGTGTTTCAGCACTTCTTCTTTATCCAACTATCATGCCGAATACTTGTGATTGTCAAAAAGAATCTATTTTTCATCGCACATAACAATATGGTGTAGATATGGTTTGTCTTTATGTCATGACAGCAAACAAAGGCAACTTTGAGATGATTTCTGTTCTGATGCTCTTTTAATTTATGCGGTACCTATCTATCCAGCTTCTTTACCTTGCCCATTTGTTTCAAATGGTCCAATATTGTTGAAATAGTGATGTCAAACCTTGCTGCTAATTCCCGCATAGGTTGAGATAGATTTGCTTCCCCTATGGCTGTCAGCTCATCATTATCCACCTTGGTCTCAGGTCACCCACGTGGCTCATTTTCAAGATTCAAATCACCAGAATGGAACTTCTCAAACTTCTTCAACATACTACGTGTTTATTAGCCACACTCCACTGATATTTCAAGCTGTCTGCGCTGCATTGGTTCCACAACGGAAATTTGTATTCGAAAATAACACAAACTTTTTACCTATCCATGGTTTCACAAAATTGCTCTAAAAAAAATTTGAAAGATAATCACAAGCCAAACCATGTGTTTGAAAGAGTGAGGATTGTACCTTCACAATAAAAATAAAACAAGAGTGTCAAAGTGAAATGTCAGAGATAGCAACTGTCAAAGTTAGTACTTAAGGAAATCGGACACTTCATACTTAATAACCTAAATATTATTCCTAAGAAAGTCACTATTGTTCCTGACCGAGTAGTTATTGTCCAGGATGAGGTAGCTGGACGTACTAGATTTCCAAATGGTTCTGATCTGGGCAGGTGCATTCTATCTGTGACTAATGGATCATGCGGCACATTTCTTGTGTTTGTTTCCCTCTTTATTTTTCGATGATTCATCCTGCATGAGTGGCAAGTCGTCTCTATCAGAGAAGTCCTCTAAATCAATACAAATTTAGGGAAATCGCAAGAAATGGTATTTCTGTTTTGATATCATAGTGAGAGGGGTTGCAGGGATGGAGAGTCCAGTTTCCTTTTTAAATATGGTTGGGCTTAGAGTGATGTTACCAAGGAGGAATAGATGCGTCAGAGGTAGAAGGCGTGATTTCACAATCCTTTGTTTACAGGCTTTAAAAGTCTTTGTCAGTTATGCAAAAAGCCTCTAAAAGTAGAAGGATTAAAGGCAGGGGATACAAAGAGGAGAGCAAAACAAATGAATGCAGTTAATAACAGATATGCAGGCTCTCAAGGATATTAACATACATAAAAATTCATCATGAGAAATAATTACATTCCCTATTGTGGCCCACCCTCTAATTCTCCTGGGCACTGAAAAATAATGGGAAGGTTAACACATTTCTCACATTTCTAAGCATGTTATTATTTCTTGCTTACACAAAAATTACATAAAAGCAATCATTTGGAATCTGGGAGTAGATGACATATATGAGACTTGGATAAAAGCTTAACCAAAATAGAAAAGCAATCTGGCATTGCTGACAATATTGTCACAAAAATATTACATCTTATGAAGGGAATTTCTCAGAATTCAATAACAACATGTTTAGCAGCTAAATGGAGTCATTTGCATACTGTGGCAAAGTAAAAATACAATAATCTTATTTTTGCTGCCTAATAGGATTCCCTAGGGCTGTCTTGCTGGGAAGCATAGTTGGTCCTTGATTTCTGCCCCTCACTCCCCTCCTGCCAGCCTTTTCCTCCACCAATTCTTCTCCTCCCTTTCTGCTCCACCTTTATTTTCATTCTTCTTCCCAGTCCCATACCCCTTTGTTTATTCCTTCCCGTCATTTTCCTACTCACCGAAAGTGATGCCAACGGACTGCTATTAACGCATTCCCACGCATTAGCATAGAAAATGAATCATTATTTCTCTTCTTTCTTCCTTCCTTCCTTCTTTCTTTCTTCCTGCCTTTTCTTTTCTTTTCTTTTTTGAGACAGGGTCTTGCTCAGTCACCCACTGCAAACTCAAAGCCCTGGCCTCAAGAGATCCTCCTGCCTCAGCCTCCTGAGTCACTGGGATTGCAGGTCTGTGCCAACACCCCTGGCTACTTTTTTATTTTTTGTAGAGACAGGTTCTTGCTGTGTTGCCCAGGCTGGTCTTGATCCTGGCCTCAAATGATCCTCCCACCTTGGCCTCCCAAAGTGCTGGGATTATAGGTGTGAGCCACCATAACTGGCCTCTCATTCTTTTTCTTGTTGGACTTTCTTTTCTCTCCAAATCTGCCATTATTATTATTATTATTATCATTATCATTATTGCCATTTCCCTGGTTACCTCTTTCTAGGTCAGATCAAGAGAATTGGTGGACTGGGTCACTCACTGGGAGGTGCAGAAAATCCTGCCAAATTCCAGAAAAAGAGACTAGGATGATTACTGAAGTTGTGCATGTGTGTTGTGTGTGTGCACACACATGTGTTTTGATTATTACTTCTTCTTATTTTGTCTAAATTATTTGTACAATTGCTTTAAACCATCAGAACCAGAACAGCACGGTGGTTGAGAGGGAGGGCTCTGGCATTAGATTGTCTGGTTCAACTTCAGGTTCTCCTACGAATTAGTTTGAGACCATAAAAACTTACTTGATCTTTCTGTTCTTCTGTTTTCTCATCTATGGAGCAGGAATGAAAATAGAATCCAACTCATGGTGCTGCTGGGAAGATTCAACAAGATCATGAACTTAAAACACTGACACATTATCTTGCACAGGGTAGGCACAGCAGGGGTGACTCTTGGTCCACAAACTAGGTGTTTGAGAAATATCACATTTCTCTATCTGTGAATAAATTAGTCTCCTCTCACTAGTTTGTAACTCCATCTCACATACCATATCTGGGATGTAAAGTCCCTCAGGGACATTTTAGGGTTCTGAGCTCACGTGATGAGCCAATGCACTGATGGTGGCCCTGTCATTACCACCTGCTCACCAAGTACCAGCTGAGGCATCCACTGTCCCTCCCTTCCTGGGCTCTTCAGGTCAGGTTCCTCTTTGGACATGGAATCATGGGAGAGGCTGCAAACCACTGTCCCCATTGTCCCATTTTTGCCACTTCTTTCTGTGAGCTTGTCACCCCCACCTCAGGACTGTGGGGAAGCAGCGGGTGGGCATCCCGTAGTTCTGTCATCCACATGCCTCACTTCTCACTGAGTCTTGGGAAATACCTCTCTCTCTCTCTCTCTCTCTCTCTCTCTCTCTCTCTCTCTCCTCTCTCTCTTTATTAAAATCAAGATCAAGCACCTCTCTGCCTCCTGCTTTTTCCAAGCCCTGGTTCTCTTCCACAACTCTGCTAATCCTCTTTTCTCCTCCGAGTTCAGCCCATTGAGAACAAGCCCCAGACACCCTGCAAGCACAGTGAGCCTTCCAGCCCACCGCCCACCTCCCCTGCAGCAAGAAGCGCAAGGCTCCCCTTCTGCCTAAATGGCTGGGGCGGGGCGGAATCCGGTAGTGCTGTTGTTGCAGCGGGAAGAGAAAGAGAAAACACAGGGGGAAGCCCCATAAATTAATTTTTAGATGTTACCCAGCTACGTAAGTGTTAAATGTTAGTATTTATTTGTTTGTTTATTTATTTAGAGACAAATTCTCACTCCATTGTCCAGGCTAGAGTGCAGTGGCATAATCATAGCTTACTGCAGCCTTGAATTCCTGGGCTCAAGTGATCCTCCTGCCTCAGCCTCCCAAGTAGCTAGAACTATAGGTGTGTGTCACCATGCCCAGCTATTTTTTTTTTTTTTTTTACGTTTTTAGAGACAGGATCTCATTATGTTGCCCATGCTAGTCTCGAACTCCTAGCCTCAAGCTATCCTCCTGCCTCAACCTCTCAAAGCACTGGGATTATAGGTGTGAGCCAACATGCCCAGCCTAGTTTTTATTTTTCACCTTGCTGGAACTTTACTCGTCCTGAACTTTTCTTATTACTTTCTGTCGGCATAAGGTTGCATGCCTTGTGTCTTAGTCCATTTCCTGTTGCTATAACCAAATACCCAAGGCTGGGTAATTTACAAAGAAAAGAGGTTTATTTGGCTTATTCTGGAGGCTGGGAAGTGCAAGATCTGGTGGATGCGTGTGGTCTGCTTCTGATCAGGGTCTCACACTGCATCATAACGTGGTGGAGAAGCAAAAGGGGAAGTAGGACATGAAAAAGGGACAAAACATGAGGTGTGACCTTGCTTTATAACAACCCGCTTTCATGAGAACTCAGTCTTATGAGAAGAACATTTATTCATCTTACTGACGAATCACCTCTTGAAGGCCCCACCTCCCAACATTGTTACATTGGCAATAACATTTTAATGCAAGTTTTGGTGAGAACCAACCACATCCAAACCATAGCACTTTCCTTCTTGAGACATAATCTTATCTGCAGCCCAGTCACCTTCTAGTTTCCCCTATCGCTCTGGGTGCTCCTTCTGTGTTTTATGGGCTCTTCTGCAATCTGTGTCAGTGTTCCATGAGGTTCCAGATTCTGCCCTGGGCTCTCTTCTCTTCTCACTCCTACCCATTTCCCTGGGAAATTGCACCCACCCCTGTTGCTTCAGTTATCACCCATATGTTGATGACTCCCATATCTATTCTTCAGCTGTGTGGCACGTTGCAAAACCTAGCCAGAAATATTTATTGCTCCTCCCATGAAGAGATAGGGTTGACTTCTCTAATCTTTGATTCCTACTGTCCTTGGGACTTGTTTTGGAGGACAGGATGCAGGAGTTGCTGTGCCAATTCTAAGCTTGGACCTCAAGAAGTTTTGCACACATGTGCTTTTGTTCTTGGCACCCCTCTTGCTGCTGTCTTGTGAACAAACTGGGCTAGGCTGCTGAGGAAAGATGCCCCCATCACACTTTCTGACCACAAGAAACTGCCAACATTGAACAAGGCCCTCTAAAAATAGCTGGTTCCCTGCTGGTCCATCAGTTGACTGGTAGGTTCATGAACTAGCTTAGGCCAGATTCACCAGCATGGTCCAGGTCTGCAGAACCACCCAGCTGACTTGAAGTTGTAGGCAATAATAAAGGGTTGCTGTGGTAAGCCACTGACTTTTGGGTGGCTTGTTGCACAACAAATGTTCATTGCTATAAGCTCAAAGATCTCTTCTGAGCTCCCTATGTTGCAAGCTCAGTGGTCCTTGGACATCTCCACCTGGATGTCCAAAATTGAACATGTCCCAATCTGACCTCAACATTTTTCCTCATCTCCTGCCTGATCCCACTCCCAAGCAGAGCTTCTCCATCTTTTGTCTCCTTTGTCTTGGTAAGGACACTGTTATCTACTCAGAAACGAAGGCAGCATCCCAATCCCCAGTTCTTTCCCCCCGGTACTCAACTTATCACTAAGAGCAGTCAATTCCACCTTTCAAAGAAGTCTCATACCGTGCTACTTCTCTATACTGCCCCTAGTTTTTTCTAGTTTAGACCACTATTAATATCATCTCTAGCCTGGTTTTCTCAAGTTTAACATCACTTTTCTCCCTGCACTCTTGCCTTCACCTTCAACCTGATTGCTATTTAACAGAAAAAATATTTTCAAAACATAATTTTGACCACTCGATTAAATTCTTCTAGTGGCTCAAAAGCCCTCATAAAGTTCATAATCTTCTGCTGGGCTTGCAACCTTGATGTTCATCTGCATGTAATTGGAAGACATTGATGATTTCTTGAATGGAAACATGGCAATTCCAGGGCTCTGCTTAGAGAAAAGGGATCTGGGAGTCATATTCAGCATGGCTTACAGGGGAAACCTTGGATGAAGGAGGGAAAATTAAGAAGTTCTTGCATAGATCCAGTAAGAAGGAAGAATCTGGAACAAGACGGGTGGCAATAGGAGCCTTGGATGTTCTTTGAAGGACAGATTCAAAGGGGTGGGATGGACAGGAGTGGAATTTCAGGGATTGATTGTCCAGGCTCCATCCTGAGCAGGTGTCAAGGGAGGGAAGGGGGTTGTAAAAAAAATGCCTATGATCTCAGCCTGGCTAACAGATATGAGTGAAACCATCATTTGAATAACAAAGCATGGAGGAGAAGGAGGTTTATGGAGAGAAGAAATGGTTACAAGACAACAAGGGACATGGTGCTGGAAAGGTGGTCCACATCCCGTGGGGTCTGGTCCCAGCCCTCACCACAGTCCCTCTGTGTCTTCATCTCTCAGCCTATCCGCTCCGCATCTCTGCACCTGCCATTTCTTCCACCCAGCTTCCTGATATACCTAACAACATCATACTTCCAAAATCTTCCTCACGTGGTATCTCTTCTGCTACTTATTTATGTGATGCGTGTTGACTGAGTGATTTCCCTATGCCAGCACTAGGACCACCGAGGTAAACCGAGCTGTCCAAGGATTCTCTGCCTCTCTCTGTAAGTATCACTTCTCCTGACTGCCCAGTGCTATAGTCATCCCTATGGCCAAAAAGACTAGACTTGAATGACAAGTTTGCCTAAGTCTCCCCACACACTAGATCTTAAGTTCATCTTTGTACTTCCCAGACCACACAGTAAGTATACAATAAATATTTGATGAATTAATGAATAATGTCTAAAAATATTCAAGTAGGCTTGTAGTAGTAAAATTTTATTAAAATGATTACTTTACACTATTTTTTTAATGTTAAGACTTATGGATAAAGTAGAACTGAGGATCTCTGAAGTTAAATAGCAAGTGAAAAGAACCAGTCTGAATTTTGTTAGAGGAAAGACTTAGGTATAGATGATGCTTACACAGCCTACACCTTGCCTTAATTTTCCTTGTGAAAGTTCATTGATTTCTTTTGTTGTTTGTTTGTTTTGGCAGTGATTTGCTTTGGTGGAAAGTTTAACCTTCTTGCCCTCAACAGTTACATGTGACGTGGTTTGAGGGGTGCACCCTGGTGCCCCTCAACTCCTTATCTATCCACTGGCTGATGGTTGAGATTTCACTGTCACAAGGACTTCATCCTCTCAGTTTAAGGCTTTGATCTATGTTAAAGGGCAATGTGCCACAAAGTGAGAGGAGCCACAAAGTGAGAATGAAGGGCAAAAGCTTAGAAGAAAACAGGCAAGTTTGTAGTGAAATTCAGCATGCTGTCTTTGGGAGTTTAAGTGTCTCTTTTCTTAAATGGCTGAGATGTTTGGAACAGAAATGGGTGATAGGTGATGGAATATCTTGACATTAGAAAAAGGAATTGTTAAAAATTCTTGCTCAGCTTTCCTACTTCTTGTTTTTCCTACTCCCTTCTCTTATTCTTCCTTTTCCCAAGTCATTCTTATGAAAATAGTATATAATCAGCTTTTGCAGTTGTTGTTTTCATTTAGAGAGTGGTTGTTGCATAAATAAAGACTCAGAAAAACACATGCATCTAGGTCTCATTTTTTGTTCTTTCTTTTGGTAATATAGGGGTTTTAAAAAATCAACAAAGCATTGTCTTTGTGGTCTGTTTACCAGACGGTGAACTGCTTTTATTATAAAGAACACTGCATTGTAATCATATTCCTTGTAGTGTCCTATTTCAGCAAAGATCATGGTGTTACGTGCCTCCCTAGTGAATACAAAACACAAATCCTATGGAATTCAGTTTTTGAAAAATGTCTAAATAACTCCCAGGGCATTTACACATGACTTAAAAAAGGAATAACTTTCTAGAATGTAAGCAGGATGTGGGGAGCAGTTTCTGTCGATTTTTTTTTATGCCCTCTGAATCTTTTGCATCTAGACCGGCTTCTGACACTAAAGGTACTCAATAAATATTTTTTCAGTGAAAGGGTGAGCAAGGCAGCTTTTGTGGTGCAGCAGCGCGGAAACCACGCTGACGCAGAAGCCAGAGCTCAGGCTTTAAGTCCCATCTCCGCCACTTGCTCAGCTATGGGACCAGGCACGAGGTTGGGATCTCTAAAAGTCAGTTTCTGCATCTGAGAAATGACTCCTGTGTTAGATTGTAAATGCCATGAAGTTAGAGACGGGGCCTGATTTGTTCCCTGCCAGTTTGTTCCCTAGCTGTTACTGCCTCGCATAATGCCTGGGATATAGAAAGCGATAAAATAAATTATCTGCAGAGAGAATTAACTCACTTCTGTCATCCTAGTAATATTCTATGAGGACTAAATACCTAAATTAAAAAACCCAATGATGAATTCAGATGATGAGGGAGGATCCTGTATCAAACTATGCTTCCCAGAGATAATGATGAAAAAATAATGGAAAAAAATACTTAGAAAGTAATTATCTGAAGGCACTGGAGAGCAAACAAAATCAGGCGGAAGCTACAGGGGATGATGTTTTCTTTTTTTTCTTATTTTTTGAGACAGGGCCTCACTCTGTCGCTCAGGCTGGAGTGCAGTGGTGTGATCATAGCTCACTATAGTCTCAAACCTCTGGGTTCAACTGATCCTCCTGTCTCAGCCTCCTGACTAGCTAGGACTACAGGTGCAGGCCACCATGCCTGGTTAATTTTTTTTTTTTTCTGTAGAGACAAGGTCTCACTATGTTGCCCAGGCTGGTCTTGAATTCCTGGTCTTAAGCAATCCTCCAGCCTCAGCCTCCCAAAGTGCTGGGATTACAGATGTGCGCCACTGCACACGGCCCGGATGTTGTCTTTGAAAGAAGGGACTGGCAGGTGGAGAGGCGGAAGGGAAACAGCATGTGCAAGGTGGGAGGGAGCTTGGAGGACAGACACTGGGAGCAGGCCAGGGCGGCGGGAGAAGAGAGAGACGCTGAGATATGAGGCTGCGTGGGCTGGAAGGAGAATCCTGGTTTCCATCCTAGGTGCCATGGAAAGCCACCCAGAATTTTAAACACCCGAGGGTGGGGGTGGGGTAGGGGTGGTTTCTGTTTTGAAAAGATCACCTGGCTGCAGCATGGGAAAGTGATCTGATGCAGGGTTTGTTCAGCCAGCTGATAGTGCAGCCTGCCCAGTGGGAAGCATCGCCTCTTGCCTTCCTTATCTGCGGCTGCATAACAAATTACCATACACGTAATGACTTAAAACAATACTCATTTCCTAGCTCACACTTTCCAGAGCATGGCTGGGTTTTCTACTGAGAGTCTCTCTGGGCTGAAATCAGTGTGTTGGCCGGACTGTGTTCTCGTCTGAAGCACAGGTCCTCTTCCAGCTCACTCAGGTCGTTGGCAGAGATCAGTTCCCCGTGGCTGAAGGACTGAGTTCTCCGCTTTCTTGCTGTCGGCCCAGGTTGCTCTCAACTCCTGGAGGCCACATCTAGCTCCCAGCCACACAGCCCTGTTCAATAAACACGACAGCTTCCGTTTTCATAGCCAGCTGCAGAATCCTTTCCTAGTCCGGTAGGAAGGAAATAATGTATAACGGGACATATTCCTGGGTCCTGTCCAGGGGGAGGGGAGTACACCGAGTGTGAACGGGAGGGGGCAGGCAGCCTGGGGGACCATCTTAGAATTCTGCCTGCAACGTGGGATACATTTAACTGTGCTGGAAACTCCAGACACTGTTTTCAGCTTCCAGGGCCCAAATGTGCCTTAGAGGTGAGACCGCTGACAGTGACACCCTTTGACAGTATGTTCTGTTCACTGAGCTCTTAGACAGAGCCCCATACAGGCCACCCCCAGCCAAGCAGATGGCCCCTATCTTAGCGGGACATTTCCTTGCAGAACTGTGAGCTGCGAGCCCATCCAGCTGGTTTGGGTAGAGTGAGGCAGCGTTCCTGACAGCAGATTACTTTTACAAACTGGCTTCCGATCGCTTTGGCAAAATCCGACCTTTGGTTTGCAGAGAAGCCCTTCCGACTTAACTGGATTAAAAATGCTTGTTTTTCAATTTGTGTATGTGGATACAGTTCTAAAAAGTGCAATGCTGAGCCAAAAATTGGAGTACTTGAAAAAGTTACAATAGCTGGCTTCTGGTTTTATAATACAATTCCGATTCAGGTTTCCTTCAGCTAGTCTAAGGATGTTTGGGCTTATTTAAACTCAAGTTGCTCTGTTTCCTCTGAGATTTCCCTGCTGTGGTCTTCCTGGCATTCTATCTGAATAAGAAACTTTCAGGGTTGCTGTTCCTTTGACTTCTGTGGCTGCGAGGGCAATTAAAAGAAAATTGACTGACTTACCTTCCACCTCATCTTTCTTTGACTTGTTTGCTCCTATTTTCTGTTCCATTTATTATTGATGGAGTGTTTATTTTCATAGCTTCGGTGCATTGTACAAAACCAAATAAACAGCTCTTGCTCCTAGAAAGGGGGAAGGGTGGTGGTTGCTATTAAACCAGTGGGCACTTGTCTCCCAGCTGGCCATGTGGTCCCTACGCCCTTTGGTGTCTATGGGACCTGATGCAGGAAGGGACTAGTAGCAGCAAGAGGGGCAGCAGAGGAACAGAAGGAGGGTGACACAGGACAGGGGAAAGCTGCCAGCCAAGCTGGGGCATGGGAGGGGGAAAGGGTCCCTTATGCTGAGAGCACCATCCACCCACCAACCCATCAAAAGAGTGGTGCTGTTTTCAAGGTTACAGCTCTCCCTTGACTAGCTCAGATCTCCTGGGAACTTCCATTTGCAAGTTCTTTTGTTTAGCAAAAGGAGAAGGGTCTGGCAACTTGCCTTCCCTTGACACAAGAGAATCGGAAATAAGTTTCCTTTTTCCTCTAAGTGGATAAGGAACAAAAGGGAACAAAGTCATTAACTGTAAACCACCTAGACATGCCCAAACCATCTATGTCTACAAATTTTCAGTTAATACCTGCTGCCCCACCCCCACTTCCATCTTCCAAACCTATACTACGGTCTGAAACAGCTCCATCACCCTGTCCCCCCACCCCGCCCTCCCCAAGCCGCCACAGGGTCGTCTGAAGTGGGCTAAAAAGCACTT
>VBSM01002153.1:37731121-37839423 GCA_008086735.1 Cheirogaleus medius | reverse complement strand
GGCTCTCTCTCTAGAAAGCGACCTGCCCCGACTTTCTGGACACTACCTGGAGACTTCCTTCCTCGGGCTGACCGCCCAGTGGCCCGCCAGGCCCGCCCGGCTGCCAAGTGGGAGAAAACACAGGATGTTATTCTTGTTCTCAGAGGACCAGGTTCACACACGGCAGCCAGGAGCGTGGGAGGCAAGAGGAAGGGCCTCCGCTCCGGCAGCCAGCGTTTGCCCCCGGGAGCACCGGACTCCTGGCGGGAGGGAGTGAGCTGGTGTGGGGCCTGGGCTCCTCCTGCCTGTCCTCCAAAGGCCAGAGCGCAGCCCTGCTCCTGGCGGGTACAGCGAGGGCTTGGTTCCCAGGGAAGCGTGGAGGCTCATCCTGCCCCAGGCCAGACTTACCCACATGCCCCGAGGCCAGCACATCCCAACAAGATGAGAATACAAACCTATAAACAGGTTCTCATTGGCAGCCAACTCAATCAGAAATAAAACTGAGAATGGCTTTTTAAGCTAAATGCTGGAACAGAGGCCAAAGGAAGTTTCTAAAGCAATGGGCAGAGGGGAGAAGCAGGCAGGAACAAGATTCAGGTCCCGATGGAGGTTCGACTCCATATGTTGGGGATTTGTTTGACCCCGTTTGGCACCTTTTGGAAGTGGGAAGCAAGTTGGAAGGGCGCTAGGCTTGGGCATCAAAGGCCCTGCCTGCCCCCTCCTAGCTGGGGGACTGTGGGAAAGTCAGTTTAATCTTTGTTCAACAAGCATGTATTGAGCACCAAGGTATGCCTGACATACTGGGGTGGGGGGACACCAAGGTAAAAGAAGGGAGGGTCTCTGCCCCAGGGGGGCTCGCAGTCTGGGGAGGAGGGCGGATAATAAACAGGCAAGCAAACAAATGAGACACTTTTAGAGAGCAGTGAGTGCCATGGAGAGCTAGAGAGAGCAGGACAGTGGCAGGGAGCCAATCTCAGGAAGGGACCTCTGAGCACATACCCGGGTGATGAGAAGAAGCCAGCCGTGCAGACATCTGAGCTTCCAGGAAAAGGAAGTGACAAGTTCAAAGACTCGAGTTGGAAGCTAAAGGCTCGACAGATCAAGACTCCAACTCTTCACCTGTGCAGGATATGATGAAGGATCAAATAAAGCGGGAATGCGCATTGTAGCCTGCCACGGCCATGTCCAAGAACTTGGTCAATGGTGCAGTTCCCACATAGGAGCTAAATCCTGGCAGCCTTCAATCTCTACAACAGGAACTCCCATAATGGTCCAGTTCCCCCATTGAGCCAGTCCTAGACAAATCTTCCTGTTCTCTCATTAGCTTGAGAGCCCACAAGTGCCTGACAACAGCTTCAGCCCCCAGTGTTGCTCTCCTGAAGCTCCTTGAACCCAAAGAGTGGAGGGAAAAGGGGTGTGTGTGCATGTGTGTGCATGTATGCTTGACCACACACACCCCTCTGTGTGTATGTCGTGGGCATATTCTAATGTGCAGAATGTCTTTGGGATTCTGTCCTCTGAAAAAACCATGGAATTATTAACTTTGGTTCCAGCTCCTGTTTTGCAGCAGATCACTGTCTGAGAGATCCAGGCTGAGTGTTTGTCATTCCTACAAGGAAAGGTCTCCGGGGATGGCTTCTCTAACCTACTGGATCACTGCCTGCCTGGGACCAATCCCCCTTGCAGGCAGGAGGCTCTTCCCTGCACCGACGCCCCCTCTTGCTGCAACTCGTTCCCTATTTCTGGTCCTCTCTGGAGATGGAGAATAGATGGTCAGCTCCTCCTCGTAAGGGTCCTTGGTGGAGACCATGGTTAGGTTGCCTTTGAGATGCTTTTCTCCAAGCTAGACAACTCCACCGGCCTTCAGCTTCCCTCAGGGGACTGTCAGGAGCAGGAGCCCAGCGGAAAAGGACAGCAGAAAGGGGCGCCTGCAGCCAGCAGAGACGGAGAGCAGGAGGGTGACTCCACCAAGATGCCAGCAGCCCAGGCTCCGAGGTCCCCGGGTCTGCAGCAGCACACGCCGGGCCATCTCCTCACCTGGGCACAGGCTCAGCCTCTGAAACCAACAACAATCAGAACAGCTGGTAGTGTTTGTTCAGGTTTGACCCTGGGCCGAGCACTTGACAAGTGTGGCTTCATGTCATTCTTGCAACAGCAGTGTGCAGCGGGCATCGCGATTCCCATTTTGCAGGTGAGGGAACCGAACCTGGGAGAGGGAAGATGACTCTCTCAGGGCACCCAGGACAGCTGAAATTTGAACTCAGCTCTAAAGTCAGTTCCATAACTGAATAATTTAAAGCCACAGTTTGCCGTTTGCTCTTTCCTTCCAGATCTTGCATGCTGAGCAACTTTTGATAAGGAGGAAGGTATTGATACTGTTATAGAAACTTAAGTATAAAGGGAAAGAACTCCAGCACAAAGATAATAGCACATTTGTGGGGTATGTCTGTAGGGCTGGGAGCTTTAGCCGCATTGTCTCATTTAATACTCATCATGTCCCTGCAAGGTAGACGTTGCTTCCCTCCTTTTAAAGATATGGAAATCTTTAAATCTATGAGTCGAGTCACTTGCCAAGTCTAAGGGCTGCCATTTCTACTCTGCGGGGTCTACCGCCAAAGCTCCCAACCATGCCATTTGTTGGCACTGAAGGCCATTTCAGATGGAAATGTGTTGTCTGAGACGTATCTTGTCATCATGGACCAAATGCCACATACCTAGTCTCCGAAGATTCGCTGATTATGCATTAGTCTTTAAAAGCCACATACAAGGAGAAAAATTAGCATGAACAGACGGTGCCAGCTACACATAAAAGGAACAAGAGTGACCATGTTTCTCAACCTCCAGTCCTCCATGAATGATACAATACAAGGTTTGCAGTGGAGCTAGGAATCTCGTCATTTTATCTTAGTGTGTTATACTACAGTAAAAACAAACAAACAAACAAACAAACAAAAACAGACCAGGGAGCAGAAGATGTGACTAGAACCCTGGCTTTGACTTTGACTAATTGTGTGAATGTGGGTAAGTTGTGTCATTTTGCCAAACTCTGACATCCTCTTGGATAAGGCTGATGTACTAGTAATATTACATCGCACTATTAAATAGCCACATTATTGCATAATAATAATATGTAGTGATATTTGCCTTGATTATCTCAGAGATTATCATAAAGATCAGGTGATGTCATGTATGTGAAAACATGTTATTAGCTCTAAACAAATGTAAGAGGCCTGACTATGAGAATTGTGTTGACTTGTCACAGCCATTGTCTCACCATCGTCACTCCCAGCAGACTGCACTGAGAGTCTGCAAAACTGGGGCCCCAGCAGGGACAGAACACGGGCCCCAGACGGCAGCTGACTTAAAGAACCAGACCTCAAATGGGACGCAAGGACTACAATTCTAAACCCATCTCCCTTTGAAGTTCAGCGCATCTGCTTGTGGGATAAACGATGTGTGGACATTTGGGGTGGTTTCTAATACATCTACCCACAGTCGAAATCAAATAATAATAAAATAGTTTATTCCACTATGGCTTGGTCCCCTTTTTGTTTTTCCTATTTCCTCCCTCTACCTCCCCCACGCTTTTCTTTCCATGTGTTGCTCCATCTGTTCTAGGTAGGATGAGCCTGGTCGTTGTCAGGGAGCATGCTTATTTCAGCTTTCCGGCACACGTGTGTGGAGCCATTGGGGAATGGAGAGACAGCCAGGCTCAGAGCATATGACCAGGATTACGAGTGTTACTGCAGCCCCTGAACCCGCCTGTTGTGTGGCGACGCTGTGCTTCTCAGACGGAGCGTGGATACAGGGCTGGGTGTGATGTGTGTGCACACCTGCTACAGGAGCCTTTGAAGCCAGAGAGACCTGGGTCACCATCCTCCACAAGTAGCTTTGGGATGTAGCTACTTGATTTCCTTGGCTTCAGTTTCCTTCTTTCTGGGTGATGAAACCAGGCTCTTGCAATTGATCAGAGAATTGAGCGAGATAACAAATGCAAAGTGCCTGGCAGTAGTTGCTCTGCTTAGATACTTCCCTCCTCGCAACCCTTCCCTAAATGACACTACCCTTGGTAGAAATGTCCACTGCTCTCTTCTTCTGAGGAGACAGATCACCTATTGTCTCCGTTCAGGTCCTGGGCGTAGCTGCCACTGTAAGAACGCGTGCGGATTAGATGATTACACAACATAGATAGGTATCGAAACATCAAACCGTACCCCATAAGTATGTACAAATACAATGTGTTCATTACAAAATAAGTAAATAAATAAATATCTTTTTAAGAAATATAGTTAGCTGACATAATATTGGGTCACAACTTTCTCTCGGCTGTTTTAATCATTTGACTCTGAGTAATATTGCTGGCATGCGGTACATTATAATTGCTGAATGAACAAAACAAAATAGGTTATAGCCTATATAGCAGAAGCATTTTCGTAAAGGGAATAAATATTGACTCTGTTGATGGGGAAAGAGAGGCGTTTAGGAGGAGGCTGATCAAAATGCCTTCTCTGGTTATGGGATGCTGTTTATTTGTTTGACTTTTATTTTAACCTTGTATCATTCTAAAAACGAAAGAAAGACAGGAAATGTGTGGCAGGGATTGACCGTGGGCATTTGCAGAGACTTGCATGGCAGGCGTTGGTTTTGAGGGAGATCTGAAATGGTTTTTCTAATTTTCCCACAAGTCTCCAGCATGACTAACTCAGAGGAGCACACCTTTTAGTCAGGGCTTGGCAGACACGGAGGGACAGCCCCCGAGGGTGTGTGAGCCTCGCTGGGGACCAGGAGGGTCAGAGCGTGACTTGTCTTGCGGTGTGTGGCAATGTAACAGTACCAGGTGACCGACACCTAAAACAAGGGGAAAGGCTGTATCGCCACCCTCCCAGTTCCAAAACGCTGTCAAGGGCTTTGCAGAAGGTGTGAATCAGACCGTCTTTTTCATTTACTCTCACCTTACTGATGTCACAACACAAGGTTGTTAGGAGGGAAGTTTCTGTTTTCATGCTTTGTTTTATGTTTTAAGAAGTGAGCTTTGCCTTAATCCGCGGTGAGCATTCCATTCCCTCCTCACTCCCTGGCTACCCGCTGTCCCCCCACAGGAGTAAATTCAATTCCGCTGTCCCCCCACAGGAGTAAATTCAATTCCGAGGGCTCGTGCCTGCTGAGCCTCGGTGGCCGCAGCCTTCTCTGCCTTGACCACAGCAAGCGGGGACTGCAGAGAAGTAACCTGGTACCGGGTCACACTTCTTCCCCACCTTGACTCTTTTCCAACACAAGGTTTTCTGCCCACCCTGGCGTTATTTTGCCGCGTGGTGCCTCGTGGGAGCCCAGTCCTGTCTCCAGGCCCCGCTTTGGGGAAGCGAAAAGCTAGGAAGTGGGAGGGATAGGGAGGGGTTTTTCCTCTCTTTCTTGGTCATCCGTTTTTCTCTTTTCTTTTTCTTTTTAAGACTTAGCAACAGCCAAGCTGTTTTACACGCTACTGTTCTGCCCCGCTTGGCTTCTTGGGACTTGGCAATCAGCTGCAATAGGACGCTCCTCTCCCGGGGCGGAAGAAGGAAAACATTCTCACCAAAGTATGAAGATTACTCAATCTTTTTCTCTAATATGATCGTTTTTCCTCATTACTGAGACACCCAAATTATCCTTCTGGCTCAATGAAACAACATCAATGTGCTTCACTGTTACGATTTAAACCTATCTCAGAGGAAAAGGCAAACAGTATGTTGTAGCCCTTAAACTTCAGCAAAAGCCACACAATTAAGCTATTTAAAGCTTACTTGTTTACATATTTTAAAATAATATTTCATTTTAATAAAATAAAATTAAAATTAATAACATAATTATTTTATTTTTAAAATTTTAAAAAATATTTTATTTTTTAAAAATTAATAAAATAAAATTAATAAAAATATTTTATTTTAAAAATAAAATAATTATTTTAAAATTTCATAAAGGAGAATGGTATGTCCTTTTATGGAACCTGTTTTTCAGGGCACAGACAGCAGAGGTTACGTATGGAATGTGGAGCTCATACTGTTTGGGCTTTATACCATTTTCTGTTACTTCTTGGGCAGATTACTCAACCTCACTGTGACTCAGTTTCTTAGGCTGTAAAATGGAATAATGATAGTATCTACCTCACACGGTTATGGTGAAGATCAAGTGTAAAGTAAAACTGCTTGGCACACAGTAAGTGCTCTCTATGAGGGTTTGCTATTATTATTATTATTATTATTATAATTGTGGGAGATAACTGGGAGAGAAAAGACTCCAGTAAAAAAGGTCTCTGAAATTGCATCTGGAAAAATCTTTATAACATACCACCAGAAAAGAGTTAGTCATGAGATACTTACCTTTTAGTGCCCCCAAAGTTCCAGATTAAGGTCAAGACAAGAGGAAAGAAGGATGGGTGTATCAATGTTTAAGATCTTTCCTAGTTAGGCAAAAAGCAAGAAGACCCAGAAGTCCAGGGCTGTCAGGTCTCAGAGTTTCATGGAAAATGACACTGGCCAGGTTATGATTTGAGGGCAGTGCACCCAGGACTTTAAAACCAGCATACAGATCCAATACAGGCACTCAATACAGACAGTAAAAGCTCTTTACTTGGTAAAGCCAACAAAGAAGGGATCTGGGCTTAAGACCTGCAAAGCTAAGCAGTGGTTCTCCAAACCAGCTCTACCTTGGCTCCTATTCTTCAAATCTTCATACCACTGCTGATACTCTGTGTATTTGTTAAATCAATTATTGAGAGAGAGGTAATAAAATTTCCAACTATAATTTTGGATTTGTCCATTTCTCGTTGTAATTCTCTGGGGTTTTGCTTTATATGTTATATATTTGGTTATTTTGAAGCTATGTCATTAGCTGCATATGTTTTTAGGATTGTTAAGTAATTTTGGTGAATTTTCTTCTTTGTCATAGGAAATGACATCTTTATCTGTAGTGGTACTCTTTACTCTGAAATTTACTTTGTCTGATATTAATGTAGATACCTCAGTTTTCTTTTGGTTAGTGATAACAAGATATGTATTTTCCCATCCATTTATATTTCATGTATTCATGTTTTTACATGCATTTATTGAGTACTTGCTCCATCTGAAGCATTATCCTTGGGCTTGGGATGCTGATGAAGAGGGAGTGACACATGGTCCCATTTCCCCTTCAGAATGATTATGAAACCTGGAGGTGAAGAAACCTGGAGAAGGCAAAGTACTGGAGTTAAGGACAGTGATGCCTCTACTCAGATATAGGATGTCAGAGAGGGAAGAGCTTCATCTGGGAATCTGTTTAGTTTGAGATGGTTGTGAGGCACCTAAGCAAAGAGATCAAGTATGTTGTTGATGACGGTTTTGAAATCACCAAAGAAGGCTGGGCGTGGTGGCTCACGCCTATAATCCTAGCACTCTGGGAGGCCGAGGCGGGAGGATCACTTGAGCTCAGGAGTTCAAGACCAGCCTGAGCAAGAGCAAGACCTCGTCTCTACAAAAAATAGAAAAATTAGCTGTGCATGGTGGCACATGCTTATAGTCCCGCTTACTCTGGAGGCTGAGGCAAGAGGATCTCCTGAGCCCAGGAGTTAGAGGTTGCAGTGAGCTATGATGACCCCACTGCACTCTAGCTGGGGTGACAGAGCAAGACTCTGTATCCAAAAAAATAAATAAATTTGAAATCACCAGAGAAGTTTGAGATAGAGATTTGGGAGACCTTTCCCAACAGATTGTAGAGAACACATGGGGGTAGTTAGAACCACCCAGGAGAATATGCAATCTAATCAGTGAGGGAGAAGGAAAGAAGAAAAGAGAAATGAGAGGACTAGGGTCAGAAATAGAAGTAATAAATGATTTTTATAGATATAAAAAAAACAAGATGGAAAGAAAAGTCAGAGTTTAGATTAACAACAATTAATGCCAAGGAAAAGTTTGGTAAGTTAACATATTTTTTCTAAAACCTACTTTATGGTTATCTCATATTTACATATTGGTACTGATCATTAGAGTTTCATCTTATATGGATATTTAATAGGATGACTTTTGGGGAATTATCAGTGGGTCCTTGGCATACGCCTGAGATCTGTGCTCTCTAATCTTCGACTGGCTCCGCTGCTCAGGCTCAAAGTTCACCCATTGGCGGCCACAGACATTTCAAGGAGAGCCTTATCAGGCTTGGGGAACACACCTTGAAGAATCCACCTTATCTCAGCAGCTCCTCATCTTCCTCATAATATAGCCACTCCCAACTCCCTGGGTCTTTAAATCCCGCCTTGGCCAGGACCTGACACAGGCAGGTGTGCTTGGAGAGCTTGCAGGTGACCAGGTCCATCCAGAACACAGGGTGTGTGTGTGAAAGTGATGTGTGAGACTGAAAATGAACTTGTATGTAAAGGGTTGCAAACAAACCGTTGTAAGCACGAGAGGGCTGTGACTTGTGTTTGTGCTTAGAAAGGTCACTCAGGGAGCAGTGTGAAGCATGAATTGGTGGGAAGTAAAGTGGAATGATGGGGCCAGGTCAGAAAGATTCTTAACAACGCAGTATGAGATGATAAGAGCCCAGATTAGAACAGGGCAGTGGAGATGGGATTATGAGTCCAAACATATTCGGAGGGTAGAGTGCAGAATCGGTGTCTGATTGACTTGGGTAATAAGGATAGCAGAATAGTGGAAGATAACTGTGTAATTTTCTGTTTGGGCCATTCATTGAATATTAATGGATCAAAACATGGAAGAATAATGATGTCTAATATTCTTATATACTCTTAGAAAGGACTTTCCTCTACTGCATGGACTTGTTTTTATCCTACCCTCTTCCTCTGCAGTGGAAGTCACCATGGCCACAGGTGAGTTCTGCAGCTGCAGTCCAGCCTAGGCTGCACAAATCCCTTGTAATCTCATGTGGCCCCCAACATTGGGTCCTATTTGAGAAGGTCCATACATTCTTTACTGGGGCAATGAGGCCAATACAATGGGAAGTCAACAGAGTTATTGCTAGACTGTACAATTCTCAAAAAAAAAAAAAAATGTTTAGTAGGTTCATGCTGCTCGAACTCAACAATGAGATGCTACTTGAATGCCATCCCTATTTGTCCCCCTATAGAGGATAGGCTTGTCTGAACAACAAAAGATTATTGCAACATTCATGTTTTATTATTGCTGCTTCTTCATCTGGGTAACACTCACATAGATATAACAAAATTGTATCTCTCTCTTTCTCATCTCAAATCAGTAGGAAGATGTAGACAAGCATGTTGCAGAATGTGTAGTCATCTTGGAGTTGGCTTTTAAGTTCATACTCAATGTGCATGCTTTCTTGTCTAATTTCTCTTGTGCTGCACCCATTTCATTTTATTTGATCTTCCAAATAACCCCCAAAATTAAGAGGGTCAGGTTATTACTATTATGCCTACTTACAGATTGAATACTGAGGCCCAAGGTCAAATAAGCAGTAGGAATAGACTGAGGGTTGGAGCAGAAAAAGGTGGTGTTGGACATGTTGAGATTGAGGCACATTTCCAGAATAAGACACCAATGAGGCAGCTAAACATGTAGATATGGAACCCAGTATATAAACAGGAGTGCAGGGTACAGATTCTGGAATCGTCAGTTTATCAGACTAGTTAGGTGGAAAGATGTGAGCACACAGCTTTGAAATGAAGCAATTCACTACACTTGTGTTTTTATCTTAAGTAGAGGTAGAAAACTAGCAGCCCACAGGACAAATTCATCACATAGACATGCTCTTCTGGGTAAGGATGGAACAGTGTTTTTAAAATTGAGAAACATCAGATAGGAACCCAATTTCAAGCATTTCTTTTAAAAGCAGAAGCCTTGGCATTGTGGGGCTATGTTCTCACATCTCAGTGATATCAAGGAATTGAGTCACTCTTATCCCTTGTAGACAGGACATTCTGTTTCGGTTTGCCATAGTCCTCACCATTCCTTATGGTATCACTGGCCTGCATCACTATTTTATCCTTCTGTCCTGAAAGGTTTTAAATTTGTGATCTTCACTGCGGGCCCTATTTGATCAGATTGGCCCCATTCTGGCAGTTTAGGTTCTTAATTAAAGTACATGCCAAGACTCAGCAGCTTCAGAAATCCTTCTCCAGCCATCCGAACCCTCAGACATGACTCCAACGGGTTGGCATCCTCATCTGGTACTTATAAATACTGTCTTAGTATGTTAATGATCTCATTTGCATAGCCTGTTTCCCTACTCAGATGGACTCAAAGCCATCTGAGAATAGCACCACACTGATTCCATTCTAGTGTGTCCGGCATTAGCACAGAGCTCTACATAGAATTGATATGCAGAAAGTGCTAGGTGGTAAATAATTGAACAAGTGCCTGCAATTCACAGTTTGCAAAGCTTGCTTACATTCATTTTTTTTTCCTCAAAGAGCCCAAGGTGACCCAGCTCCTAACAGGAGAGGCAACACTGCAGCCAGGTTTTTGGAGCTCTGTCGGGTCCTATCAGCCCTCAGCCCCACTCTGTGGCTCCCCTAGAAGTGAGACAGTCACCCAGGGACCATGAAAGACTTGAAGGTGGAAGATGCTGCCTGTCAGTTGTCAGGGTAACATCAGGTATAAATGTACTGGAGATGGTAGAGGTCACTCCCGATTCCCCTGAGAAGGGAAATCATTCAATTCAGCAAGCATTTACTGGGCGTGACTGTGTGCTGGGGACTGTACTGGACTCTAGGTGACAGCAGTGAAGAAGAGACAGCAGTGGCAGCTCCAACTACAGGGAGCTTAGAGGTGGGAGAGAGGCCCTGAAAAACTAATCACAGCATTATGAGTATTAGAATTATTAATATTATATGCAAACTATATAAGTTATAAAACAATCACATTTAACACAATGAAGGATGAGCTTTAAAATCTATGTAAAAGAATAGGAAAAACTTTAAAAGACTTATCAGGTACAAAAAGGTAGAACTTCTAGAAAAATTTCAATAATTGAAATTTAAAATGCAGTGGGTGAGTATAACAACATATTCGACGCAGATGAAGAGACAGTCAATATGCTCAAATGTAGAAGAAAATAACCAGAATGCAGCACAAAAGAAATAAGAGTTTTAAAATATGAGAAGCAAAGAGGTATGGGAGTAGACTGAGAAGATCTATCATACACTGAATGAAAGTCTTAGAAAGAGAAGAGAGACACAGTAGCGCGAAAGCAATATTTATAATAATAATGTCCGAGGATTTTTCAGAACTAATTAAAAAGACACCAGTCAACAGACTTTAAGTAGACCAATTAATTCCAGGTATGACAAACAAAAAGAAATCCAACCTTTGATCCATTTTGGTGAAACTGAAGAACCAAAAACCATTGTCTTCAAAGGCATGATAGACTAACACTTGATTTATCAACAACTTCTTAGCAATTACAGTGAAAGCCAGAAGCCAACTGGAATCATATCATCAATGTGATGAAAGAAAATAACAAGCATCTTATAATTCTATCCAGTGCATATATCGTTCAACAATGAGGGCAAGATAAAGACAGACAAACTGACAGTTTTCCACTCATAGACACGTACTAACGAGTGTTCTAAAAGACTGTACCAGATGGGAAGTCTGAAATGTAAGAAGGAACAATAGGTGAAGGAAATGGTAAATATGGGAGTAATCATGAAAAAATAAGGAGGGGAGAGAGGGGAAGGGAAACAGTCTTGGGGCCCCAACAATGGTTCTTAGAATAGGAAGATGGTAGAGTCTCCTGATTTGGTCGCAGTCTCGGGGGACGTGGTTGATGGGCAGCAGTAGGTCAGCAGACCGAAGCACACCCCAAGCAAGATAACCAAACAACTAAAAATAAAGTTACCTTTCAAGTCAAGATTTTTTTTTTTAGGTAAACCCCTGCATTTTGTCCCCCAAATAATTCTATCATACTCCATAGACGTTCTCTGCCATTTTTGCTTCAGGGGAGGTGGACCAAAGCACCTGGGCGTGGGATGTGGGAAGAGAAGTTGGCCGAATCATCTGCAAAATTGGCAAAGTATCTTCCTTCATTTTACTAGTGAAAAATCACATCTTTTGTCAGGCTGTGTTCTTCAGGGTGCCACAGCCTGCAGCTGGCGGCCTCTGATGAAGAACCGAAGGAAGCTCGTGTCCAGTCTTGCACTGCCAGCAAGGAGGGCGTGAAGAAAGTGCCAGGTGGCACTGGCCTTGTGTTGCAATGGTTGTTGTTGGCAGCATCCCAGAGCTGTACCCACATTTCATTTGTTTCAGCTCATACTGGGAGATCAGAGAAGAGCTACGAGGAAGGTAAAGGATTTGCGTCTGTTGAACAAACCTTGGGCTTGTAGTTGGATCAGCTTCCAGCTACTTCTCTCCAGCTGAAGCTGAATCACTGGGAGACACTCAGCTCTATCCACTGGGTCTCCAAGGAACCACACCGGTGCCGAGAGGGGATGGGCTTCCATGCCTGCACTTTCGTGATGGTTTCATTTTGAATAATGCTGTCTCCAACTGGTGGATCCTTTAAGTCTGTTCATAGAAAAAGGAACTTGTGAATGTTTTCAGTGACAGAAGATAAAAACGCACCTGAGAAGCACAGAAGGGAGCAGTGGAGGAGCTGGGAAGTAGAAATGTGAGTAAGCACAGGGGAACAGAGGTGAGTCAGCCTTCAAGAGAAGCTTCAAGTAAATTAACGAGGAACGCCGGAGGGGAACAATTTGGGAGTGAGGGAAGGGACTGTTTGGGAGGGCAGAAGAAGAAAAAACAACAAGCCTGGTGAGAGGTTGTTTGAAGTTAAAGAAGTTAGTTCCTCTCAAACATTGTGTTTGCCAAGAACCCTACAGAGATTTTCTCGAATCCAAAGGAGGCAATTTCCCACTTTCTGCTTAAAAGGGCTGCACTTGTAACTTCGTTTAACCTCTGTCTCTTCTTACCAACTGCCTGATCTCACACACTGGGGCTGTCACAAGGTGTCCTGCAAGTTCTTAATGTGCTTGTACACCTGACCATGACGTGTACTCAAAGATTCAAATCTGTGCCAAGATGATTTTCTAAAATATCCTGAAGGGAAGTGTTTTACATAAGAGAAAGCAATGAGATGGATTGATACTTGTATTTTAATTCTTTTATATAGTTGATTATTTTAGAAGCAAAAGCATTTGGGGTACACTGAAAAAATATGGTGGGTGGGATAAGATTGGCCTTTCTTTGAATGCCAGGTCAATGGTATTTGAGCTAACAAATTTACCATGGAACCAAACTTCTCTCAATTTCTGAGGCTATTTGTGAGCTTGGCTATCAGTACAATAACGCAAGAAATAATGTTTTTAAAATGAGCCCATATTTTTTTGGCTTTCCTCCAATAAAACTACAATTGGAAGGAAAAGATTGGAAAAGGAAAAGTAGATGGCGGAGGTAGCAGTGCACCATGACCCATGGCCAGGACATCATAGCACAAAGAACAGCAGAAATGACAGTGGACTGCGTTTTAAATGGAGAGTGAATCATCCTCAAATTTGGTTCTCTTGGTCAAAGTTAGATATTATTATGCCTGCCAACATTGTGGTTGGGTCAGATGAGTTCTAAACTCCATGGAAAGGATGGGGCTCTAAGGTTGAGTTTCCTGGAGATACTTCTTGAGTCATTTTGAAGTCCATAAATGAGTTAGGAGTGAGCTCTGAGTCTTCAGATCTCAGACCTCCCAACTCAGAGGCAGGGGTGATGCGTCGTTCCTACCAAAGTGTGTGAACCACTGTGGGCGCCCAGCCTCCCTCCCTCCATCTGCCTTCTCAGCTCTGCAGAACTCCCAGAAGAGCTCATGGCCCATAGCTGCTGTTGGCAATGCGAGGATAATGATTGCACTGACCAGTGACATCTTTGCTGTCTACACTGGCAGGTGACATCTGCCCAGACTTTGTCTCACTCTGACTTGGCTTTGGCTGTTGGCTTCTTGCTTTGTAAGTGGCCACTGAATTGCCATTGGAAGCCAACTCAAATTGAATGAGCTCTTATACATCCTTTCCCATGAAATAGGAAGTAGAATTAATACCTATTTTTAGATATACAAAGACTTACTTTTAGTTCCTCCCATGTGCTGGGCACTATGCTAAGCACCAGCACTCCTGTCTAGACTATTGTCTAGGTATTAATTGAACCAACATTTATTCAACACCTTCCATGTGTCACATACATCTTAGGCACTGGGGATATAGAAGTTAAAACAACAACAGCAACAAAAACCCAACAGACTAAGTTCTTGCCCTCAAGGAGCTTGTATTTGAGAAGAGCAAGATAGACAATAAACAAATGAGCATATAATATGTCAGATGGTTAAATGTTCATCAACAGATGAATGGATAAAAAATGTGGTGTATTGATCCACAGTGGAATATTATTCAGCCATAAAAAGAATAAAATCCTGTCATTCGAGGCAACGTGGACGGATGGGCCTGGGGGACATTATGGTCAGTGAAATAAACCAGGCACAGAAAGACAAATCACTGCATCCCTCACTCATATGGAAGAGGGGAAAAGTCATCTCCTAGAAGCAGAAAGTAGAGAACTGTGGTCAGTAGAAAATGGAAAGGGAAAAGGGGAGGGGAGGGGTGGGCGGGGAGAAGTTGGTTAATGGACATAAAGTCACAGCTAGGAGTAAGTTCTAGTGTTCTACCACTGCAGGGTGAATGTGGTTAACAATAATCTAGTGCATATATTCAAAAAAGCTAGAAGAGAGGATTTGGAATGTTCACAACACAAAGAAATGATCAGTATTCAAGATGACAGACATGCTAATTACTGTGAATCGATCCTTACACATTGTGTACGTATACCAAAATATCACTCTGTAACCCATAAATATGTACAAGTGTTATGGGGCAGCTCAAAATAAAAGGAAGAAATAATATGTCCTGTGGCAATGAATGGGAAAGAAAACACTGGGTGGAGATAACAGAGTAGCGGCAGTTTGGGGGACGCCTCTCTGCGGGTAACATTTGAGAAGAGCTAGCTGGGCAGAGATGGAGGAGGTCAAGGAACAGTGAGGCAGGTACCTGCGGGACAAGCCTTCCCGGCAGAGCGGCGTGGAGTGGAGAGGCCGTGGCCATGGGTTCCTCATGCCTTGTTGGGTGATGACTGGGGTGGTCAGTGTGGCTGGAGCGGAGGGAGCCGCGGGAGGACAGCAAAAGATGTAACCAAAGAGGTCGCTGGGGCCAGCTCTTGAAGGGCCCTGCAAGGATGTTGGCTTGTGCCAACCGGGCCAGAGTAGAGCTGTGATGTGGCTGAGAGTTAGGACGCTCACGGCGGCTGCTGTGAGGGGCACAGAGCCTAGGAGGGCATCGCGGGGAGCAAAGACCGCGAGAAGCAATTGCAACATCCCTCCGTTCCCTGTTAACACCCCGTGCAGCGCTGCGCTGAGAACGCTGGGTTTGCCAGAAGGAGCATGAGGCAGGACGCCCGAGTCCACCCCCTGCTCTCTGCCACCTACCCACGGAGTAACTGACACTTCTCTGAACCTCAGTTTTCTCACAGGGGCGCAGTGATTAAGAACAAGGGCTTTGGGGACTGACAGAGCTGGTTTCAATTCCAGTTGCAATACTCAGTAGTTGAGTGACCTGGAACAATTGTTTTTTATCACTCTGTTTCTATTTCCTCTTCTGCAAAATGGGGGTTATAACAGTATGTATGTCAGAGGGTTGTCATAAGGGATTATACACTGTCACACATGTACAGCACTTGTCAGATGGCGAGGCACACGGAACCGATTGGAGAATAACAAGGTAGAATACGGAAATGTTCTCTGTAAATAGAAGTTGCCACATAAATGTTAGTTGTCAATTCTATAGGATATGCATAAATGTGCGCTAGATTTTAGCCAGGTGTGGTGGCACACAACTGTAGTCCCAGTTACTTCGGAGGCTGAGGCAGGAGGACCGCTTGGGCCCAGGAGTTTGAGGTTGCTGTGAGCTATGATGACACCACTGCACTCCAGCCTGGGTGACAAAGCAGGACCTTGTCTCTAAAAACAAACTGTCCATTGTCTATGGCAAGTGAAAGTTTAAAAAAAATTGGGTGTTAAATTTAACAATATGTACTGTGAGAGGTGCTGGAGTTCATTCTGCAGAGGGGGTTTGGAAGCAAACTTTGCACATGTCATGGAGTCAGGTCCCAGGCTGCATAGTCATTTCCCATTAGACAACCGGACAGGCATCAATTTCGTGGGTGTGAAGACTGGCCTTGACCTTTAACAGATGGACCTGGCCACGGACCTTGCCTAGACAGAGCTTGGACGGTGTCTGTGCACGCCCTTGCCCCTCCTTTAGAAGGAGAGGGCTGTTTTCCCAGCATGAGGTTATTGGCCATGCACCCTCCTTGTGTGCCTTTCCCACCCTTGTCGGGCTGGCATTATGCCAACGGAATGCCAAAGACCAAGGCCTTGAAAGATCCCGTCTCACGAGTTAAAAAGCTGTGACGCTGGGGACATTCTCTTGCTCAATCATTCTCACACCATGGAGATGCTGAACAAAACGACCACATAAACGTTTTCCAAGTTAAAATTGGATTTGACGCTTCACGGGACTGTTGTGCCAAGTGCAGACTGTCCTCTTTCTCATGGCTTCACAGTCCCGACTCATTCTCAGCCATTTCAGTAAACACCGAAATGTCATCCTAAGGAGAGTTGCTCAGAAGGTTTTATTAGTTTGGATGAATTCTTTCTTCCTTTCTCTCTCTCTTTCTCTCTCTCTCCCTCTCTCTCTTTTTTTTTTTTACTTGTTCAAAATTTGATACACATTCTCTGTCCTGGTTTAGTCTTTCCACTTTCCATTGGGCAATCACAGAGAACAGCTTGTATTGCATACTTTGTTTTAAAAATCATGTTTCCAATGAAACACTAGGAAGGACAACAGGATTCTGAGGGCCCATAACTGCAGTTGGCTTCTGAGGCCAGCTGGACAAGTCAGCTCCAGTCTCTGGGCCTCAGTTTCCCACTCTGCACAGTGCAGTCAGAATTACATTCTCCCGGCTTCACTCTTACAGCAAGTGTGAAACATGGGTTTAAAAAATTATCCTCCATAAAGCATTTAGATGCCTCAGAGGATGAGACTGAAGAAATGCAATCAACCGTCATCATTTCCTCTGAGAAACTGAGGAGCTTAGATGTCTAACTGGTCTTTACCCAATGCCTGCAAGGTGCGTACCCCAAGTATTACACGGAGAGACCTGCCGGCTCCACTGGTATCTTGAAATATGAGAAGATGCTCTCGCAGCATGGAGGGGCGCTGGGGGCTGCTGCTACCACGCCCCATGTTTTCTCCTGAAACTTGAGAAGAGTTGGGCAGAAACAGCACGGAACTAACACTAGAATGTTCCCGTTCTCCTTTTCTCTGTGACTGTTTACATGTGGGGCTCGGTCCCCCTATCCTATTCCAGTGGCTTCTTTTCTTGCCTCACGCACCAGCTTTCTTAGTCTCCCTATGGGTCCTCCCTGCTCACAGTTCTCACCCTTCAGACCTTCATTTATTGGTTTATGGAGAGTTAAATACAGTCTTGTTTTGTACAAAGATAAAGGGAAGTTTAATAAATTTGATATAGTGTTAACACATCCGTGTGGGATAGATTCCTAGACTGGTGACTGCAGACCTGAAATTTAAACTCAAGGTCACACAAATGGTTAGTTTCAGATCTCAGGCCAACTTTGATGCCCAACCTACTGTTCTTGCTGTTACCCCAAAATGCGTCTGCATCGACCCAAAATGACATCCAGGTTTTTGACTATGCTGTGCCCAGTCTGACATCCTGAGGGGTGAGCTAGGGTAGTGTTGGTCATTTGATGTTGAGAATTGACTGGGTGGCGAGAGAATAGCAGGACACATGTCGGCACGAGCAGAGGGGCAAAGGGGGCAGGATCTGAGCCACACCAGGCTGTGGCTCTGCCAGTTGGGAGGCCAAGCCACGCCGTTCACACCCCGGGTGCAGGGATGCTGGCGTGGGGCACGGAATGCAAGCAAAGTGCGAACATCTCCCAGAGTGCAGCTAGCACAGCATCCACTGACGAGAGGACGTGCTCTTCAACTGTGCCAACAAGAGGAAGCTGCAGCGAAATTGAAGATGCATGGCACACACGCTCATCGCATCCTCCATGAGCACCAGGAGACCCTGTTGCTCTCAGCTTCCTCTGCCATTTATTAAGCCACATGTATACTTTGAAACTCACTCAGTCCCTCTAGGTAGCCCTGGCGGTTTACCTGGTGCAATTCATTGCCTTCCTCCTCTGAATTTGGATTTTTATCTTCTATATCCTTTTTATATTTTGAATACCTCTACTCTATATACTTCTGTTAGAGAGTTTATCCCTTTGAAATCACAGAATAGTTTGGTTTTTTTTAATGTACATGTCTCCTCTCTGCTCTGGACTGTGGACTTGTTTGAAACAGACGCACAGAGAAAGTAGAAAAATGCAGGTTTGAGGTCTTCAGCAAAGCTTGAGTTTGAATTGGGCTCTGCCACTTTCTCATTGAGTGAGCTTGGACAAGTCACTTCCTCCCAGTTTCCTTATCTAAAATGTGTGGATAATGAAGGATCCTGGGAGGATTGAATGAGTGACTCATGTCAAGCATTTAGCAGGTGCCTGGCACACATGAGCCACCTCCAGGTGGGCGCTCCAGTCATTCACCTGGGTTTCCTCTGCAGCACCATGCCAGGGCCCCTCACACAGTGAGTACTCAGTAAGCGCCGACTAATGAGCAGGGGCGAGATTGGAATTGCATCTGTGCTGCATCAACAGTGCCACGGTGGCTTGGGGATGTGGGACAATTGAGAACCAGGATGGCAAAGCAGAACTTTCTCCTGACCATGGGTCCCTGGAGCTGCCCATGTGACATCGGGCAGTCATGGTTAGTCTGGGGACATGCGTGTGCCCACTCTCCGGCTAATGGAGCAGAACTTCTTTCCTAACAATTGCATGACAGCAGGAGGTGGCTCGGCTGTGACAAAGTAATGAGGCTCACCACCAACACAACCATGCTCTGGGGCCTCCCGAAAGGCTGGTGGCTCCTTTGGCCCAAGACAAACGGGAATGGTTTTGTCGGGCAATACCTGTGGGTGGACATCTGAAGGAAGCCTATGGCAAGACACTGTGTCAGCCTTAAGAACTGCAAGGAGGGCCACACTGAGGTGGGCCCCTTAGCATCAACAGCCTTAAATCTAACTACAGATTCAGGTATATGCCCAACACCTCTATCTTTCTCACTGTGCCTGGCTTAGTCTAAGGAGGACATCACTTCGAGCCCCTGCCCTGGCCAGGCAGTGGTTGGGGAACATCTAGTGTGTTTGGGATGGTGATCTAGAATTAAAATATCCAAAGCAGATAACCTGAAAAGGAGAGAATTTACATCAAAATAATTAAAGTGATTAGCTTATGTTTGGATGTAAATTCCATAAAATTCTTGGAGAAAGGAAAAGTAGTCTGAGCCACGTTAAAGCCAGCTACTATCTGGTCATGAAATAAACTTTCTAGAGGTTTCCATGTGATCCCTAGATATTGAAGCCAGTGTGTGGTGTAGGAACAAAGTCTGAAGGTTCAGTGAAGACTCAACTCACTCACAAAAGGCAAATTTGGAGACAGGACATACCGATTTATTTAATGTGTATACACGGGAGCTTTCAGAATGAAGACCCAAAGACACAAAATTGGCCGTGTTTATGCTTAGGTTCAACAAAGTATGGACAGCCATGTAGAAATAAGATGGGAAAGAAAGGGTATGATCTCATGCTAATAGACTGAGTGGGGACACCCAGCAGGGCCTGTGTGTCTAGAATCTTCCTTCTGGGTGTGGGACAGGACCCTCTTTGGAATGGGGGTCTCATGACCTACAGTCACACGACGTAGGTCAGGTACTTTCTTTATGGCCAGTTTTTATACAGAAAGGTAGAGAGAAAGTTAGAGTAATATTTTGACATCTTTATGGCTGTCTTTCAATAAAAGGAGTTCTGGTTTCTGTGACCCACCTGGGGGAAGAGGGGTTCCAGTTTCCAATGGACAGCCTGGGGGAGAACAGGACTGAGAGGCAGGACGACAGGAGGTCAGAGAAAAACTCACTTCGGAGGCTGCTTCTGAGGCCTTCATTTCAGGGTATTGTTTTCTAAGCCTCAGCAGTGGCTTTGGGTGTTTAGACAAGCAAGGCAATGTTGAAGGCCAGGTATCCGTCACCCCCACAAAGCAGGGCCTGGGGCTGGCAGCGGGAGCCGCGTCACAGTCCTCCCTACTCTCAGGACGGCGGAACTTTTTGTGCCCCGAGATGAGAAAATGAGGCTGGTGTGGTGCTGGCCTGCAGGGGCTGTGACAGAGACACGCAGCTGGACGGGACACTGTGTGCAAATAGGAAGACGATTTATAAGCCCTAAGGGACACCGAAGCTTCTGAGTCTGGTCCTAGGCACGGGACCAGAACGTATAACTACCTGCTCCAAGACTGTCACAGAAGGTCATAAAATGCCTTGCACAGAGCTCAGGCTAATTAAATTAAGACAAATCTGACAGAGAAGAAAAACAGGTTGAAGCTCAGGAGGCAGATAAAATGCCTCTGCCTGGAAATTTCACTTGAATCCTGCTCCAGATTCATTTGAGAGTGTTTCCCAGGAGCGGGCCTGGCCCAGCAGGCTCCGCGATGCCTATGGGTTCTCCCCAGTGCAGTAGGGTGGCGGGGAAGCTTTGCAAAGTCCAGGTGGGAATCCACAGTTGAAATGCACCCCCTTCTAGCCATTCAGGTCGATCCTTTTGCTGACCCTAGCAGTCACATGCTTGGGTCCAGTTTGGGGTTCCACTCGATCTGCACGATTTCCCCTCCTGCCGGAACACACACCACTCCGGGCAGGCCAGTTCTCTGGAGCATCTGCAGGCTCCCAGCAGTGACACCAACCCCATCCTCCCACCTGGGTGTGTCGACACGGGTTTATTTTCGGCATAATGTTGACTGTGCTTTTCAGTACCACACAGTGATTATTGGCAAAGAGAATCTCCAAGTTCTAGTTTGTGAGAACTTCTGGATCTGGAAACAGATGCCTTCATCTTGTTCCTCCTAAAATGGCCTGCTCCGTCCAGCGACCGGCCTGTCCTCTCCCTTCTGCCCAAAGCACTATAGCAACATATTTGCAGAAATCTGTGTTGATCTTTCTTCTGATAAATAGATTTTGTATTTAAAAATCTTCTTTCTCTTCTATCTAACAAACATGCTCTGGAGATGGAAGTGGGAAGAGAGGGAGGGGAGGGAAGATATCATAGAAAAATGTTGCAGGGGAGGGAGGTTCTCAGCAAGAATGATGCAGAATGTTAGAACTCCAGGAATTCCGTCCGTTTCCATCGTTGTTCTAACGCCAGCATCTACAACAGTGCCCGGTACACAGAAAGTGCTCAGTGAACATTATTGAATGAATGATTGCTCAGTTAGGGCAAGTCAGACAAACCATCATGCAGCAAACCGAAAATGGTTTTTCCAGTGGTTATTAAGCCTGGCGAACCATCTGCATTCCCTGGGAGCAGTAGAAAAATACAGAATTGCCATCATGCCCCAGATCAACTGTACGAGAACCCAGGGTGGTGCCTAGGAATCGGCATCTTTACAAAGCCCCACATAGGTGCTTAGGCCAACAGTGCCTGGGCTGGCCTTTAGGAACCACAAATATAGGTTCTAACAACAGCTTCTGTGTAAACAACACATGTATACATGCACCCACACCAAAGAGTTCCAGACCAAAAGACCCACAAATGGTGGTATAGACACAGTTCTGAGCTGTGATAGTCGTAATATATTACCATGCAGGCTCGGCTGCGAATAAATACAGAGATACCAGGAAACGGGCTCGTGGAGGCTGCTCTGACTTGCCGGTTTGAGAAGAAAGGGTTGGCTCGGGTTAATCATTAAAAAAAATACATCAAGTTAAAAACAGAAGGGTTGAGAGGAGGGCAACCTGCATAAAAGGGACTAACGGATCCTATCAACTGACACCTTCCTTTGGAGCCAGAGCGCAAGCCCAGGGTCTGGTGGCCGGGCAGTTACTCTCATGCAGGAGGCTCTGTGCAGATGTGAGGATGTTTTATAAACCTCCGTCCTGGGAGGCCAGGCCACTGAAACACCACCAGGGGCTGGCATGCCCCCCAGGAAGTAACAACAGCCAGGAAGAAGCAGCGCCTGCCCTTTCCAAAGCAGACACATAGCAAAGCTGTGAACTAATCAAGAAATAATTCAGGGGGGAAGAATGAAAATCAAGGGGGACCAACAAGCCCCATGTACAAGAAAAAATTCAAAAGACATGGATGGCTCAGTTCAGAGAAGGCAGAGGGATGTGTCACTGTCCACTGACAGCTCTGGTTACAATCCCGACGGAAGAATCGGGTGAATGCCGGACTTATTATAAGTGAGTGCCCTGTGGATCTTGAATTCTTGCATTCCAAGACTTGCATTTCCAAGACTCACTAATTCTAGAAATTAAAAGTACCCTGATCTTGGTACCTTTTCTGCCCCTAAACAAAAATCAAAGCCTGGTGCTAAATCATTATTCCCTTTCTGGAAAATTGTTCTTTGTAAGAAGATTTTGCTTTATATATATGATTTCTCATTATCGTGATGGAACAAAGGAGCTACCTGCAAGCCAGCAGAGAAACAAATTAGTTTTGCTTTATTTCTTTCCACTGTCCACTCCGATGCTGTTGGACCCCTCTGTCATTCCTCCCCTCTCGGGCCTGGCTTTATTTTCCATTTTTAAAATGACCTTTCTCAAGGAGGCTCCTTTCATTTCTTCCCTCAGATGGGAATCAGGGAAATCCTTAGAGGGTCGCTGGGGTGTAGACGGCAGGAAATGGCCCACCGCGGAGGCATTTATCATTTCTCTTTCTGTCTTCTTTTCTGCAGGAGGGCACTTCTTGTAAAACCGAGTCATGAATAATGGATGCAGAGCTAAGCCTGCATTTTGGTCTTATTAGCATGCACCTTGTCAGAAATTGCCTTCCCTGGTGCTGTGAATCCACTTTCCCTCGCTCTGCCGTCCCAGGTACTGCATCCTGTGACCCTTCCGATGTGCATTTGAATTCTTCCTCCCCGTCTCTTGCTGTCCCCAGTCATCTCTGACTGTTGCTGCTTGCCGGTCCCGCATTCCCGTGTCATTGCCTCTGGGGAGTCTTCCCTTTTGTCTAGGCTTTTCTTTCTTTTTTTTTTTTTTAAATCCATTTTCTCTTTTCTCATTATTATCCTTCAAAGGATTTTAATCTGCCCTCGTGAGGCACAACTTCTTCTTATTTTTTTTCCTTCAAAAAATATTTAATGGTGCAAATTCCTGAGACTTCTCTGTCCTGTTTTTTGTTTAGCTGTTTCATTTTTTTCTAATTCTTTTTTCTTTCTTTTCAAACTCTCCCTACTGGGCTTTGCAGATTCAAGTCATCTTTCTGTTCACACTGATCTTCTTTAGTCAGTTACATGGCTTCTAATCAATAGACCTTTTTCTGCAGTTAAATGTATGCCTTATCCGGCATTGAAAGCAACACCCTAATCTGAACATTTATTCAAAACTCACAATTTGACTTAACGAAGACATTTCACAGGCTGGCGTCTTTTACCTCCAGGATTTAGAAGAACCAGGTTCCAATGCCAGATACACTTCTAATTGGCTATGTCACCAGGTACAAATAAATCAGACTCTGCAGGTCTCAGTTTTCTTATCTGCAAAATGACAGGGCTGGATACAGTAATTGCTATGCGCCCTTGCCATTTGAAACTGATGTAAGTCTAAGTTTCACTCTTGCTGTAAATATATCAGCATCTTTCCCAGTTATCGCTTTCTGTCTGGTGTTAGATGCATTATTTCCCTTCCACCTTCAGATGGTTCAATAACTCAGCTTGTGTTCATAGCCCTTTGTAAGATTCCAGTTCTGCCTTATCTTTGTTATATTACCGACTCTATCTTTCTTCTCACACACACATAACACGCTGTGTTTATGTTGACTTAGACTTGAACTAGGCAGAATAAACACAGAACCACTGAAAGATGCTTTATGAGACGTGCAGGCTTTGAGGAACCACAGGCTGCGGGGAAATGCTGATGTAGGCATTTGTTCATTCAACTTTGCTCCAACCAAAGGAGACACATTTGCAGTGCTCTCAGCTCTCTTTCAAGAGAGCTGTGTTAGTTAATAGTCCTAAATAATATCTAAAGCCAGATTAATCACTCAAGCACCCAATATGATGGCCGTTTCCTTATATTAATTCACATACTCAGACCCGTGAAGTTAATCCTGTATGTTCCTGTTTCCTCCTGTTTAATCACCATGATAATTGTGTGGGGGAGCTTTAGCAGGTTAGGGCATCCTCACTTTACAGAGGAAGAAAGCAGAGTGCAGAGAGGGCCCAAGACCTGCCTCAGTCCATCAGAAAGCTGGAAGGAGAATCTAGATCTCCTAACCCCAAGCTGCCAAGCTGCTGAACAAATGAGCCTGTTTTCCCCCAACATACACAGAAGTAAACCCAGGCCCAATCTCTCCTAGCAACATATCAACATAAAGCTCACCGCCTGGATGATGCAGCAAGAAACCACCCCCTTCTTCCCCTCCCTTCTCTCCAAAGCCTGCAGAGAGCATCGTCACAGCTTGCCTCCTGCCACCTGGCTCTGAGGAGAGGGTACTGTGCTAGAAATAGCAGGTCCCACCAATTTCCAGTCTCTGCTACTTCCAAACACAAGGTCTGTTCTAGGCAGGGGCCAGGCCCTAGTCAGAGTCGTGTGATAGAGAGAGGGCCCTGAGCCTGGTTTGGTCCTGACCTCTTC
This sequence comes from Cheirogaleus medius, assembly GCA_008086735.1. Classification (NCBI taxonomy): domain Eukaryota; kingdom Metazoa; phylum Chordata; class Mammalia; order Primates; family Cheirogaleidae; genus Cheirogaleus; species Cheirogaleus medius. The sequence goes on along the minus strand of VBSM01002153.1, from coordinate 37,814,681 downwards.
CCTCCCCTCCCCAAGTATTTTTTCCACTCCAAAGAGAATATAGCACAACTTTCCTGTCACCCTAAAATTTCTTTGGTGAGTATGAGCTAGCTGCTCCCCTACCTAGCTTTTACCCAAGGAACATGGGACCCCCGATCCAATTGTTTCCCTTTAACCTCCTCTCTCGAGGGGAGACATCTCAGGCCCTTGTTACTGACTACTGACCTACCCAGTCTTTGATCACTTTGATCAAAAATACACGGGCATAGCCTGAGCAAAAGTGAGACCCCCTCTCTACAAAAAATAAAAAAATTAGCCTGACATGATGGCGCATGCCTGTAGTCCCAACTGCTCGGGAGGCTGAGGCAGGAGGATCATTTGAGCCTAGGAGTTTGAGGTTGTAATGAGCTATGATGATGCCACTGCACTCTAACCTTGGAGACAGAGTGAGACCCTGTCAAAACAAAACAAAACACACACACACACACACACACACGCACATACACATAATGTTTAGAGCCACTTAATTCATAATAATCCCAAATTGGAAGTAGCCCAAATGTCCATCAAAAGGAGAATGAATAGATAAATTATAGAATATTCATGTGATGGAATGCTGCTTAGGAATTAGAAAGGAAGAGACCATTTGTTATGATTTGAATATTTGTCCCCTCCAAAGCTCATGTTGAAATTTAATCCCCACTGCAGCAGAATGAGTTAATGAGTTAATGAATTGATTGGCCAATGAATTAATGGGTTAATGGAGTCATGGGTTAACACGGGAGGGGACTGGTGGCTTTCTAAGAAGAGAGAGAGCTGAGCTAGCACTGCTCTTGCCGTACTCTGCCCGCCCGAATCCTTCACTCCTCTCCTCCTACACAACCTGGGGACTCAAAGCTTTGCCATCTTCTACGTGGAGCAATTCAACTTTCCCATCAGCAGCCGCGGGACCGACCAGCATGCAGGCCCAAAGGGGGCTGGGAAGCCGTTACCAAGGAATCTTCTCAGGTAAAGACAGCTCCCTTTCAAGAGGAGTTCTGAGGCCAGTTATTCAGGTAGGAAAAATGTTGTCAACTCTCTAAAAAAAAGCTAACATTGTCATAGCTCTTGTTCTTTCCCACTCTGATCCTCTTCCCAGTGAAGCAGGCTGAGTAAACACATAACAACATAAGCTCCTGACCGAGACGTACGCAATCAGACAACTCATGTAAAGTCATGCGACTTGTGCATTGGAAAGCTAAGCCACAAATGCAGGGTGTCTGACTTTGTGACTCCCACACATACTCACACTGCAGTTGGAGCAGCCACCCTGGCCACACTCTGATTTTCTCTAAGTTACAGAGTGTGACTCTATAACTAAAGAGTTAAAGATCGAGAGTTGGCAAGCTTTTAAGGGTGACTTAGGCCGGGTTCACAAGTAATGGGGGGGCAGGTTTGTCACCATGTGCTAACCTGGACCTCACAAGCCAGTGATGGGAAGACCACAATAAAAACTGACGCTGGGTGACAGATGGACTGCCACCAAAGACTGTCTTGCCACTGCGATAGTTTCTCAAATAAGGTATAAAATGTATGGACTTTAAGTTTTTTATCATATGTAATGGTTTCCTTTTATACACAATGTATGCTCTGGTTATCTCTAGGTAATTAATTGAGTCTGGCAGATAGCTAGGCACTCAGTCTGCAGAATTTGTGAAGAATTGGGATGATCATGTATGTCATCTGTATTACATGGCATTATTTATGGAAAACAGGAGCTGACCCTGGGCCGAGTAGATGCCTCCCAGGTGCCTGCCTGGTTGCCTTGGCTGTGGTGATCCTTTGCCTTCCCTGTCGTTTGCTGTTAGTGGTGGATTTCACACCACTACATGGGCTCTGTGTCTACTTTTTCCTCCAGATGTATTTGTTTCCCAGTGCTTCCATAACAGAATATCACAAACTGGAAGCTTAAAACACCAGAAATTTATCCTCACACAGTTCTGGAGGCCAGAAGTCTGAAAGCAAGGTATGGGCAGGGCCTTGCTCCTCTGAAGGCTCTAGGAGGAATCCTTTCTTGTCTTCCCTGTTTCTGGTGTTTGCCAGCCATCCTTCATACTCCTTGGCAACCACTGTCTCCACTGTCAAGTGGCCTTCTGTCCCCTCTCTGTCTTGAAATCTCTTTCTTTTTATAAGGACACCAACCATTGGATTTGGGACCCATCCTAATCCAGCATGACCACAACTTAATTTAACTAGTTACATCTGCCAAGACCCTATTCCCCTAACTAGGTGACCTTCCGAGGTTCTGGGTGGACATGCATTTGGGTGACACTGTTCAACCCAGCGGAGAGGATATTTGTCTGCTCAGGTGTATCTGCCGAAAATGCCAAAGGCAAATTCAGAAGTGTCTGGAACAAGTGAGGAACTCTTGTTTTAGGACTGGCTTTCCTAAAAAACATTCAAGAGCTTGAGTTTACTGACTCTCTGGGCATTAAGCCAGACTTATCTCCTTAGGGCTTCACTTTGGTTTGAATTATTAGCTCCAAACACTTACATTTGGCTTAGGAAAAAAATCTGTCTTACTCAGCAACACTGAGACAAGGTTATTAACCTCAATATTAGACTCATATTTTTATCAGTGGTTCTGGAAGGCCAGAAGATAGCCCTCCATCTCTCTTTCATCCAAAACCCTCGACAACTTTGTTTACATTTCATTTTTATTTTTATTATAAAGGCAGAAACGATGAAATAATATATGTTAACCACGAGTTACTATAACCAGAGTTAATGAAATGGTTTTATTCTATGGAATTTATGTTCCATGCACATATGTTATGACATGAAGTGATCATGAGAAAGATGTTTATGAATAAGCACTTGCTAAACTTCCTCAGGATACATAAATTAAATCATGATTTAAATATAAAAGATGGAGAAACTCTACTTTGGTGCCTATAATTCCCAGGCACTAAAGTCTCCATCTTGCTAGCAGGTGGTACTGCTTTTTCTCCTCTCTCTTCATCCTCACCTTATCCCTCCTGCCCATTCCTCCCTCTGTGGGAGATTCAAGAGATAAAGATGGGAGCTTATCTGTCCTGGCACCTGAGCCTCTCTCTGCACCCTCTGGAGACATTCCCAACTAGCAGGTTCCAGATGCTGGATTGAGCACGCGCTGTAACTCCTCTTCTTCCCCAACCGATATTTTTAAAAATGTCTAATGTATTTATAAGCTCACAGTCCTGCACAGAAACAAGAAAAGGAAATCTCTGTAGACCAGAAAAGGAGCAATCTCTAAACCACAGAGGCAGAAGGAAACCCACAACTGTGAGTAAGTGGGGGCCTGTCCCACATTCCTCGGAGGGCCCAGGTCCGGAGCCAGGCCACACAGGCGGGGGCAGGGGACGGGGACTCCATGCCGGGGTGGGGTCAGGGCTGAGCTGCCCACCCAGGGGCTGTGGTCTGGCAGCAAACTGCAGCCATGTGGCTGTGGCTGCTGCGATGTTCCCTGCATGTTGTGGGCGCGCAGAATCCTGCTCCCACCAGAGCCCAAGCTGAAGCCACTGTGACATCGTTCCAGCAGAAGCCCTCACATCCCATGCAAGTAAGGAAGGGGGCGTCTGAGAAAGCCCAGCAGACACAGGCGCGAGGACTCAACTCTTACCTCAGACAAGTATTTTCATTTCCTCAAGGAAATAAAGGAGGAAATAGCATCCATCAAACACAAGTTAATGGCTGTCGGAAAAAGACATTAGGAATTTTGGGATTGAGGGATATAATTATTGAAACAAAAATCTAACAGATTGGTTGACTGTTATTCTGGGTACAATTCAAGAGTGAATTCATGAAATGAAAAATCAAACCGAAGGAATCGTCCCAAATGGATCACCAAAAAAAAAAAATATATATATATATATATATATATATATATGAAAGAAAAGGTTAAGGGACAAGGAGGATTAATCTAGAAACTTCAACATTTATCCAGTGAGTTCTAGACATGGAAAAAGAGAGAATCCCCAAGGAATAGTGTTTGCAAGTAAGAATTTTCCAGGAGAAAAGAAAAAGGTCTGAGTCTTTTATAGAAAAATAGAAAGAAAAATATCTCACAAAGTGCCAAGCGGAATTAATTTTTAAAAAATCTACATCTAGACACATTTTTCTAAAAGTTTAGAACATATAAGGGTAAAGAGAAAAATCCTAAAATCTATGAGAGAGAGAGAGAGAGAGACCCACCCACACACAAGCACAGATATAGGCCTCATAAAATTTCCTCCAGACATGCACGTTTAAAAAGTAAACAATTCCTCTGTCTCAAAGTTGGATCTTTTCAGGGAAATATTTTGCAATTTTAAGTACCATCTCCCAAAGTTTCTGGGTCTCAGTGGGCGCAAGGGGCAGACAGCCAATTCTAGTGTTTCTCAGCTTCCCTGTGAATCGTTGCCTCTAAGTCAAAGCTTCCTTCTGCCTTCCCCCAGCAACCTCAGGAAACCTTGCATTTGCTCTCCTTGCGGCCTCAGCATGGAAGGACACCTTTTGAAACTGAGCAAATAAGTAAATAAATAGTCCTTGAATTGCTCTTTTATTAAAAACAGCATTTCTCCCTCAAAAGTTCCAAAGACCTCTTTCTCTCTCCTTTTCTACCATAAAGAGATCCTTGGATATATTTCTGAAAGAAACTTTTTCCCAAATGACATTTTTGGAAAGTTTTTCTCTCATTTTTTTTTTCTTACTCTTTTCTTTATAGCAAAGTTGGGCACAGGCTCTGTAAACAATTAAGTAAATTTAAATTTAAGTCCATTAAAGTAAAGATTTAAGGTGTTGTTTTTCTTCTATAGTTCTATGATCTTTTATCTTAATAATTATATCTAAAATACTATATCAAAGAGAAAATTTTCAAAGGGTAAAACAGACCTACTATTTTCACTACAATACTGAGGGACTTAAAGAAAAACTTTTAAGGAAACAAGCTTTGTTATGGGCCCACTGGGTATATTTTTTTCATTTTCTAGTGGTGAAATAAATAATGAATGGATTCCAGAAAAAGCCATGCAGAAGAAAGGTTTAAAAGTGCAGTATTGAAGTGAGTCAGCAAAGCAACAGCTTCCCAAGTTAAGCTGCCTAGAGTACCCCTTCCTCAGCTGTACCACTCTCCTTGGGATCCACTTGATGACAGCATGGACAAGTGATCATGACCTTGGGGAGGTCAGTCCAGTAAGAACCAGGGATCCCGCACAGACATCTTCCCCAGCCACCTTGCATCCCCCACTCCCTCCTCCTAGCGGAGGTCCAAGTGCTGTTAGTTGCAGTCACCTGGTTGCAGAATGTCCCTTGTACATTGCTGGGTAGCCCTGCAGAGTGTTTTTGCATGACGGATGAAGGGGCCCATTCATGCCCAGAGTGGGCTCCTTTCTTGGGAAGGGAGTGGCAGGGACACAAAGAGGATTCAGTTGTCAGCATACACAGATGATTTCAGGTGTAACCCCATCCATGCCCTACATTTGGTGCCCAACGAATACTTGTGGAATTAGCTATTTAATTAGTGAACCAGAGAGCAGGAAGCTCTAAGTCAAGATGAAGATTTGGGCAGTAATAGTCTTTGACAATCATGGGAGGGAGTGAAGCAATACTGGAGTGGGGTAGCGATTCTCCCCCATTTCACCAGAGGTTACCACCACGCTGCCTTATTGAAGATGCCAGAGGATGGACAGTCCCAGTGGAGGAGTTTCAGCTGGGTGCACCTTTAACAGGGCACCTTTGATGGCCCTCAGCCAGGTCTTCATGAGCATCAGAAGTCTTTGCAGCAGGGGCGATACAAGGGTCTAGGGCAGATGGGAGTTTACGAGGTATGGTTAATGTCACCGGGGGGTTGAGATGGCTGTGACTACAGGCAGGCAGAACATACCTGCGGGGACTCCCAGACCTGGCAGCATTGGAAGGAGGGGCATGTATCAGTCAGGGTTCAGGTGCGTGAAACTGAAAATATTCAAGCTATTTTTAGCAAAAAGAGGATTCAACACCAGGGATTAGGAATTTCCAGAACCCCTGGGAGAGCTAGGAGTATACCGGAGAGTAGTCTCCCTCTGCTGAGGACATGGGGCTCAAGAGGCCAGCACAGGGGTGGTAGAGTTCAAAAACACGCGGCCAGGCTGCTGTCCAGCAGGCGTGGACTATAGCTGCTTCTCAGCACCACTGAAGCTGGTGCTGGACCCTGGATGCTGAGTCAGGCAGCCCAGCCTCGCAGGATGGTAGCTCACTGGAGCTGCAACTGAAGCCACACCACAAGTTCATCTTCCAAATCAGGCAAGTTCATCATAAACAAACTATCCAGAGCCTTAGCTGCAAGAGAGTCTTACAAAGGGTTTTTTCTTTCTTTCTTTCCAGCCCTGTTGTGCAGCAACCCACACAAAAAGTAGAGTTGAATGGAACATGAATGCCAATTCTGCAAATTCTACATATCTACCACAGGTGTTGGATTTGGAAGTGGATGTTAAGTCAAGTAGTAGCATCAGAAAAATGACAGAAGTCCTAAAGCGATAGATGGAGGTGAAACCAGGAAAATCTGATTTGTCACTATTATGTAACTACTCTAGATTGTGTGGGCTGTGGAAAAATACAGATGGTACCTACTTCACAGGGTTATATTGAAGATTTATTAAGACAAAAATAAAAGGGCTGTGCACACTGTAAACAGTAATTTTAGGTGAAAAACAAACACACACAACTCTTTGCTTTAAGGAGTCAGAAATAAATCCTGTTCAACAAATTCTAACCAGGACCCTCTTATAGAAAGTTTAAGGAAGTAATGGTGAGTACTTGGTGTTTATCTTGATAAGTGATGACTCCTGGTAAAATGTGAGTCCCTTCAACTGCCACCATCCCACGGAGATTTAATTAACCTTTAGCAATAGCTCTGACCTACAGCTCCAATCTGCTCTTTCATCTGAAAGCTGGCACCTGGCATCGTCACCTGCCACAACCCAGAGAAAGGACCAGAAGCCCATCGGTCCCACCCAGTGGAGAGTGTGCCTGACAGCCACCTTCTCCTACTCCATCCCCACACCGACGATCCCCGCCTCCAAGGGCTGGCACCTTGCCGTCCCTCCTGCCTCTGACCTAGCCAACAGCAACTTGTAGGTGTCAGGTTAGTGCCACAATTGTTGCAGAGATGTGCTTAATTTTATTAATTCACTAATACAATGAATTGCTATCTCGGTTTTAGGAAAGCTGTTAGAACAGATCTAAAACCTGACCTTGCAATTAGTCTTAACAGAACGTTTATATATGAGCCAATGCGGTCAAACAGAGGAAGGAAACAAGGGGAGGAAGGGAGGGAGGGAAAGAGCTCTATGCAAATTCTGTACTTTAAAGAAAAATCAACCCAGAGTGGCAAAACAAGTGCAAGCCTGTTTGGACAGATTTAGGCTGGATTTACTACAGGGAGCTCTACCCGACACATCTGGGCTCAAAGCCATTGTATTTTCCATTAGTCACAGCTCAATTCCCCTCGGTTCTGTCCCAAAAAGCCAGAGCTGAATTTGGAGGATAACTCCCTCTCCTGTGGCACAGTACGAATAAGAACAGCAAACAGGGTGAAGACACTGAAGACACAAAGCCCACTTTCCCCTGATGCTTCAAGACTTGGGGACCTGCCAGGGTCTCCCACAGGAGTCATTTCTCTTATGGCAACACAAACTACCTCTGTCTATTTCAATAAATATGCCTCTGAGTTCATATGAAAGATGCGGACTAGCTAGTGGGGGAGAATGTCCCGGAGTCTGGTGTGTTAGTGTGTGGAAGAGACTCTTGAGCGAAATAATGACCATTTCCTCCACCCATCGCTGGAAATCCCACTAGGCTCAGTGCTGTGCACAGAACGAGGGGCTCAGCTCAGCCCTGGGTCACTGTGAAGGTGCTTTCCATGCAGTGAACAGTTTGCTCACCTGACTTATTTCCCGGAGGACAGCATTTGGCATTCAATAGCAGTTTATAGCACAGGTGCAACATACTTGTCATTTTTGACTGCATTTTGTTCTTCTTCCCTGCGAGTTTCCTGCCCACGTCTTCTACTGCAGGAGAGACAAGACTGGCCTTGACCCCATCCCGAAACGGATGCTGGCATGGTGGTATTCAGAGTTGCCAGCATTTAGGATCTTGCTCTGCAGAGGGAAGAGTTAGGATTGGAGGTTAAAGCAAGGGCCAACTTCTGTTTCCCTGAACCTCAGTTTCTTCATCTGTAAAGTGGGAAAGTCAGAAAAACTATCACACAGGATTGTTAAGAAGTGAGATAATATTCAGGAAATATCTTAAATAGTAAAGCTATATAAATATTATTATTAAACAGGTGCAGGAAAAAAGTTTAGGTCACTCAAATAGATATTTCAGTGTCTAATTCATTACATTTGCTCTTTAACAATATCGCTGAACTTTAAGAATTTCAAAGATAGCATCATGGTGTTAAAATGAGTTTGCTATAGATTCAAATGATAGCTCTTTCCCCCACTTCACTGTTTAACTCTGAGTAAATCCTGCTAGCAGGTTGGATAATTATATGAAATGGCCGTAACTGTTACAAGAGGTTTATATAGCAGCAATATGTGCTGTGTGTTAGCTCTTTAAAGGAAAGCTAAGACTAAAGACTAAGGATGTAGTTTGGGAAGCTTTGCATGGTCTTATTTCTTGGTTCCTCTTTATTTTGACACCTAAGTCTCTGTGATTCAATTCCCTTGGCCCCCACCACCCTTGCTGAGTCTCCCAGGATGAATGCAGCCTTAATCACCTTGGTAAGAGCAGCCAAGAGTTCCCCCTCTGCAGCTGGCAAAGCCAATGTCTGGTGTTATCAACACTGCAGTCGCCTTGTGACACATGATTGTTGGGGATTCTTCTCCTAGTTCCTTGCACCTTCTCTCCAAACAGAGCAAAGGTGCGTCAGATAAGAAGCTAGGGAGACAGGCCTCTGATGGATGTTGGGTGAGGAGGGAAGTCACCCTACAGGTAGGGCGGCCCATCTGCTGCACCCACTGACCTTGGCTTTCCTGGAGGTATGAATATTACCCACAAAGCGGGGGTCACCAAGGGGCCAGGCAAATAAATAAGATTTTTAATATGAACATTTCTTGTCTTCTCTCGGCTGGAGACTTTTCTGTTTTCTTTTCTTTTCTTCTGGAGACAAACAAAACAGGAAATGAAACTCAAAAACGCACAAGGCATTTGTTCAGGCAAATAAAGGATCCAATTTAACATCCCTCATGCTAAATTCTTTATCTAATTCATAAGTCAGATCAAACCTTAGAGACCAATTCAATTTCTGTTGGAGGGATTAGGCCTCTCTGGCTTCCTGAGCCTTCCTCAGTCTGGAACAGTGCCCTCACCAAGAGCCCATGCATTTCGTCACTAGATATTTGTTAGGTATTTCCCTATAGCTTCCACTTCATGGTTGGGAAATTAGGCTTCCATGAAGTTTAACCCTGGACACCCAACTATCCTGAGCTCTGGAGGTTGCTGAGAATTTGTATGACTTATGCCCAATATGGCTTTAAAAATCAGAAGGTCTTTTATAATTTCCAGGACATTCTCAATCAGTGTATGTAATTGTGGCTACTTACGAAATGCCCATTATAATCTAAGTACTGCAGGAGTAGTCAAAAGATGAAATAGGGTCCTTTCAGTCTTCCCATCTTGTTAAGGGGCCAGCAGGATCATGTTCATCAAATCCTTTCAATGTCCTCCTGCATTAATCAGATTTGCAAGAATGAAACCCATCTTAGGTAGGCTGAGCAGAAAAGGAATATATTAATTAATGGATATTAAGGAACCTAATTCCCTACTATCTAATTCTCGAATAGAAATTTGAGCTAGGAGTTCTCACAACCTGGAGGCCCTGTAGCCTCTGAAATCACAGCATCTTTCTTGAATATTCTACCCCCTTTGCCAGAAAATGGCATATTCTGAGTACCTGCTTCCTCGTTTTTAACTGAGTGAGTGATTAGCCAACTGTAGGTCTTGTGGTTGCATCTTAGGCGCCAGAGAGGCTGAGAAAGATTGCATGGTGATCAAAGTTCGGCTTCTACCTAGAGAAGACTGGTCTCATTCCATAGGTTCCCAAATACAGGAAAGTATTAAGGATTCTGGCATCCACACAATGGCAAATATTCACCAGTCCACTGCAATCGTGCTAGCTGATGCCCTCATCATTCCATGTTTCATTTCATATGGTAGTCTGCTAACTGTTCTTCCTCCTTTCTAACTCTGCTTTCTTCATCCCTTACTCTACATAATTTCTAGATTCATTTTCTAAAATGTAGCTCTCCAGTCCTGCAATGACTCCCTGTTAAAATGTCAATATTGTCAGCAGGGACCAAGAATTAATTGCTTAATGCCAGTTTAGTCCATGGAGTTAATCTGGAGAGCAGGCAACACCCCAAGAGAAGGGAACGCAGCACAAGCAAACCTTGCAAGTGACGAAAAAGACCCCAGGGAAGGTGAAGCCCCTGACGCAGGGGGCCCAGGCCAATGGAAGAGATCCAGTGGGTGGAGCAGCACTAAAGGAGCAGTTCTTTGTCCTCAGCACTGAGACAGCTCTGGGAACACAGGTGAAGGAGACCCAGTCTGGTCTGGGAATTGGAGCCTGCAGAGGGCAAGAGAGTGGAGCGACACTCAGTGGCTGCTCCTAGAACTCAGCTATGCGCTGGTGCCATGGCCTCTCATCCCCCAGCCCAAACCTATGCCTGGTTCATTTCCACAACAATATAGCCCAGGAGGAAGACATCTTGTTTTTACCATCCGGAAGAAGAGGGGCCTCAGCATAAAAGGAAGGAGCTTCATCAGAAGGGGAGGTTCCATGCCTGTATCTTTTTATTTCACTTTTCAGCTGTTTAGGTCAACGCATTTTTGCAGAGATGGAGAAAACAGATGGGTGGAGAAATTCGACGCTGTCCATCCCTGAGTGAGGAGGTTCCCTTCAATTAGCATTTAGGATCTAGGGTATAATTTATTAATAAATAACTCTTCAATCCATTGCTTTCATCTTTTAGTCCAGGACAGAAGCTGGAGCTTATAGTGACTCAGCTTGTCTGTGGCTTGGTTGCTTGTGTCTGACACGGGGACCAGAGTACGTTTTTAAACCTTCTGTTCACTTCCATGGTCCCTCAAATTCTGCTCTGAAAGGGCTGATAACACAAGAGTGTTCGTGCTGTGTTATTCCTCACAGGAAGGTCCAGGAGGAGCAACCTTGTGGTTCCTGTGACCGGACCCTGAGCTTTGGGGTCCTCCTTGGAAAGGGCCAAAACAGCTGCTTTCCTGTGGCTGAAAAAAAATGAAAAGATCCCTTTTCAACCTGGGCTGGACTGACGCGCCTCACTTGGATGCTCCTTAGCTAGAGGCGGGTGGGATAAGAGAAATCAGCCTGTCTTCTTCATTTGAACATTCATTCATTCACTCATCAAACCCATTATCTTCCTTGAACCCCTCTATCTGCCAGGCAGAACACTAAATATGGGAGACGCAAAGGTGCTTACGTTCATTGTCCCCCGAGGGGACAATCACCCTCGGGCAAGGTGCTTGGTGGTATTCAAAGAATGAAGTTAACTCAGTTAAATCAGACTTCCAGGTTAAAAAAAAAAAAAAACAAGAAGAAAGGAGAAACCAGGAACAGAAACCTTCTTTATTTTCCCCAGATAATTCTGATGGTTCTCTTCCTTCCAAACACCCACATCTCGCCAATCCACACACTCTCACGCACACTTGCAAACCCTCCTATCTGCCACCGGGCTCGGAGTTGGATAGGGGCAAGAAAGCAGGGAAGGGAAATTGGGGAGCAGGAGGGAGAGCCAAGAGAGAAAGTGCCCCCCAGCAAAGCATAGGACTCAGAGTCACCCCGGGCAGGAAGGGAAACGACAGTGCATTTTCTGCTCAGGCTTAGCAGTTGCTTCTGTCCAGGGCAGAACCACCGACCTCCACCTTGACCTTGTGCCGCAGGAGGGGCTGTCACACTGCCACCTCGGGAGGCTGGCAGGTGGGTCTGGGTGGATCTTCCCTGCTGCCCTCAAGCTGGGAGTGCTTTGATGTGCGTGACTGGAGTGAGGATCGCACAAAGGGACTCATATTTGATGTGCTGTCCTTGCCTCTGCAGAAACTTGCCGTCGTGAACAAGTTCGCGCAGCCTGAGACTGTATCAGAAGAACATGCCAGGAAAGAACGTGGACAGGGAATCCTTTAGTCACCAGGGAATGCTCTCATTCAGGGCACAGGAATTCAGGGCTGTCCACTGAGGTCTCTAAAGCAGGCGCAGATCCACTCCAAGGGAGACTGGGCAGGACTCCCAGCTGCCTTCCGCCTGATTCTCATGAATGTTTAGCCAGCCATGAGGGAGAAATAAAGACTGTCTGGTTTATATAGTGTCCCCGTTTCCCCATTCTAGACCTGGCCCACCCTTGGGTCCTTAGTTTTGCCGATAAATCAGCCTCTTTACCTATCCTATCCTGGCTGCTGGGAGAAGACCTTCTGGAATTATTCACCTTTTGGTCCATTCTCCCAGGACTCAGTGCCTGCATGGCGACGCTGGTGTGAAATCTCAGCCTCAGCCCCGGCCGGAAGGAGCTAGACGTTTGGGGCTAGACAAGCAGTACGGGTCACTGGGGTGTTACCAAACCAAGCTGGGGTTTGCTCACCCGGCCCAGCCAAGCCACACGCTGAAGCCGAGAATTGCAGCAGCAGAAAGGGGCTTGATTTGCAGGGTGCTGTACGAGAGGAATGAATGGTTAGTGTTTAAAGCTTAAACTCCTTGATGTCTTAAAGGCAGGGGTACAGTTCAGGTAAACAGAGTTGCAAATGGATACGTGGAAGTTATACTTTGGTCTGGCCTGAAAGGCGGGGTATCCTGAAGTGAAGGGGGCAGTGTAGGTGGATTCCGAGATTCTTGGAATGTTAAGGTGGGTGTGACAGGCTCCTCAGGGGGAAATTTAAGGCAAAGAACAGCCAGCAGAATTCAATTCCTCAATTTACCCTTATCTGCATTTGCCATATAATGGAAGATTCTGAAAAACAGCTCAAGAACGTATGTTAAGATGCCATTTATTATTTTCTGTGGGGAACCAAAACGCCTCCTGACTCTGGCTGGCTCAGACGGCCACTGCTGTCATCGGGTTGCCCCTTCATTTTCAAGGCTCACCAGGGGCCCAGACCCTCCCCTGAAGGAACTCGAGATTTCCTTTACTGCCACGCCCAGCAGGTGCTCAGAGGGGTCCCTGCTCAGTTCCAGGAGTAGGCCAGAAGGGTGGGTTACTCAGGGCAAATAAGCAGTAGGGGTTATGCAGGGTAGACAAGGAGTGCAGGTTACTTGGGTAGATAGGCACTATGGCTCATTTGGGGTACACGAGAAGAGCGGGTTGTGTGGGTAGATAACAATATGGATTATTTTGAGTAGATAAGAACTGTGGCTTATTTGGCATAGACAAGAAGGATGAGTTATATGGGCTACATACCACCTACAGGTTATTTGGGGTAGACAAAAGTATGGGTTACTTGGTGCGGTTAACGATTTTGGGTGACTTGGGGTAGAGTAGGAGTATGGGTCGTTTGGGTTAGACCTGGCATGAGGGTCGTGTGGGCTATTAGGGAAAGCAGGTTAGGATGGGAGGGGAAAAGAGGGGGTGCTGTGTTTGTTGGTTACTGCTCCCGTCTATAAAAGAAATCCCTGTCTTCTATTTTAAGGTGAAATTGCAACAAAAATAACTGTGACTCTAAATGTGCCCAGTTCTTTCTCCTTTTCTTACTCCATCACCCGCCACCCCGGACACAGTCTACCTGTGATTTCCACTTTGTGATTTCCTGGATTTCAAAGAAGCTTCTTTTTCATATGTCACATTCTTTATAGTTCAACATCCTGATCATACAGGGCTTCATCTCATATTTTCCCTTCTAGACTTGCAGCAAATGTTCATAGCATTAATTTCTATATATATAGAAAAAACATCTCCCATAAAAGTAATATCAGGCCAGAGACATATGCTTATATGTCTCTCACTCCCTCACTGCAAAATCAATATACACTTTTTTTCTTTAAAGCACGTCTACGTTCGAGATATTTTCAGCTTTCCTTCATTGTCTTAAACATCTGTTAGGTTGTCTTTCTGCAGACAACTGTTAAATAATACGGTTTATTCTGGGTAACTGATTGTAGGCAACCTTCTCATAGATCTACCAAATGACATTTTTAATCACATATTCTTTTTCAACTTTAAAGAACCAAATGATTTCCTTATCTTGACGTGATTTATCATTTGAGAGTGAGCCAGGGACCTCTGAGGGCGTTATCTATGGCTTCTCCACACGAAGTGTTCTTATCAAGCAACGTTTACAATCACAGCCAGAGAATGGAAGGAAAACAAATAGTATGGTCAATAGTTCTCTATGTAAGATTTTTCCAAACAATCTTATCTAGTAAACCTCTTTCCGAAAAGCTCACAGACGATGTGATTTTCCATTAACTGCAGAGATATGGTCAGCGATGTGGGTAATATTTTGAATTTTTTCTCTTTACACTGGCTATCAGCTAAGATTCCTATTTATTTCTTTTTGGACACTAGTTGGGTTTCCCTTTTATGAGCTCAAAGCTTTGTTGCTAAAGATTTTTGTCTCATGACTGATTGTTTTGATGAGGAGCTGAAAAACCGTAATGAAAGTATCACCTCTCTTCATTCTCTTCTGCCCTCCTCGGATTTGGTATCTTGTGTGGCCTCATTGGAGGTGCATCCTAGAGTTTGCTTTGCTCCCAAGCCCCCAGCATCTCCTTCCCCAATCTCATTGTCAGCTGACCTTGCTTCCTACTTCACCTTAGGTGGACGACTCTCCTGATTTGCCCAAAGTTGACGGTTTTGTGAGACATCGGACCTTCAGTGCTGGGAAAGGTCCAGGCAAACCAAGAAGGCCAATAACTCTACAATTCATCCTCGAACTTGGGGGACATTATGCTAAGTGAACAAAGCCAGACACAGAAATAAAAAGTACTGCATAATCTTATTTATATGTGGAATCATATAGAAGCAGAGAGTAGAATGGTAGTTACCGGAGGTGGACCGGGGAGGGGGGGGGGGCAGGGAGATGTTGGTCCAAGGGTACAAAGTTGCAGTTACATAGGATGAACGTCTAGAAATCTGATGTACAGTGGGAAGACTATAGGTAATGTATAATACTATATTGTATACTGGAAATTTGCTAAGAGAGTAGATTCCAGGTGCTCCCACCATGCACACAAAAAAACGTAAGTATGTGAGGAGTCAGATATGTCAACCAGCCTGATACAAGTAAACGTTGCACTAAATATATACATATATGTGGCATATTGTACATTTTAAATATATACGATTTTAAAAATAAAATAAAAATTCCATCCTCTCTTAACCTTCCAAGGACACCATTCCAGCAAAATTCTCCTCTCTATCCTAAATCAGGTATTTCCCTTTCTTGTTTATCTTTATTTTAAGCATTTAAACAAGCTCTTATTTCTCACATTAAAAAACAGTAATAAGACAAACAAAAGTCAGTTCCTTGGTCAGCCACACGCCATTCCCCTACAACCCTGTGCAGCAGGACGCCTGGAAAGGGCAGTCTATTCTCACTGCCTCCAGCTCCTCTGCAGCCACTGTGTCTACACCCACTCCAGCCAGCCCTCACCCCCACTGGCCACCAAAACTGCTCCTGTGGAGGTCACCAGAAACCCCACGCAGCTAGATCCAGTGTTGTCAGCCTTCCTCCTACTGGGTCATCCGTGGTGGCAGTCTCAACCGGGGTGACCACTCCCTCTTCCTTGCCAGTCTTTGCTCAGTTGGCTTCAAGATGAACCCTCTTGTTCCTTATCCCTGCACCTTGGCCACGCTGTCACCTCCTCTACAGCAGGCCTCGGGCTCAACCCTGGCCCTCACCGGCAGTGCTAGCACCCTGGCCTGAACCATTTTGTCTGGATTGTCATCGTCATGGTCCCATTTGTTCTCCCTGTGTTCACCTTTCCCTTGCCTCTACCTACAGTCAACTCAGCAGCGACAGTTATCATTGGAATTAAATGATCAGAGCCCATCATACCTCTGCTGAACACCTTCAGAGGGGCTCACACTCACTCAGAGGGAAAGCCAGCAGCCCTGCACAATGTGCCCCTGTCCCTGGTTTTTCTTACCGCCTTCCCCTGCCTCCTCACTCACCAAGCTCCATAACCTCCGCCTCTCGCTGCTCCTAGGGAAGGCCAGGCAGCTCCTCCCTGCCTAGGAGGGTGGCTGCTATGAAGACAGGCATTGCAGAGGGTAGAGTGGATACCCCACAGCTGAATCAGACTGCACAAGAGACCGTCTGTCTCTGAAAAGAGGGGCTGGGGAGAAGGGCTAAGGAAACTGGCTAGGAGCTTGGTGTGCCCACCACGGTCTACTTGCCCTCACAGCTGTTCCTTGCCCTTCCAGCTGGGTCTGGCCAACAGGAGGTAGTGGGGAGAGTTTGGAAGGTGATGAGGAAGGGAGATGCCATGGATTTCTTGCCCTCCCTCTCTGCCTTGGGTGGCTTCTCTGCCAGCAGTTGCACCCCCTATGGCTCTGGCTCTTGGTGAACCAGTCCACATGGTTCCAACTTATATTTGGTGACTTTGACTCCTTTTGTCTTTCTAGCCTAGGGGTGGCCATGGCTTCCTGCTGCAGCTCACCCCTGGGTAAGCCCATTTCTCTCTAATGGCTCTCCAACTTCCCCATCACCTGAGTAACCAATTCTGTGAATTAAATTATTTGTTTTAAATACTTAATGTAGATTCTGTCTTCCTGGGTGGACACTTGGCCTGGTGGGACTAGGTGCAGTGGGCTGCCTATGCTAGTTGGCCGTGATCATGAACAGCCCAGCCCACATGGTAGGCATGTGGCTCTGTGTGGTCCGGGGAAGATATCTGAGCATCAAAACACTCACAGTTCCAGATTGAAATGAGCTTATAGTTGAGATGGCAGGTGAGGAACGTTTTTATGGAAAGAATAAGTAACAACTCAAGGCAACGTGTGATCAGATGCCAAGATGCATGGTCAAACAGTTTGTGCTAGGATAAGACAAATTCTCCACAGCTTATACCATCGTTGCGTGTGGCTTTTCTACCTGTCCATGTAGGAGTGACTCTAAAATGATAAAGGAAATTCATGGAAAGGCCAAGGCTCAACTACAGAATATTTCCAAGGTAAAACTTTCAATATACAAGTATTGCTCTCGGTATATAAATTCTGATGTGGTCAAAAGCTAAGCAGTAGGCTCCATGGAAGAAGCCTGCAACATCTCCGATCCAGGTCATTTTAAATGGCTTCACATGGGAACATTTCACTCCGTCAAAGCAGAGTGGACTTGTTTTGTGTCTTTGTTTGTGAGGGATGGAGCCTATAGTTTCTTTTCTTGTCCTTATTTTGTCAGGTTTGGTATAAGGATAATACCGGTCCCATAAAATGATTTAGACAGTGTTCCTTCCTCTTCAGTTTTCAGAAAGAACTTGTGCTACATTGGTATTACTTCTTTCTTAAACGTTTAGCAGAATTCTCCAGTGAAGCCATCTGTGCCTGGTGTTTTTATTGTGAGGAGGTTTTAACTAATAATTTCATTTCTTTAACAGGCATGGATATATTCAGGATATTTCTTTTCAAAAGAGCTTTAATAGTTTGTGTCTTTTATGAAATATTCTTATTTCATCTAAATTGTTAAATTTATTGGTATACATTTTTTCAAAATATTCCTTTATTATCATTTTAATGTCAATCACGATCTTCTCTTTTTCCTTCCTGATACTGGTAATTTGTGTCTTCTTTCTCTCTTTCCTTCTTACCAGTTTGGCTAGAAATTTATCAATTTTATTTGTTTTTTAAAGAACCAGCTTTTGCATTCAGAGATTCTTCTCCCTATTATTTTCTGTTAATATTTATTGATTTCTGCCTTTCTTCAAGTTATAACTGGAAATTGAGAATTCTGCTACTTTTCTGTTTGTTCCAATATCAGAAAATTAACTCTATTAATTTCTTATAGATCATGGGAAATATGAAACTTAGTACAAAGTCTCAACATCAGCAATTGATACATGCAAGTTTCATTTAGTTAAAGAAATGAATAACACTACATAATTTAAAATACCTTATTCACTTGATCTGCCCTTGCGACTCTATAAATTCAGTGATATTAGGTCTAGTCAATTTAAAACATACATATCAGTTTTTAAACTCCCAGAAACCTTAAAAATTAACATCATGTCCTCATTTTACAGATAAGAAAGCTAAAAATCAGAATGAGAGGTTTCTAATCACACATTAGAAAGTAGTAGATTTGACTTGTGAGCCAGTGCTCTTAACCACTATATTTTACCGCCTCCAAATGGAAATAATCTGGAGTCTTGGGTAATCCAAACAATCAATTATGGAATTCTATTTTTTCTTCCAGGTTGTGGTTCAGTATAGATGCAGCTTGCTTGCTTTTCCTTTAATGATAAAACATCTCTATCCCATTAACTAATACTTTCATTTCTTTAATAGGCATGCATATATTCAGGCTATTTCTTTTTGAAAGAGCTTTGATAGTTTGTGTCTTTCATGAAATAAGTATATTTCATCTAAATTGTTAAGTTTATTGGCATAGATTTTTTCAAAATATTCCTTTATTATCGTTTTAATGTCTACCGTGATCTTCTCTTTTTTCTTCCTGATATTGGTAATTTCCTGATACTGGTAATTTCGATTTCTGTCTGCTCTATCCCACATAATGTCACTGAATTATATAGAGTCACAAGGGCAGATCGAGTGAATAAGGTATTTTAAGTTCTGAGGTGTTATTCATTTCTTTAATTAAGTGAAACTTTCATGTATTAATTGCTGGTGTTGAGACTTTGCACTAAATTTCATGTTTCCCATGATCTATAAGAAATCAATAGAGTTAACCTTTTATGACTATTCTGCCCTCACAATCCATTTGAATTTCTTCCTTATATATGACATTTAGAAATTATAACCTAAAGTCTTTTTATTTTGACTTATTTCTTTTTGGTTTATATCTGCTCTCTAGGGCATCTAGGTGAGAACTCACCAAATGGCAACATTTCCTTAGCTTTAATGGGTCTTGCCTCAGAATCCACTCCACGCCTAATCAGTTAATTTATTTTTGGAGAAATCATCTCACTGCTTTGAGCTCACTCTCTCATTTGTGAGGGGCACAGGAAAGCCTGCTGTGATCTTTCTGAGGTTGAAATATTAATAAAAGCGTCTCTATGAATTCATGGGGAGATGCTCTACAAATATTTGTCTTTTCTTTCATGTATAGCTGTTCTCCTCTCTATAAACACATCGACCTTTTCCCTTCTCTCAGATATAGCACAACTTTTCTATTTTACTCTTTACCTGGCAGTCACCTGAAGCTATTTCTAGAGAAAATACCCAAGTACATCTTTATCAAACTGTGTAAAAGTGACCCTCCATTCAATTTTAATACATTTTTAGAAAATCATTTGGGACAATTAAAGGATTACTTATTGCTAAATTTCTCTGTTGGTTTACTTTTTAACTTTGAATTGAATTAGATTATGATATGGAAAAATCTACTAATATTCTATTTTCTATTATCTAACTTTCTCCATGGGCTGATATGTAATATGTAATATGTATAATTAGTTTTGGAATATAATTTTTTGGTAATTAAGAAAGTGGCTGCAGTCTTTCATCTGTTTTTCAACTTCTATGTATCAGCATTTCTAAGGTAGAAGACGCAGGATATTTCAGTTATTTATTATACTTTTACCTATTGTCTGTTATGTTATATTTTCTTTACAGTTGATGAATATGTGGCCTGAAAATCATCACCTTAAATCAAAGATGATAATCTGATTCATATGTATTTAGGGGATTTAAATTTTTTATCCCCATATGAACACATGAACATGTGGAATATTTCTGTTGATTATTTTTCTTTGTAGATAGTATTTGATGGACTTTCCCTACGTGAGGGCTTGCCTGGAGACGTGGGACTTGGAGGGAAGAGGACAAAGGCATCCTAGTAATGTAGAAGCAGTGTGAAATCCAGGGATTTAACCTCTTAAGCTACCAAATGCATTCCCAATTCCTAAGAGAGAAATCCATAAGCCTTTTAGCTGCTCGGGAGTCTTTAGGGCACAGCCCTATGTCGCCTTGTCCTTAGCTCCACTCTGCAGTAATCCCTCTCACCCCCTCTCCCCGAGGCACTTCTGTTAAGGACCCTGGGCCATCTGTGCATCCTGACCGCAAGAAGGATCCCGCCCTAAGCCTCTAAAGCCAGTTGGCCAAACACTGAACGACAGGGATTTGGTTTCTCCTCCAGAGAAAGGTTTCTCATCGTGTCAGGTGTATTTTCTCCCAGAAGCCCTCGTAAGCAGTCGAACCATATTGTAACATCAGTTCTGATACGCAACCCAAGATGTGTCGTGGGTACAATCCCATCTGACATGCTGTAGCTGCTAGACACTTGGTCTGGCAGCTTTAGAAAGGGACTTTCCTGATTAAAACACTGTTTTTCAGGGCAGCATCTGAGAAGCCACCTACATCTTTTGCCAGAGGGAGTCTCCAAGGGTCAATATCACCTTTTTCCCTTCCTTTGTTCACTCAGTGAAGAAAGAGCAAAGATGAGTGAGTCAGACGTGGAGATAAATGATCACACATATATCAGTGTATGTTTGCACCTGAGAATAAACAAGAGAAAAATTAACCTGTTGTTTTGCTGTGAAAGTTATATTATTAATCAGTTCCCTACAACGTGTTTTAGCTAAAAAGTAATAACTCATCATTGGGGTGCTGCCCAAGGGTGTTAAGCTACCATGGAAACAGCCTGTAATAAGAGACACTCTTTCATTTCATTTTCCCTCAGAGGTACTGTTTCATCAGATGTTTTAACAGAACATTTAACATTTGGGCAGAAAAAGAAATATATGCGCTCTCATGTATATTTACATATTTGTGTGTATATGTGTGTGCATGTATATATACACATATAGCTGGCAGACTGTCCCTAGTATAGCATCTGTCCTCAGATGCAGTTCTCCAGGCAAACTCCTCTGGTCTCATCTCCCAACAGCAAAGAAGCCATCACCAGATGCTTCACCAAGCATTCCGATAACATGATTAATACCAGCTCCACACCCGGGAAACCAACAGATGTAGGTTTCCTCTGACTTAAAATGGAAGGGAATTCAGAAGATGTGGGCCCCTCCTAGCCTCTGATCCTCTGGTGTCCAGCAGCGGGAACCCCAGACGGAAAGGCAGCTGAGACCAGCAGCAGAGGTTCTGGGCGGAGGCCCAGGGAACAGCCAGCCAGGCAGGGTGGGGAGGGCGATAGAAGACCCCTGGTCCCACTCAGGGAGTTGCTTATGCAGATTAGGACCTCCCTTTGAGGGGTTACCGTCTTGATCCTTTGCTAGTAAAGAGAGCAAAATTCAGATTTGCTAACCTATTTTGCAAAAGCCAACCCCAAGAAGTTTTAGACATTGTAACGATAAAATCCAAATTGTAAGACTTCCAGTAGTCAGTGGACAGAGGGAGAAAAAGGCCACTCTTCTCTCTAACAGTGCTCTCATCTGTCAAATCTCGAACTTGCAACAAACTAATTTAACATCTTAAATCAGAGCAACAACATAAATGGGACCTTAACAGTTGGTTTCTGTGTACCTGAAGGGTACCCACCTATCAGGCTAGCCTCCCTAACTTGTCGCAAGTGTCAGGCAGGGACCTAGAATCAAAGATCTGTAGATTTTGTTCCAACTCAATCAGTTATCCCCAAAAGGGGGGCAAATGAATGTTCCTGTCTTGAGGTGTTAGCTTAACTCTAGCTGAATACACGTCCTTTTAAAGCACCCAGTCCATATCAATCTCTTCCTTTCGTTGAGGTCTCACGGTATTTCTGGTCACTAGTATCCATTTGACATTTAGCACATGTGCCACCATTGATCATCGTCTCGTCTGTGGGTGGTTTATTTTCCTTCCTAAATAGCAGGTTCCTTAAGGGTAGGCATAACAGCTAACACAGCACTTATGATGTGTCAGGCACTGTTCTATCCTGTTCCAAGTGTTTATGGACATTAACTCCCTTTCTCTTTACAACACCTCTGAGAGGCTGGTGCACTATTATTAGTGTGCGTCTTATAGATGAAAAATCTAAGCAGAGAGAGGTGAAGGGGCATGCCCAAAGTCACAGCCAGGTAGCAGAGGAGTCGGGATTCAATCCTGCAAGCTGCAGCTGGAGACTGGCCTTTCCCACCGTGCTCTCCTGCCTCTGTGGGTCTCAGGGCACAGAAAGCTGTGCCCCTTAAGTCATTGACCATTGGTCAGAAGATCAATGAGATCAAGGGAACTGGTAAAGATAAACTTAAATTAGTCACTGCAGCAGGAAAACAATTCAAAACACTTGCCATGTTGATGGCAAGTTAGTAGCATCATTTACATGTCTAAGTATCAAACATTATTTCTATCACTTTCAGTCACTTTAAGTACCATTGATAGCATATTTGCTCAGGGATGCAATGAAGGGAATTCTATCACAGTCATGCATTACATAAGGAAATTTTGGCCAGTAACAGATGACACATATAATGGTGATCCTGTAAGATTATAATACTGTATTTCTGTACCCTTTCTATGTTTAGGTATGTTGAGATGCACAAATACCATTGATATTGCACAACTGCCTACTGTATTCAGCACAGTAAGATGCTGTACAGGTGTATAGCCTAGGAGCAATAGGCTATCCCATACAGCCTAGGCGTGGAGTAGGCTACACCATCTAGGTTTGTGTAAGTATGCCCTGTGATGTTTGCATCACAATAAAATAACACATTTCTCATTATGTATCCCTATCATTAAGTGACACACTACTGTATTATGTAAAATATTAAATTCTGTTGGAATCTGCAATTCACATGGTGCTGGGATACGGTTAACCAAACGGGCAGAACTGGTAAAGCCCATGTGTCTAGAGGACTGGACAAAAGGCCCTTACTAAGACTCACAATCTCTTCATAAGGCATCGTAAGTGCAAGGCTCATTTAATCCCATGTTTGTGTTGCTACTTTTGGATGTTTCAGTTAATTCAACAAATATCTATTGAGCTCATAATGTGTGTAGGCTCTGTTCCAGGTTCTGGGACTTCGAGGTGAGCAAAACAAGTGATGTCCTTGCCTTCCATGAGCTTGTATTTCATTTGGGAGAAACAGGTATTGAATAAGTAAATGCTGGGCAAAGAAGTCATTTCTGAGAGCATCATGGATGGTGAAGGCAGTCAACAGGGGGACATGCCAGAGTGTTGGCAGCAGGAGGGAGCAGGGAGGGAGAGGAGGTGATCAGAGAAAATCTCTCTGAAGAGATGGTCAAACAGCAGAGCCTGAAGGAGGAGAAAGAGCCAGCAACCCTAAAAATTATCTGAAGAAGATGGTTTCTGCAGAGGGAATTGGAAGGGAAAAGGTTCCCTCTGAATAAAACTGAATAATCTCTCCCAGGTGCATTGGCTCACGCCTGTAATCCTAGCACTCTGGGAGGCCGAGGTAGGTGGAGTTTGAGCTCAGGAGTTCGAGACCACCCTGAGCAAGAGTGAGACCCCGTCTCTACTAAAAAGAGAAAGAAATTAATTGGCCAACTAAAAATATATAGAAAAAATGAGCCGGGCATTGTGGCGCATGCTTGTAGTCCCAGCTACTTGGGAGGCTGAGGCAGGAGGATTGCTTGAGCCCAGGAGTCTGAGGTTGCTGTGAGCTAGGCTGATGCCACGGCACTCTACTCAGGGCAACAGAGTGAGACTTTGTCTCAAAAAAAACAACAAAAAAACCCCTGAATAATCTCAGTTTCCCAGGAAACAAAGACAGCCAATGTGGCTAGAGCAAGGTGAGTGTGGGAGAGAGAGGGAAGTGATGTGGTCTGATCATGTAGGGCCCCATGGCCGGTAGTCAGCTGCTTGGATTTGTTCTAAATGCCATGGGAAGCTACTGGAGGGTATTAAGGAGAAGAAAAACTGATCTGATTTTCCTTCTTAAAAGAGCACATTAAACTGTGAAAGTGACCTGTGTTCACGGCTCAGTTTGAACCATCCTCTCTTGTTACTCTTGTGTGTTTGCTCTGGTCCTTAAGGCCTGGGCACACCAACTGGTCAGTATGTCCTAGAAAGAGAAACCAAGGTCAATTTTAGCATCAAAAGGTGCCCTTTGTATCCATAGCTTATTATGCTGCCAAAATAATGAAGCAGCAATACACGAAGTATGTATGTTATAAAAGAATTCAACCTCAGCCCTTCTTTCTTGTATATATATTTTGCACTTTAAAAAACACTTAATGCTACAATTCCCCATGCTTTTTGATTGTTGTTCACTTTTTAATTAAGAAAGTATATCAAACATAAAAGGACGTTGGGTCAAAACAGGCAAGCAATCTGAGCTTCCTTGGGATGGAAACAACTTTAATTGATGCAATTTGCAGCCATTTAAATATTTCATATTTAGTTATTAACACTGCAGGAAGAGTGGGCACTCCATGCTGACAGACCAATGGAAAGAGAACTGCTAGTTTTGTAATTTTCACTTGCTCGGGTCTAATTTGGCTCGAGGTTGAGAGTCGTGTGGGTCAGGTGAACGCTAGGTTCCAAAGGACAGAGGACAGGAAAGTGATATCTCATATTTAAACCTAACCATTAGCATCGGGAAGGAGGTGGAGCTGTGTTAGTGTTCAAGGCTGTTTCTCTCTTAATACTGTGTGAAAAATCTTTCAAATAAGTGCTGTAGCTCAGTGCTCAGGTTTCATGATGGCCGCCACAGGAGATGTGGGTGAACGCACTCCATCAGCTGTTTAATTAGATGGCTGGCTAGCAGAGAGAGGGCCTGTTGAGTTAAGCATTTCCTGATTTCATTCCTTGTCTCCAGCTCACAGTGGAGTCTGTGGTGCTTTCTGATTTACATCTGTCTGAATCCTACCTTTGGGGAATGGAAGAGGAGGAAAGTGGGAGGCGGTATAGAAATGAATTGTTCTTTCACTTATTGACATCCACTATGGACAAAATTTAAAAAAAAAATTAAATTACACAAGAATAGGAAAGTCTCTAGGTCAGTGTTAGGAGGAACATCCTGAAAGCTAAGGTGTTCTACCTGTCATAAACAGTGCCCGAGGGACTGTGGAGTCCTTTTGGGCAATCTTGATCAAGTCTCTGTTACCGTCTGTCTGCACGCAAAAGTCAAAGAGCAGCGAAATAGGTAAGAAGACCACACAGACCTCTTCTAAAGATGTTTTCAAAAAGCCATAGCCCAGGAAAAATTCTGTCAGGCCTGCAGAAGTTATTTGATCGCAATGCCCACATTTCACTCTGGCTTTTCCAACGCTGGCTCTCTCACTAGGAAGAGGAAACACAGCAGCTGCCTGGAGCCAAAGCAGACAGAAGCTTCCTTGTAAACACAAGTTCTCATAAAAGCACAAACGAAATGGAGGATGTTGCATTTTTCATTAGACCCTGGGCATGTAAGTGCTTCTGTGTCACCATCGTCCCAGGCATTGGATTCTCAAAGACCTGACATCTCGTTAGTTCTAACCACATCTGTTCAGAGCAGAGAGAAGGTCCCAGCAAAGTGAGGCCATTGCTCACGGCGTCCGCCTGGAATCCCAATGGACTTGGACTTGAATGTTGTCTGAGTGCAGCATGCTCTGCAGAAATGATACATACTCACAGTGCCTTTCTTCCAAATGCAAGGGTCAAAGACTTCAGGGGAGAAATCAGGAGAAATGCTTTAGGTTCTTAGCACTTTCCAGTAGAAGATGATAGTTATATTTTGAATGCATATAAAAAGGGTGCTCTTGGAGAGATAACTTCCTCAACCACTTGTGTAAGATACCTTTAGTGCCATAGATGATAGCAGGGCCAGCTCTGGGGCAGGAGGTTGATCAGAATCTACAACTCGGAGGAGGTTTGTCTGAATCTATTACTACACTTGGATTTCTTTGAATGAATACTTGAAGTTATAGTGTACTTAGGTTTTTTTCATTTGGCATCTCATTTAATTAATTCTTCAGAACGGGATTTTTGATTTTTAATAGTAGACTCTTTCCTACTTTTTCACATATGCAATTTCTTGCATGTTATTTTTCTGTTTCTATTTAGGGAACATATGAAAAGTCTAACTTTTTCTGAAAGTGAAATCTGTGGAACTGAGGTCATTTTTTTGGGAACTAAGTGGAATCATTCCAAAAATTGTGATATGCTCTGGGAGGGCTACTATCTATATGAATCAAGTGTGACTGTTAGGAAATATCTGGCCTCATGAAACCACCACACACACACACACACTCTCTCACACACACACACACACACACAATTTATTCAGGAACTAATTCTTATCCTACATAATCTTATACATGCTCAACTGCATCACGTGGGATAAAAGTTTGGACTTAAGTCTGTAATTTTATAGGATCACCTATAAAGGACAAATGAAAAAAGAAACAACATTTTATGATGTCCCATTATCTAGTCCCAAAGGACAAATACTGGGCTAAGAATCTTCACTAGGGCTAAAGCACTCACTGAACACTCATCCAGACCAATATTTTGCTGCAAAGTCATGCTGAGGAAGCAGGAAAATTGTTGAATGTTCCTGAAACATCTGTGTCACCTGAGCACTGCAGAAGCAAAGTGTGGCCACCTTGATTGGTGTCTGGGATTTGTCGTGACTGACCATTGCCAGAGCTGGCTCCCAGATCATCCATATCCTCCAATTTAACTCATTTCAGTGTCACTTAACTCAACAAGATAGTAGTATGTGCACAGCACTGTGCTGGGAGAGACTTAGGGATGGTCCCTGCACTGGGTGACTTTGTGAGAGAACAGGACATGATAGACATGAGAGTCTATCATGAGTCTCCTGTGACATTGTCTCATCTTCTTTCTGCAGATGAGGAAAGGAGGTGCAGAGAATTTAACTCTCCCAAGGTTCTAGGGCAATGAAGTAACAGAGGTGATTCAAATCTGGTTCCACCTAACTCAAAGCTCATGTTCATCACTACTGCTACTTGTGAGTCACATAGTCACCCACCCTGACAAAGTCTGAATGGGGGAAGGTGGCCTCTGAGTAAGTCCACAGGCCAGGCTGTGGGTTGAGGAATTTGGAAGCTGGCATTCCTTAGGATAGATGAAGGTATTCCTTGGAAACAAACAACTCCCAAGTCTCAAAAACTGAAAATAATCAGTGTTTATTTCTTGCTCATACAAAGTTAGATGCAAATCAAGTGACTCTCTAAGGCGTCTGTCCATTCTTGTGGCTCTGCCATCTCAACAGGTAGCTTCCACCATTCATGTGGTGTGGCAGAGAGGGGGCATAGAAATCTCACATCCACTTTCAATTGCCTCCAACTGGAAGTGACTCCCTTTACTTCTGCTCAGAGTCCACAGGCCTGATGCTATGGTGTGAAGGTCCCCTCCCAAACTCATGTTGAAACTTGATTCTCAATGTGGCAGTATTGAAAGGTGGGACCTTTAAGTGTGATTGGATCATGAGAGCTCTGCCCTCCCGAATAGATTAATCCAGTCATGGATTAGTGGATTAATGTGTTACCATGGGTGTGGGACTGGTGGTTTTGTAAGAAGAGGAAGAGAGACCTGAGCTAGCACATTAGCACACTCAGCCCTGTGCCATGTGAGACCCTGGGCTATCTCAGAATTTTCTTATAGAGTGTCCCCATCAGTAAGAGGGCTCTCCCCAGATGAAACCTCTTGACCTTGGATTTCTCAGCCTACATAACTGTAAGAAATAAATTCCTTTTTAAAATAAATTATCCAGTTGCAGCTATTTGGTCAAAGCAACAAAAATGGACTGAGATACCTGGCTGATCCCATGATTGTGACATGATTATGAGAAGTGATAGAAAGTTTTCCAGTGTTGCCTGGAAGGAGAGAAAACCGGAGATGGGAGGCAGGAACAAATGTGCTCTCTTCTTTCTCAGCCCAGAGCGGCCTGGGGGCTAGGAGACACTAGTGGCTGCTTCCCTTTCCTGGGTCATTGATATATTCAGTTCCTGTTGCCAAAAAGTACACTTGCTCTAGGTGTCTTATGCCAAATGGATACTAGCCAAGTGACATAGAAAGTTGACCCAGTAATCTAAATAATAAAGACCAAGAACTTCATACTGTCTATGAAATAGTCAGAGAGTTGGGGAAAAGTAATAAACATTTCAATTCCCTGGATTACTACTTAATTTATGCATTTCTCTTTGCTAGTGTAGACCTGGCCTCTCCAGCTGCCAAATGATAGCTCACCTCTTCAACTAACCCTTTGGACCACCTGCTACTGTGCTAAATGCTGGGGATGCAAAGGTGAATCACGTATAGATTTTGTGCTGTTGGCTCTTGCTGTTGAGTAGAGAAGATAAAAAGAATACACAAACAGCTATCAACAATGAAGAATGTGAGAACTTCTAGGAGGTCAAATTAAAAAAGGACGAGTGTACAAGACATGCTATTCTAGGCCACATGCTCACAGCTGATTGGCTCATGGCCAGGCTGGAAAAGATGAGTAGGACTAGTGTGAATTCACCCTTGGTGGTTGAAGTTAGGAAACGCAGACACCTAGTTAATGGAAAGATGTGTCCAGTTCAATCTGGAGCCACCACTGTGGTCTACAGGCAAGCTGGAGTTAGAAGCCAGGGAGCAATGGAGAGTGCAGAAGCTGAGAGAGAAACAGATGCTACAAGAGAGACTGTGCTTCCCTGTGCAATTCAGCAAACCCCTCCTGGCAGGGGTTCCTGGGGCACAAGCTGCCCTGCACTTTGTGCTCACAGAAGAACACATCAAACACGTTACAAGCACAGTTCTGGAGTCAGACAAGTGCAAGTTCATATTTTTGTTTGGCACAACACTAGCTATGCAATTGTGTAAGACTTTTAACCTGCCTAAGCCTCTGTCTCCTCAATTGTAAAATGAAGAAAATAATTCACAGATTTGCTATGAAGATTAAATGAAATCATATATGGCACACAGAAAGCAATAAAATGCTATTCTTGGTATTACTGCTATTTTCATGTGCTTTCACCTTAACAATTCATAGGTGTCTTTGGAATAACCTACCCTCTTATATTTTCCCTCCAGAAGGAACTGTTTCTCATGACTCAAAGGTCCCAAATAAGCCTTTTGGCTTTTTATGAAATAGTTTTTGAGAGGTCAGGGTGTGAGGCAGATCTGGGATTTTTCCCAGCTTAGAACTTTGGACTAATAGATGATCTGAAAGATTTCTTCTAGTTCTGACATTCTATGATGCTAAACAAAAATCAGTTAGTGTTTGTTGTGCCTGTAGAGCCTTCAAAAATCCTTCTTACCAGGAACATTTTGAAGACCAAGAAATGTAAGAGTGGTAGTTTATGGATCTTCTTATGTTCACACAGTAACGTGTACCCAACTGTACAACACCTATGAGGTAGGCAAGGATGATAGTATTCTCACTGCCATTCTTCAAATGAGCAAATTAGGGATCACACGAAGCATGTGACTTATGAGGAGTCACAGGCTAAAAAGCCACAAACCAGCAGCTCAAAATCTGTGTTTTCTGATTCCTGTACCCATGCTGTTTGTGCTTCTCCCCTTTCTGCTGCCTCCTCCTCCCCAAGCCCAGAGTGTGGTGTGGGGATGCAGACAGAGGGGGCAGTGTGTGTGGGGGTGGGCAGGAGTGCAGGAGGATGCCTGTGGCCCTTGGGATGACAATAAAGACGTTAATCATGGGAACTTCATGCATCATGAAGGGCGCATGGAAGACGGCACCCATCTTTCCACCTGTCCTTTTTTTGGTTTTCCTTCAACCACACCTGGAAGGTGGGTTCCAGCTGTTCCAAGACAGAGGAGCCAGAGAATGGCAGAGAAGGCACAGGACAGGAGGAAAAAAACAGCAGCAAAAAGGGGATCCAGCTATGGTGTGCTCGTAAATGCTTAACAACAGGCTCTCCAGAAACAAACACAAACACACACGCCATGGTACTCAGCACATGCCAATTTCTGCAGTGTAAATACTCCCACTGAGGCCAATGGCAAGCTGCCAGCCTGACTTCCCTGACCGTGCAACTGGTCAGTAGAACACCGTTTCGGTATTTCCATCGTACAGATAAAATAGACACAAATAATGCCCAGCACAGATCATAGTAAAATGTAGCGCAATGATTAAGAAATGAAGAATTTTGAGCACTTATTAACATTGTTTTTAAATTCATTTTATTTAATTGTCAGTTTGCATGATGTGATCTTTTAATAATGGCTATGTTTAAGAGCAGACTCACAAAATTCCTGAAAATTTAGCAATAAGTTCTTGCGAGCTGGTAAAAGCTGTCTCCGGTATACCAGCGGCACTAGCTGCGTGCCTTCGTCCCTGCAAAGAGAGGCAGAGAGAGTAATTCCACCCCTCTTCCTGTCCAGCCTGTGGGGGGTTAATGAAGTGGCAATTACAGTGATCTGATCCTTTTCTCCTCCCCACATGTCCAGCCCACCCTCCTCTGCCCTCCTGAGCCGTTATTGAAAGGAAAGGGCAGTTTTGGATTGATCTTTTCCTTCACCTTCAGTGTAGACTCCCTGATCCTGTATTGAGCACAGCCTCTTTAATATAAACACTCGTCCAGTGTGTTTATTGTGACACCTGGCATGTCATGCAGGCAGCGCCTATTAGGCACTGAATGAGGATAAACTTCCAGTCCTGCCCGGTTGGAACCACGCAGACCTTGTGAATATAGGCTTATAAATTTTACAACACCCGTGAAATATTGCTCTTGGGGTAGGCACATTGGAGAGATGGTTAAACCAGACCCCTAATTCCCTCGAGGACTATTTTTATAGCTATTAATCTCCGTATCAGGCACAATTTACAGCCATAATAGCTATCTCTTTGCTGATATATACAAACATAAAGAAAACAAGTATAAAAGAGAAGGTATTTAGATACAATTAAAGTGACGGATTTCTATGCACACTTAGGATGGAGAACAGAGGTGACTCAGTTCCTCTCTCGAAAATGATGATCTTTTGTATACTTTTTACTTCATTAAATTCTGCGAAGAGTATTTTGAAAATAGCAATCACAAATTCCCCAAAGCCAACAGTAACTGATTCCACAATAAAGGGAGAAAACATCACACTGGGATGGCTGAGATGAGTATCTGACAATCCTTTAAACGCCGGAAGCCAGAGCCCAGCAGTACTTGTCTGTGGGGCCCGGGGGATTTATGTACTGCAGCTAAATAAAACATAAAATGTGATAGTGTATGTTTTCTAGCATCTAGACTGTTTGCCCCATATAAAAGTTTATTGATACGTTCAGGGACCCAGATAAATGTTGCAAATTCTCACATTCCGCTGCCTGTGCTGCAAATAGGCTTTATTTGAAAGTTCCTAGTGTTTGTAGCATTTGTTTACTGGGTCATCAACTCTCCTATTTCTATATGGGGACATATGAATAATTTCACAAGTTTGTATATGAGCCAGCTCATATTGAGACCATCATTTAAAAAAATAAGATGTTGTAGTGCCTAGCACCATGCTTGCAAATGCTGACTCTTCAATGAGAGTTTGTAGGAGGAAGACAGGGAGGAAAAGAGAGAAAGAATTAGACCCACAATAGTTCTCGAGAAGACTGGTTAAACATGGTTCTTGGCTTTCCCCCCATGTGATCACTCAAGAGTCATGGCTCTGGGAGCTTTTCCTGTTTTGATTGCAAATATAACATCCAAGGTCATGGTCCATGGAGGCTGTGTCTACCCAGTTGTTCCTCCCAGAAGAACCCAACGCTTGCATGTGGAGCCATGCTGGAGCTGGTGCACATCTTGATCAGGGACCAATGCGGTGAGCAGCAGAAACCTTCCTACTTCCAGTTCGCCCCTTTGCTCTGTGGCAGCGTGGACTAGACGGTGAGGTGTCTAGATACTAAAATGCTCCAACCTTGAGTGTCCACCTCCCCCTTCCCTCCCGCCTTTCAACACAGCATAGTTCTCATCCCCTTTCTCATCTCCAAGATATTTCCCTTCCCCAAATCTCATAACATTCTCCCACTAGAACACCCAATTTACTGGTTGATTTCATAAAGCTGTGCATGGTTCTGATATCGTTTGCAGAACATTATCAAGGAAGCAGGCTATAGCTCAGCCACTCACTATCTGTGTGACTTTGAGCAAGTTTCTTAACCTGTCTGAACCTTTGTTTTCATTATAAAATGGGGATGTTTTGTGAAGATTAGACAATTGGTTTAAAGTGCACAGTGCCTGGCACATGGCTACCTTTTAATAAAGGTCAGTTGTTATTATGGCCACCAGTGATTTTTGAAAAAATTAAATATACTCCCAGAAAAATGAACTTGCTTCTGAAATCAATGCCCAGACTAAGAAATAGAAGATTATTAGCACCCCAGGAGCCCCATTTTTGGCTTTCCTGGTCACTAACTAGCCATCTTCCAAGGGAAGCCATTCGTGTGATTTTAACATCATAATTTTTGAAATTTATAAGAAATAAACTGCATTCTCTCTCTTCCACTCAATGGTATGTTTGTGAGCGTTGTTCTCATTGGTGTATGTGGTTGTAGTTTGTTCATTCTCATCGCTGGAAGATTTATCCTTTCCATTCAACAGGTATTTGGACTGCATTCAGCTCTTGGATGTTACGTCATTGTGCCATGTGTATTCCTGTGCATTCTAGGTAATGCGCGCAAGCATGCGTGTGTGTGTGTGTGTGTGTGTGTGTTTGTGTATCCCGAGAGGATGGTGGCTGGGTCGCTGTGTGTATTCTGCCTCGGAGAGGTGCTGTCAACGTTTGCTGTCAGGAATTCTTGTGTCTCTCACACGCCCAGCAGTAATACTGAGCAATTATTTGTAAACTGACCTGGATACTGAAAAAAAGGCATATTTGAGAAGCAGGAGACAAGCATTTGTAAATAATTTGACTAGAAAAAAGAAGCTTTTTCTTAATAATAAAGTGCATGACTTACTCTGAAGCCATTTTAGATGATGACATAGATTAGGGGTTGGCAAACAATGGCCTTTGGGCCAAATGTGGCATGCTGGCTGTTTGTAAATAAAGTTTTATTGGAACACAGCAGCAAACATTCGTTACATAGTATCCATGGCTGCTTTTGTGCTGCAGTGACAGAGTTGAGCAGTTGCAAGATCATGGGACCCATGAAGTCTAAATTATTTACTGTCTGGCTATTTAAAGAAAAAGTTTGCTGAAACCTAACATAAGGAATATTTAAACAGAGGAAAGAGATAATTCTGAGCTCTCCCATGCCCTGGGCAATGTCCTCAACTCCATGCACGTCCCAAAGGTACTTGCTTTGCTCTCCTTTCTCAGGGATTATCTCTAGGTGGTGGGGAGTTTGTACTTGGTTCCAGGGTTTTATAATGATCATGTATGTCTTTGAGATCAGAAAAAATTAAATATGATCAAAAAGTTGTTACAGAAAAAAAAATATATAAAATATGGCGATCAGAAAGACAAGAGCTAACCAGTTGAACAGTTCAGTAAAAATGAGAGTGAGAGAGGCTCTGCTGGCAAGGGGCCTCTCTTCTTTCTCAGGGGAGAGCAGCCTGGTCCAGGCCCCTCTGCAGGTGGCATGCCCCACGGGGACGGCATACAGTCAGGTGGTCATCGATGAGTAACTTCCCCATTTAGAGTCATTCAAATTCCTCCTGCTCCTCAGACAATTAAAAATTCTGGTTTTAATTTGGCTTCCCCTACACATTTGCCTGGAGGGATAGAATAAACTGAGCAGCAAACAGTATCTAATCTGCTTGATGGTTTGATTTCTCATTATGAACAAATAAATCAATGTTCTGATTTCTACAAAATCACTGCATATTCTAAATGAGAGCTTTTGTTCTTGTTTAATATTCAGGGGGGCTGGAGCCAACACAGGACACACAGGATGCATACTTCCTTTCCCTTGGCCTAAGCCATCCTCACGTATTTGTTTGTATGCTCAAGAAGTGAGAAGTGTTTATCATAACTTTATATATTAAAACCCCTTTCTCTTCCTTGTCTATTGTGTCCAAATTCTAAACAGTCACCTTATGAAAAATGTACCTTTTATATTAATCAAGGTTTTCCAGACAAACAGAATCAATAGGAGATAATCTATCTAGATAATAGAATATAGGTAGATATAAAGTGAGATTCATTGTAAGGAACTGGCTTACACGATCACGTGGCTAAGAAGTCCCAAGGTCTACAGTCAGCTAGTGAAAGACCCAGGAAAGCTGATGGTTCCAGTCTGAGTGCAAAGACCTGAGAGCCAGGAGAGCCGACAGTGTGCATTCCAGTCTGCAAGCCACAGGCTCAAGACCCAAGAAGAGCTAACGTTTCATTTCAAGCCCAAAGGCTGAAAAAGACCAACATTCCAGCTCTACCAGGCAGGCAGAAGCTCCCTCTCACTCATCCTTTTTGTTCTAGTCAGTTCTTTAGCTGATTGGATGGGGCCCACCCACATTAGGGAGGGCACCTGCTTTACTCAGTCAACTAATTCAAATGTTAATCTCATCCAGAAACACCTTCACAGACACACCCAGAATGATGCCCAGCCCAATGTCTGGGCACCTTGTAGTCCAGTCAAGTTGACACATAAAATTAACCTCTATACCTTTTCTTTCTCCTTTTTTCTTTTTCTTTAGAGGTGGGGTCTCGCTGTATCACCCAGGAATGAACTCTTGGCCTCAAGCAATCCTCCTGCCTCAGCCTCCCCAGTAGCTGGGACTACAGGCACATGCCACCAAGCCCAGCTCATGATATCTTTCTAGATTTTACTATAGCCAAAATATATACTTACCTCTAATCAGCCACTCCCATTTTGACTGATTATCTCAACAAGAGTGACAACCTCTATTTCGTAATTAGATTTATATTCCAAATCTAGGCTGTGGTGATATCTCATAATGCTTTTGCCTTTGGAATGTCTTGGATAAAATTTCGTACAGAAAAGAAAAAAACAAAGTTGATTGTTTCTCAAAGTTTATTAGTGAAAATACCTTCTAGTCTTTTCTGAAGAGGGGCACATGAACTGAAACGTTGGTATGCACTTTCTCGTTCATACAAATAACTCAGGCCTTTGAGATGGTGTCTGAGGCCAGGTTTCCTAAAAGCAGAACCTGAGACAGGGATTCAGCTGAGTGTGGCTTATCAGGGGTGTGCGCTCTGAGGAAGGGTGGCAGGAGCGAGATGGGACAGAGGAAGGAGTGCAATTGTGTGACTGTGTCCCCCCAAAATTCACAAGTCGAAATCTAATCCACAGTGTGATGTGTTAAGAGGTGGGGACATTAAGAATAAGATCAGTGCCCTTATAAAATGGGCTCAAAGAAGCGTGTTCACCTCTTCCACCATACGAGGACACAGAGAGAAGGTGCCACCTATAAAGAAGCCAGCCCTTACCAGACACCAATTCTGCTGCACCTTGATCTTGGACTTCCTAGCGTCCTGAGCATGAGCAATAAATTTCTGCTGTTTGTAAGCCACCCAGTCTATGGTATTTTAGTATAGCAGCCTGTATGGAGTAAGACAAGGAGTGAGGCAAGGACATAGTCTCAGCTGGACTCTACCACCAGCCTGATCTTATGAGGAGCTCTGGAGCAAGAACTGCACCATGAAATTGCTTCCACTCTGAACAGGGGAGTGGTCTTTTGAACCCTGCTCCTCCACTTGTCCATCATTGCCTATGGGATGAAAAGGGGTGGAGCCAAGGAGGAGGGTGTAATCTCCTGGGCTGGGGGATTGCCATTTTGCCATGGCCATTCTTTGGGAAAGGGCCAGCTTTGTGTCATTAGCAGGCAACACCCATGGCAGTTGAGTGATGGGTGATGGATGGCCCAGAAAGGGGCCTGGATGGGGAAGAAATGGCTTTCCCTACACAGGGGAACTGAAACCTATCTGAGCGAATGCAGGCCAGAGTTTCTCCCATAACACTCTGGGATCACACCCTTACACACCTTCATATACTGCAACTCAAAGAGCAGCAACAACAAAAGGAAAAATAGTGCATTATTTCTGAGAGGCTTTGTTTTTCAAAGAACTGAGCACTAATTGGACAGAATCTGGATTGTATGTTTAGAATATAAAGAGAAATCTTTCAGGAAAACTATATATATATGTGTGTGTGTGTCTGCATATATATAATATATGTATATTATATACATATAGTCAAAAACAGGGAGAATAAAACCCCTTTCCTCTGCCACATTTAAATTTACTAAAATAAAATGTGTCTCTTGTTGATGTGAGAATTGTAGATATGAGAATTAAATGTAGGCATGAGAATTAAAATTATGTCC
Organism: Cheirogaleus medius; assembly: GCA_008086735.1. Lineage (NCBI taxonomy): Eukaryota > Metazoa > Chordata > Mammalia > Primates > Cheirogaleidae > Cheirogaleus > Cheirogaleus medius. The sequence continues at coordinate 37,778,424 of VBSM01002153.1, read as the reverse complement.
CAAATCCTTTGGGGCGTTGATGGCACATAGGAATTCATTAGGAGAGCTAACTAACTCTCTACCCACAGTATAAATACCCATGGGGGAGTCTACAATTACATGAGGCTCATCTATTTTGCAGGAATTTCATTAATGTTATTAAGGAAAAGTATCAACTTTGGCATTATGCTTACATTAAAATTTCCTCTTTCTGTATTTGTCTTTAAGCATTGTAATTATAAATATGGAAATGTGTGCTGCCTGATACGGTTGCCATACCACATATGGTTATTTAAATTGAAATTAAATAATTAATAATTAATTAATTAATTAATTAAAATGAAATAAAATTAAGAATTCAGATTCTCAGTCACATGAAACACATTTTCAGTGCTTGATGTTCATGTGTATCTGCTGACTACCATCTTGGCACAAAGATAGGACGTTTACATCACTACAGAAAATTCTACTGGATAATGCCAACATAGATACTCAAAAACCTTCAGGATAAAATTTTTTAAAAGTATAAAGTGTTTGTAAATAATTATACTTCAAATTTCTTGTCATACATTTTTTATAGTTATTGCTGTTGTTATTGTTGTTAGATTTTATTTAAAAAGACAGCTAGGTAAACAGAAAGGAGACATACGTTGGAGCTGAGCAGCCTTTACTTACTATCTATTGACTGGGTAAGTTAGTTAACATCTCTGAGTCTCAGTTTTCTCATCTGTAAAATGGGGAGAATAGCGTTTACCTTGGAAGGGCTTCATGAGGATTAAAGGAGTTACTTCCTCTAAAAAGTCTAGCCTGGTGTTTTGCACATAGTAGGGACTTTCTGATGATTATTACTGTTTTCTTAAAAAAAGAGTTTGCTCTTTCCAAGCATGTTTCATGAGATTTCCCGCTTGCAATGCTAGAATCTCCCCATGTGTTCTGATACATTTGTTAATTACCGCATTTGCACACGTCTGAACTTGTTTTTAAGTTAGAATTGTTTTGACGGTGGCAAATGAGTTAATTTCCTTCTTCACTCCCCTCCCTTTGGTTAAGCCTCTAAGATACTTCACTGAAAAGGAATTAGAAGAAATTAAAGTAAACCTAGATTGTCGTATTGAATATGGAGACAGAGTGGTTACAAAGCCGGGCCAGAGCCTCCCTCTATTACGGTTAAGAGACTCATTTCTCTCTGTGAGGGTCCTTGACGATCATTTGTAGAAGAGGCTTTCGAGATGCTTTAAAACATCAGAAGGAAACTCATCCAAAACTGAGTTGGCTCAGGAGTGCCAATTAGCCCTGCGTTTGATCTGTGTCGGAGGACAGGCATTTCAGCCCCAGGGGCGGCGGGGGAATTGTCTTCCCATCGCGAAGGCTGCCGAAGCCCCACCGAAAGGGCTTATGCCGAGTTCCAGCTTCTGCCTTCTTTGACTGAAAACTCGAAGGCCATTTCCGTTGAGACCTAAGGATCCCGTGGATGTGAGCACAGCCACGAAGAAGACAGAAACGCAGGTCCGGCCACTCTGCCTCTTGGGCAGCTGGCCAGGAATTTAAATGCCCTGATTTAAAGAACCAAACAAAATGCTCTTGGGATACCAGGAAAGCTTAGAAAATACCCTGATGTAGCTCTCCATTGACAAAGCAGCAATGCAGAACGTATTACTACTAGTAAGACACAGCTACCCCTTCCCACCCTCAACACCTCAAAGAGAAAAAAAAATCTACAGTTACCCAAATCTTGATCCTTCATCTTAAAAAAATTATACTAGAGGATGTGTGAGATGATGACAAACTTGAAAAATATATATATACACACATATGTATATGTGTGTGTGTATTTTGTTTCTCTGGGCAGTGCATGAAGTTGCTTTTAGCTCATATGGAGGACGATTTCTTTTCAGAAGTAGAAAATCTACATTTGGATTTTCTGGTGGAGACTGCAATCACTCCATCCCCAAAGTTGGTCCCTAGAGACAGGGAAAGCCCCTGAGGTCCTCCCTGCCAGGGAAAAGGCCTCCCACCAAGTACAATTTGCACAGAAGCAGCTAAGCCTGAGTAGCAGGTACACTATCATTCCAGGGCTCTTGTTGCAGTTGCTGCTTTAAAAAACAAACTCTGCCTTTGTGCACAGATGTGCCACCGCTTTGGAAAGGAACAGCTCCTGCCCACCTGCTGTGCTCCATATCAGAATGGGCTTCATTTAAAAGACAAAGCCTGATTGGCTTTTTATCTGCTATGTTTATTGCATCAGTTGCCACCAGATTGCAAGTGTTTTGATTGGATGGGGAGGATGCTCCCTTCCCTTCAAGGAGGAGGAGGGGGAGAGGGAGGAGGAGGAGGAGGGGGAGGAGGAGGAGGAAGAGGAAGTCACTGCATCAGAATGGCAGGGCAGTCACAGCCTGAGGGCACTTTCTTAAGCTGCTCCACACCCCAGGTTCATAGGAAAAGCCTCTCTGCTCAAGGACTCAGAGAGGAAGCTAAGCCATCGTCCCTACATTGTCCCTGAGACAAATGACTCAATAAGGAACTCAAGCTATTAGGAAATCGCTTGGGCTTAAATGAAAATTCAAATGAGAGAAAAGGAGGCTGGGATGTTAAAAAATGGGTTTTAAAATGAAAAAAAAAAAAAAGCTGAGCAGGGACAGAGATATTGAAACAACGAGCACAAAGCCCACAGCGAAGCCACATCACATGCAGGCGTGTGGGAATCTGGAGTCAAAATATTGAGAATGGTAATACCCCGGAGTTTACAGGGATTGATTAGTCGGCAGAGTTGGCTGGAGAGGCTCAAGAGAAAAGCAACATTACACTCAAAACAGTTGCAGCCCCTTATCTCTGCCTTCACCATCACCGCCTTAGTTCTTATTATCTCTCTCATGTGAACTATGAAAATAACCTGCGTTTCTCTGCCTCCAATCTGTCTGCCTCCCTACTCACCTTCCTTCCTTCCCTCATCCTACCTTCCATCTACTGATTCATAATTCATTTAACAAATATTATTGAGCATGTACTATAATATCAGGCACTGTTCTAGGCCCTGGGAAAGAGTATTGATTGAAACTCATAGAGCTTACATTCTGCTGGAGGAAATAGACAATAAACACAATAAAGAAACAAACTACTAATATATAACATGTAAGATGATAAGTAAAAAGGGAGGGAAACAGTATGCAAGTGTAACAGGCTCTATGAACCCCTATATGTCTTTTATAATCCTCTCCTTTAACTAAATATTTAATACTTGACCCTTTGAGTTCGTAACAGAAGTAAAGGCTGACAAAGGGCAAAATGTATTACAAGTTGCCTCTTTAAAACCTCCTCCACTCTTTTTGGGAATTAAAACCTGCATCCCTGCCCATGGCCAGTAATCAGAGGAGCAGAGGAGTGTTCTTTGTTCTTTGTTTTAAACCACAGGAGATGGCTCAACAGAATTGTCCTAGCAAAGGGCATAAGGCCATCTTCACCAGAGATAGGGCCAACCTGGACCACCAACCATGGTTAAATAGCAATAGCCAAAGCTAAAAACCCACTTTAAAAGCTCTGTATTCCTGCTTAAAGGGAGGACGATGGTTCTTTAAGAGGAGAGTCTACTATCCTCCTCATCTGTGGGCAAATTAATAAACTTCTCTTTCCTTTTCCTCAAACTGCTTGTCCTCATTCTTCTTTGTTGGGGTTTGGGGACAAGTACTGAACTCTCCGTAACAAGATGTTTCCCAGAAATGATGGACTCGACGTCCTGCCTCGGCCTCCCAAAGTGCTGGGATTATAGGCATGAGCCACTGTCACCAGAAACTTGTCCTCGAGGCCGCATCAGAAGAATGAGAACAAGTGTTCTGGGGAGGAGGAAAGAGAATTTTTTTTACTTTGTCAGCAAAGGAGGAAAAACGGCAGAACTTCTCTTCTCAAAATCCAAATTTCCAGAACACCGGCAGAAATACAGAGCTAAAAGGGAGGGTCCCTCAGTTCTGGGCTATTGTGGTTAACTATTCTAATTGTCCCATCTCTGCCAAAGACAAAGCCTGTGAACTCTGCCAGCCACCCACCTGGTGGGCTGGTGCCACCTGGGAGGGCTGAGTTATCTTTTAACAAAGGACTTCACCTGCCTCAGGGATGCAGGCCAAGCTGCAGTTCCCAAAAAGAGTGGAGGAAGTTTTAAAGGGACAGAAAATCCTTTTTGTGTGTGTCCTTCAGGCCCTTTCCTCTGTTGCATGTTCCCCACTCTCAATTTTTTGCTTCCGTATCTATAGGAGGAGGGGGACTACTCTGACACCCCACCGCACCCCACCAAAATGATGGATTTTCTACAAGACAAAGGAGTTGAGATTCTGAAGACCCCGGGACAGACTTCCTGACACCAAGATTCACCAGCTCCCCAACCTGCCCCCAGTGCGTAGCCCCTTGTTAGTTACACCATGACCTGAGGAAGGGACATGGCCCACCTTTAAAAGCCCATGATCTCCCTGCTTCAGAGAGATGGATTTGAGGCAGCTTCTCCCAGCCTCCCAGCAAGACGTCTGTCCTATTAAAACTTCCTTTATTCCTCGGCAGTCTTTGTTATCTCAATGATTGCATCTTTGTGCCACGAGCAAATGGATCTACACAGAAACCACCTTGCAATTTGGACATCACAGGATGAGATGCCTTTGTGCACATTTAATGGAGACCACTGTCTAGATTCTAGACAGACAAAACAGTGCTTCTGAAGGAAATGAGAAATATTTTTATACCCCAAAATGACATTTTGACATGTTGGACAGACTTAAGAAGCCTCAAGATCTCTCTAACTTCCCCCATCCACTCTCCCCAAATCATCAAAGTTTCTTTATCTGCCTCAGATCTGGATCCACCCAGGAGAACAATTGTTTCTCTTCTTCCCCTCCCTATAAGACCAGGAATGCGACCACACCTGAACAGACACTTTAAGAAGATAATGTCCCATCTCTGACTCATTTAAATTCCAAAGGAAACTTTTTACCAGTTAATCTTTGTTCCCCATCCATTTATCCTCCCCAGCAATCCCCAATGCCCCTAAACAGAATTCTTCTTTTTTCCCTTCCCATAACCCATTTTGTCAGAAAAACCTATAACCTTTGCAACCCCATTGGGTTGAATCCTCATTTTCTGGGGGTCCCTATTTATACACATTAAATAGATTTAATAACTTTTCCCTTATTAATCTGCTTTATTGTGAGTTGATTTTACTGCAAACCTTCCAAGGGTGAAGGGGAGGTTTTCTCTTCACCCCAATAGCCACTTCGTGCAAGGACACAGCTTGGACTTTGTGCCCAATAACAGTACCCTTCCTTTGGGGAACGCAGCCCGCGCAGGTGCAGGCTTGGCAAGTGGAGCAAGGGGCTCCATGCGGAACCTGCTTGCCCCTTTGTTAATCAGGCACTGTGATGCAAGTGCAGACATGGGAGGAAGGAGCCCGACCATGGGATCCGGAAAGACCCGGGGCCTATCTGGCATGTGAGGATGACCAGTTTGGAGCGAGTGAGTGGAGTGGGAGGGCAGGACAGGCTCAGGCGAAGTCTCTCGGGGATTCAGGCTGTAGCAAGGACACTGACCTCCCGGCCCATGAAGGAGGCACCATCGGAGGCTTGGGCATCACGCCTGACTGACATTTTATCAGGACCTCTCTGGCTCCAATTTGAGGCTTGGCTGAAGTGGGGCAAGGTGGATGCAGGAGGACCAGTTGGGAGGCTACAGCATTATCCAGCAAGAGATGCCCGGTGTGCGTCTTCCCTAACTCATCTTCCACTGCAGCAGTATAATCTTTCTAGAGCCTAATTTGTTTTGTTTTCATTTTTGAGACAGGGCCTCGCTGTGTCTCCCAGGCTAGAGTGCAGTGGTGTCATCATAGTTACTGCAGCCTCAAATTTCTGGGCTCAAGTGATCCTCCTGTCTCAGCCTCCTGAGTAACTACGACTGCAGGTGCACACCACTGGCCAATTTATCAATTTTTTTTGTAGAGATGGGGATCTCGCTATGTTGCCCAGGTCTTAAGCTCCTGGGTGCAAGAAATCCTCCCACCTTGGGATTACAGGTGTGAGCCACTGTGCTCAGCCTGAAGCCTAATCTGATACCTGTGTCTTTTTGATAAAGAATCCTTCAGTGGCTCCGCAGTACCCATGGAATGACTTCCCCTGCGTGGGATTATGGGCTGATCCTGACCAGGCCTTCCTCTTCCTTTCCAGCCTCATAGTCTGGCAACTCCTCCCTCCAGCTCCCAAGTGACACCCTGCCCTGCCTGCACTCTGGCCACAGGGTCTCCAACTGGTGCCGCAAAGGCCTCCTCTGGCCTGCAGGCCTCTATGCTGGGAGTCTCAGGCGCTAGGTCCGTTCTGTAGATGCAGTGCCTGGGACCTGGGTTTGAATGACCTTCAGGAAACACCTGTGATGCAGGAAGAAACGCAAGCCGGGGAAGGGGAGAGGCAGCGCAGGCCGGGGAAGGGGAAAGAAGCCCGACACTCAGAGCAGCTGGAAGATGCCTGGCCCTGTCTGGGCCACCACAGCACCTGCTGCAATTGGCCGGAACAGTCTTTTTTTTTTTTTTTTAATTGGTTACCAACCATTAAAAATCAGGGAGGTTTTGTGAAATCTGAATTGCTGACATCTTTTGAAAGCTCAGCGATGAGGCCAAGCTGGGTCTGTCTTCCACCTGGTGACAGTCAGCGGGAGCTGAGGGCTGGCCGGCCCCCCTGCCCAGGCCTTTGTGGGAGGTTCCCACAGCCCTGGCAGGTTCACTCCTGCACGTCCCAGGCTGCCCCAGAGCAGCCACCGTGGCCCGGCCGCATGTGCCTGCATGGAACCCGCTCATTGAACAACTCATGTCACCAGCCCTACATGTTTCTTATAATCCTCTCCCTCTCGTGTTTTAGGCTCCCAGACCAGGGCTCCATGACCAGAAGCCTGGAACTTTTAACTAACTACTTGACCTTTCTGGATTGTTTCCCAGAAACGGAGGAATGTCTGCGAGACAAAGGAGCTGAGATTCCGAAGGCCACTGGGCGGACTTGCCGATGCCAGGACCCCCAGCCCTCACTGGCCTGCCCCAGTGCACTCATAGCCTCATTATTCCAACACTACGTGCTCCGAGGCAAGTGGCTCTCCTTAGAAAGCCCTACTCTCCGTTAGTTGGGGAGATGGATTTGAGGCTGATTATCTTGTTTTCCTGACAGAAAAATTTTGTATTAAAAAAATTCCTTTCTTCCTTGGTAATTCTTCTTGTCTCAATAATTGCCCCTTTGTGTGGCGAGTAGCTGGACCCAGGCTCCAAACCCCTTTGTGGTTTCAATAACATTCATACCCCATGTCCTCGCAAACTCTGTCCCAGCCTTCTTGGCTCTTCCTTAAGACCCTATTCAAAGGCCTCCTCCTCTGCAGAACCTTCTAGAACACCCCAGAGAACTTGCTCAGCACTCTGGGAGCCCTTCTGGTGGAGTCTGTGAGCTCCTTGAAGGCAGGGCTGCGTCTCAGTCCTGTTTCCATATCAGCTCCCAGCACCGTGTCTGGCCACAGTGCGGAAAGTGTACCCACTCAGACGAAACAGACTCGAACGTTAGATGATAAACACTTTGCAGAGTTACACAGTCTAGAGTGCCCCATTGAAAAGAGACTCAAACTGCTAGGCGGCCCCTCGACCCAATCCAAACATCACAGAACAAATCCCTTTCTTAAAAGGATTTGTTCTGTTCAATTTGGATTCAGTCAAAAGGCCACACTCAAGGATCCAGAAGGCCACATGTGGCCCAAGGTTACAGGTTCTCCATCCCTGTCAGACCTTTTCAAGATTCAGTACTCACAGCAGGGACCTCAGAGCCCATTCTGCATCTACCCACCTGGTTTTATGCAGAGAGATTGGGCAGCCTGGCCTGTCACACAGCTGACGTGGAAGCCAGTGAACTCAAACAAAACATGGTGCACACAGATGTATTGAAAACATTGCCCGGGCAAGCTGCCCACTTTTGATCCACGTGTAAATTGATTTTTGCTACAACCCAGCACACACACAGTTTCTGTAACATCTGTCGGGAGCACTTGAGTGAATGGGCTGCAGACAGAAGGGAATGGAGTGGATGGAGATGCATTTGTGGGGAGGGAGAAGTGAGGAGCCCTGTGACATGGCCAGGGCCACAGCCAGAGGGCATTTTTCCTGTAACAGGGAAGGGTGAGAGAGTGGGAACCGTGAGCCCCAGAGAGAGATGTAGGTACAGAGGGAAAGCTTCCCCCTTGCTCACTGAAAAATCAACTCACAAAGGCAGATTAATTGGGGCAAGGGCATACAAATTTATTTAACATGATTACAGTAGCCTTCACAATAAAGACCTCATCCCCCCAATTGGGTGCAGAAGCTAATATACCATCTTGATGTTACACAAAGACAGGGAGCTTGGATCCTGGCAAAACAGGTTATGGGGGTAGAAATCAGAGAGACCTTGAGGCTTCCTCAGTTCAGCATGTCAAAATGCCATATTTTGGGGTATTGGTTTCCAAGCCCCACCAGGGACTCAGAGAGGGGGTTAACTGGCAACACCAAGCCCACTGTGACAAAGACCGTGAGACACTGGTAACTAGGGTAGCAATGGGTCTGTCACTACCACTGACCAGGTGTCTATTGTTTTAGCCTATAATCCCTTAAGTAGACTCACATATTTGGTATTCAAAAGTGGACTACAAACAAAAGACAGCTGAGGACGAATGTTGTTTGGAGCACATAGCAACCCTGTAGATAAACATTTGTGATTTGCTATTTGCAAACCATCTCCCCACACAGCCGTCACACTGCTTAGGGAAGGTCTAGTAATGTAATGTGCTGAAGCTCACATTCACCTGCTAGTAACGTAGTTGGTTTTGAACCAATGTCTTATGACCCCGGGACCAGAGCTCCTTGCACAGTGCAGGCCTGGGTGGACCCCAGATAGCCAGCCCGGGTGCCTGGGAGGAGCTGGGGTGAGCTGCCCCACTTCCTGCCTGCCTCTGCACTGCCCGGGTCTGCTAACAGTTGGCGCTAGGCTGGTGCCGGTTGGCTGGTCATTCATCCGGCTCTGCCATCTGGCGTTCTGCCCTTCCTGCTCACCGTCCTCTCTTCTGCCTGGGTGGCAGTGCCTGCTGCTCCTGTCTGGCAGGACCTGAGTGGCAGAGGGTTGGCTGCGAGGTCCTGGGTGTTGGCTTCCGGCAATGGCCTTGTCCTCCTGGAAGTCTGTCTGCCCCAGCCTTTGGCCCGAGGTTCCCACACCTGGCACCATTGATGAAATGGGCCCTGGCTGCCCAGAGAAAAGAAGTCTGGGGCTCTAGTGCCCTCGGGTCGGCAGGCATTCCATGCTGAAACCCCTTATTGGCCTATACCTTGTGCTATTCCTGAGTTCATTCTGAAGAGCGGGACTGTGTGAACAGAGAAAGGGAAGGAAAGGAAGAGCCGGTCACATAAAGAAGCCCCTGTCTACACACAGGTTTGTCTTTTGCAGACACGAATCTCACATACTTGTCCAAGGTGAGGTCAAGGCCTCTCTGTTTCCTTCCCCACGGAAATCTGCAACCCTGGCCTTTCCGAGGTTCGCTGACAACTACATGGTTGTATGGTTGGCGTAGTCAGAAAGGGAGGATTAGGGCCACTGTGGGCAAAAAAAGAAGAGGTCTCTGCCATCATGGAGCACACAGTTCCTGGGGCAATGGGCACACTAAAATAAACACACACACATATGTAAAACTCTATACTCGCCAGGCGACCTTGGGCAACTTTCTTGACCTTTCTGTGCCTCAGTTTCTTCACCTGTAAAATGGGGCAACTTTGCAGAATTGTGAGTGTTACATGAATCATGCAAAGCACTTAGGATCATGCTGGGCACATAGTAATTGATCCTTAAATGTTAGCCCTTAGTAAACCAGGCAAGTGCCCTCAAAGAGAGGTGCATGAGGCCATCATGGCTTATAAAAGAAGGATTAGACTTAGTCCTTTGGGAGATGAAAGAAGACTTCCTTCAGGAAGTGACCTGAACTGAAATGTGAAGAAGACTTTGAGGAGCAAGGTTGAGATGATCATTCTGGCAGAGGGAATGATGCATGCAGAATGGTCAGCTGGGGGCTAAGGGCCACCAAGAAGCCACCCAATGCCAAGTCTTAAAGGGCAACAATAATCTCTGCCATTACCCTCAGGAGGTGTGTTGCATTGACTTTACCACCTTGGCTGGGGGCTGGGCACATTCCAAGGATTCCACTTGGCCTTCCTCTCTGTGATAGCTCTGATGCTGCAGGAAGCAATAGGGGTTAGGTGAGTACGGAGTATTCCCATTGCAGTTAGTGAATCAGAAATCAGGCAAACAACTGCAGGGTGGGTCTTCAGAACCAGTGGACCTACTATGGGACTGACCTGGGCCCCAACATGACCTCACTCTAGAGGGGGATGCGAGCATGATGATGCTTCAGGTCCCAGAGCATCAGTGTTAACCTGAGTCCTGTGTCCAACAGCCCTTGAGATGCTTGGCTCTTCCCCTTTTCTCAGTGCACAGTTTCCTGAATAAACGACCATAGGTAACTCTGGGGAAGCACCAGGAGAGTCATTACTGTACACACCTGCTGTGGTGTCACAGGGTCATTTCTCCTGGAATGAATGAATTCCAGCTGTGAAAACTGGCTCCAGTCTAGAAACTGGGCAAGGGATAATGACTTTGTTGTAGAAGCTTCCATCAACCTCCTGATTGTCCATTCATTATTTCTTTTGGTTATATAGATTGAGCAAAACGCTTGTTGGCTACCCGTCTAAATTGCCTATAGGGACAAGGTTCTACTAATCATCTTTATACTCAAGTTGAGTCAGTTGCCTGGCTGGTGCATCAAGCTTACTGCTTATGATGGGTAAGCACTGCCACGTAGCCTTTGTGGTTTAGGGATTCTATCACTCCCATTGCTGTCAGCAAGCCCAGTTTTCTGACAGCATCTCTGTACAGTTGGCCTTGTCCCACAGAAGGGGAGGGGCAACACCGAATTTCTTAGTGATGCTTATGCATCACTTATGTCTCACCGGTACATTCCTTCTTGCTTTGGTAAATGTAGGATCATCCAAGTTCTCGTACCATCCATGGTCATCTAGAGGGTTTTCTGGCCTTATGCAGTATATTCACTCTGGCTTGCCCCCTGCCTGGGACTTTTGATCACTCCTCCTGTCACCTGGCACTGCCAATTCCAGCAGTTCCTCCTAGTGTGAGCCATCACTTCTTCCTTAGTTCTAAGGGGTTACCCAAAGAGTGTGTTAGAGCCATTTCCTGGGCTCTGAGACAGGGTGTTAAGTCCTGGATTAAGGGAGAGTGCTCTTGTATTGATAAACTCTCTCTAATTAACTTTGTATTCTGCTTTCCCTGATGCAGGACCTTCAAAGTCCTGTCCATTATGTATTGCACTGGTTCTGGCTGGTTCATGTTGGCTATGTCCTACGGCTGCTTCAGAATATCGTCCTTCCCTTCCTAAGCAGATCAGCACTCCTTGGTGGGTTGTGTTGCTACTTAACCCTAGTTGTTGATCTGGTGGCCGGGAAAGGAGGTGGGTAAGATCTGCAAGGCAAGGCCTCTGCCTCATCTTCAGAGGAGTGGGCTACTTCTGTTGGTCCAATGGTTCAGGGGAACCAGGGGATTTAAGACTTTCAAGTGCATCAAACAAGATGCCCCCATCCCATAGATCAGGATCCATTCTTTCCCCCAAAGTGCCCTGGTCTTGGTATAGTAGACCTGTCCATTCACAGTTACCCTTTCTCTGGAACTTGCAACTTTCATGATTAAAATCTGGGCCTGGTTCTCAGCCTTCTGGTTCTGCACCTTCTACCTATAAGAGATGATAGACTCTTTCCATGCTGCCAAGGAGGACTTCTGGCTTTTGTTCCCAGCCTTAATTGGTTAATCACTGTTGGCCTTTTGTTATTTTCCCCAAAATCTTCAATTCCCCCAAACACCAGACATTCAATTCAATTGTTCCTGTAATTACTATCTCTCCCCGTACTTTTTGAACACATACATTATACCAGCTAATCTCTTCTGCTGATATAGTATTTATTTAACCACTAAAGAAAGTTTTAACAATTGCACTGCTCCCTTGGGCCAGGGACTATCCATGCTGTACCTCCTGTGATGAAGTTCTCACTGCTGGCTGGCCAGAGGGTGGCCCGGCTCTAGCCTCTGTTTGCTCACAACACTTGACCCATCTGCAAGTTGGGTTCTTCTTAGAAGCAGACTATGATATGGAGATTAATGTGCAAACAGTTTATTGGGAAGGGCTCCTAGGATCAACACTCATGAGAAAAGTGAAGGAAGCGGGACTGGGCAGAGGGAGAAGTTGTTCTGTGATGAGGCCCAGACACTCTGAAACGTGAAACAGGCTTTGTCAAGCCTTACACGGCTTTCTGAAGTTGGGCTGGGATGAGCGTATTAGGCCTTTATATTCTTACACTGACCAGTCGTTGAATATAGGCTGCTTTGAGAAGGGAACATGACCTTGGGCAAGATGGTTTTCTTCATCGGAGAGCAATTTCTAAAGGCAGCTGAGATCTGAAGAGTTCCAGCTGGCCATATGCCCAGCAGCTGAGAGGCAGGTCCTTTGCTGCTGGATGGGGATCTCGGTGCCACAGCAGGCATTCCCCAGGCCACCAATGACAGGGATTTGCATGAGATTTCAAAGATTTCAAACCTGTAGGCACGGCAACTGGTAGATATGAGGTTTGCCAGTAGCTCCCAGGGCTTTCTGAGAAGTATCCAGTGTTGCTGCGGGTAGCTGAGAGCGTCAAGGATGACCTCTTGTGATTGCTTCACTTGGATTCACTAAAAGCCAGCAGAGGCCTTCTTGATCTTTAATCTTCCAATACTTCCCCCAGTCATACAAACCTGTAAGTCCTTATATTAAGTTCCTCCCAACAAAAATACCTACAAATGGTTCCTATTTTTGCTGCCCTAGTGCTTACTGCTACAGTTGTATCAGCAGGAGTTAAATCCCAAAGTAAGAACATGGAATTCTCAATAATCTCTCCCATAATCAATGCATCCAGGACTTCCAGACACCTCTGATCCTCCTGACACCGTGGTAGGTACTGAATGGTAAGATCAGCTAGCTAAGAATGCATTTAGGAATTTAAAAAATATAATTAAATGGAAGTTTTGACAGTAGGTGAACAATGTTTAGATGGTGGAGGGGGAAGGTTACTAGGATCAGATCATTCAAAACTTGTGGGTCTGAGTGTCTATGCCAGCCTTCTCAAAACCACTGAGATTTGAAATTGGCCCTGAAAGGAAAACAGCTGAGAGAGAGAGAAAAGAAAAAAAGAATAAACATTTTTTAATGCAGCACATGGGCCATTCATTATTCGACAACTGTCTATCTCCTCAGCCGTTTTTCCTTCCACTCCTCCGTCTCAACTTTCTGCTCCAGCAATGCCAAGCTGCTTGCAGTCCGCTTGCATATGTCAAACTCTCTCCCATCTGTTGTCTTTGCCCAAGCTGTCACCTCTGCCGTAATAAACATCTCCTCTAGTCACTCTTTAAAACTTAGTTTGGATATCCGTAACAATGGCAGAGTAAGGTCCTCTGAAAACCCTACCCTCCATAAGCAATGAGAACACTGGAAAAAAACAGTAAGAATTATCATGTTCAGAACTCTGGAACTTAACCAAACATTTGCAGCAATCTGGGGACCATTTTTCAAGAAAAATAACTGCAGCTCAGTAAGAACAGTGAGCTTTATGTTGCTCTAATGTGCCTTATCCCCATCTTCCCTCCCTAGCTACATGACAGTCTTGAAAACAAATGCCCTCGACCAGGGGAAACCAGCATCCTGTACCCACTGGAGGAGCCAAAATAGGGGAAGTCTAGACATTAAGTAGCTTGCAGAAGAGGCTGGGGATTTAGGCAGGGACCAGATCCTAACAGACTTTACATACTCTGCTGTAGAATTTTAATCTTACTATGAAGGAAATGGAGAGTCCTGCAAAGATTTGGAGTTTCGAATCTCCATTCCCAGGTAATTGCTATTATTTTATCTGCCCAGTGGTTCCCTGAAAGGCTGTTTTTATTTGACCTGATCCAGAGTTTGCCTGATACTGCTTTTTCCAGGGTGAGGGTAGGGAGGATAGCATTTGTTGTAAACCATCAGAGGCAATTAGTTGAGTATGTTGGCTACCTCAGGCAGTGGATAATAGTCGGAACAAATAAAAGGCTAACAAAAAAAGGCTTAAAAAAGAAATCTGGGGAATGAGATGTGCACGGGGGGTTTGAAGAGCTCAGACATATTCCTGGAAACCTAGAAGCCACGTGCATGTGTAGGTCTTTGTGCACGCCCAGGAAAGAGATGACAAGGTCCTGAGCTCACACCTTGCGCTGACCCTGGGCCTCTGCACAAGTAACAGGCAAAGCTAAGGGAGAGTTCTAAGCTGGCTGCATGAGTGTGGATGGTGTGACACACACACAACACAAAGCCACCCAGCAAAGACTGGGTGACTTATTGGTTCCATACGTTGAGGAGATCTCTGTTCAGTCATTAGACGACCACTAAGCTAACTGAGTGGAGACTTCAGTGGCTGCATGCAACATGCAGACTTTACTAATTAATTCAGAAAAGCCACTTAACAAACAAAATTATCACAATAACAACCCTGGGCACAGGGGAGGATCTGATTTCCAGAGTTGCCACATTATATTATTTAAAATGTTCAGTTTTCCATTACAAAAACAAAAATACAGATGGTCTTTGATTTACAATGGCTTGACTTAATGATTTTTTTGTCTTTATGATGCAATAAGCATTCAGTAGGCTGCTTGATTGATGTTGAGAGTATGTCCTGACAAATCCATGGTAAATGGAAAATATCATAAGTCAAAGGTGCATTGGGTTTATCGAGATGTGGAGGAGCATCTATATAAGACATGCAGTAAAACAGGGAAGTATGAGCAACACCAGGAACAGATGCCGTCAACGTCACTGCCCCTGAGAAAGCCCACACATTGAAATTACTAGACAAAGACTTCAAATAGATGTTAAATTATCTCCTTCAAATATTTTTTTTAAAATAAAAGAAACCATGTCTATTGAACTAAAGGAAATTATGAGAACATCTCACCAAATAGAGGGTATCAATAAAGAGATAGAAATGATAAAAGAGAACCCAATAGAAATCTCAGAGATGAAAAGTACAATAAGGGATATGAAAATTTGCTATTGAGGGTCCACAGAATTTATGGCTGCAAATTTTGGCAGGCATAAAAAAGATTCAGCAAACTTAAAGATAGGACAATTGAAATTATCCTATATGAGAAGCAGAAAGAAAAAACAGTGAAGAAAGGTGAATAGAGCCTAAAGACCTGTGGGACCATCAAGTGATCAAAATAGAATTGCCATATGACCTGGAAACTCCACTTCTGGGTATGTACCCAAACAAATTGAAAAGAGTTACTTAAACAGATATCTGTATGCCAATCTTCACTAAAGCACTGTCCGCGGTAGCCCCCAAATGGAAATGATCCAAATGTCCATCAACAGATGAATAGATAACCAAAATGTGGTTTATACATACAAAGGAAGGAAATTCTGATATACACTACAACATGGATGAACCTTGAGGACATTATGCTAAATGAAAATAATCACAAAAGGGGAAATATGTATGATTCCACTTATGTGAGGTACTTAGAATAGTCAAATGCTTAGAGACAGAAAGTGGAATGGTGGTTGCCAAGGGCTTGGGGAGGGAGGGGTGGGGAGATGTTGTTCAATGCATACCGAGTTTTGGTTTGAGATGATGAAAATGTTTTAGAAACGGATAGTGATCATCATTACACAACATCGTGAATATATTTAATGCCACTGAAATGTACACATCAAAATGGTTTAAATGGTAGATTTTATGTTATGTGTATTTTACCACAATTTCTTTTAAGGAAAAAAAAAATAAACGACTTTTTTAAATTTAAAAAAGAGTGAAGTACCAATACAAGCTACTATAACATGGGTGATGTTTGGAAACATTAGGCTAAGTGAAAGAAGCCATACACAAAAGATTGTATTTTGTATGATTCTATTTACATGAAATGTGCAGATTAGGGAAATCCATGCAGACATAAAGGGTTGGAGTGGCTGCCCATGGTTGGTGGAAGGGAAAATGGGGAGTAACTGCTAATGGGTGCAGGGTTTTTTGGGGGGAGTGATGAAAATGGGAGTTAGATAGTGGCTATGGTTACACAACTTTGTGAATCTACAAAGAACCCCTGAATTATACATTGCAAAGGGATGAATATTATAGTATGTAAATTAAATCTTAATAAACAAATTTTAAAATAAAAATATTACAATTTTAGTTCTCTTATCACTTTTTCCAGAAATTTTCCCCACCTTCCTTCATCTCTCAAGGTTGGCATCAGTTACCGGTACTCTTCTCTGTGATCCCACAATTTCTTACAAATGATTTGATCATTCTATACATTACTTTTAAAATTTTCATTCTTCCATAATAGACCATGAGCTCTTTGAGGGCGAGACACATCATCACTTCCTCATCTTATAATTGCCAAAAGTTAATACAGGATCTGCGACCTCGTAGGACTTCAGTAGATAGTGGATATATATGAATAAAGAGAATGAACTTTGTAAGAGGAAACAATCCTGTCCTGAGGAATTCTTTGCTTGTTTTAAACTGGGTTCCTTGGAAAAGCAGACTCTGAGGGGACATTTGTGGAAGGGAGGTTTATTGGGCAGTGTCCTTAGTTTGGGTGAATGCAGGGGAGTGAAGGAAGGAGAACTGTGGAGAGGTAGGAATTTATTCTAAATGAGCTCACAGCAAAGGCTTCCGCCAATCCCTGGGGAACTGGATGACCCTCCAGAGTTGTCCTGCCATAGGGCCAAGGGGCCAGTTCTTTATACCATCCTCATCCAGACGTCATTGGACACACTGTTCCTTGGGAGAAGGCATGACCTCTTCCAACAGTTTGCAGCTCAGCAAAGGAATGAGCGCTTCACCCACAGGGAGACCTGGGCAGTGCACTGTCACATTCGTCACACGTGCAGTTCCGATGTGGTTTGGCCCCAAGTAGTTTGTGTGTGATCCCTGAGGGGCGGCACAGTGAGAGTGTGGGCTCAGATCATTTTGATTTCTACCTTCAATCTTCTTCTTGCTAGCTGTGTGGCTCGGATCAGAGTTCATCTTCTTTAGGTCCGTCTCTCCATCTGTGGCAAAGGAGTGTTCCTACTTCAACACTGGACAAGTCCCCAGCATGCCGAGACAACACAGAAACGGGGCCACAGTTGGACGGACCACTGCCAGGAAGGCCACCTGCTCTGTGCTTCCTCCTCCTGACCTCCCGGGATCTCGCAAAATCCTGCTGGTAAAGCACAAATGAGGTCTGGTTTCCTCTCCAGAGCACTGAAAAAGTGATCAGCTTTGTTCTGAGCTCGTTGTACTCTGGTAAGGATTTGCATCAGGTAGATGTTTGTTTTGTTCTTTTTTTCTGACAGTGGCCAATGAGAAATCATAGTGGAAGAAAATTATGTTATTCTTTACCCTGGTATCAAATTGCACATAGGTTAGTGACTTGGTAGGAAGAAAAAAGTGAATCAATAGTCTATAGTGAATCACTGTGAGTGCAATGGAGAAATCTGAGAATCAGAGACTTGAGAATCTTGAATGACATTGATTCAAACCTCTACTTTCCAGCAAATTGCTTCTTGCAGTCTAGAGGGGGGAAGACTTATCAGAATCTCTGGGGGAAGGGGGGGCTCATGTAGTTTGAAAAATCCTGTCTACCTTCTACTCGTAGAAAAATTTTATACAAAATTCTTCTCACGCCTGTAATCCTAGCACCCTGGGAGGCCGAGGCGGGTGGATAGCTCAAGGTCAGGAGTTCGAAACCAGCCTGACCAAGAGCGAGACCCCGTCTCTAAAAAAAAAAAAAAAAATTCTTGTCTGTTGTGAATATGCAGAAAATAGTGTGATAGAATGTTATAGGGGACAAAAGTTAAAAATAAGTTTGAGAAGTAGCCTTGGGAACAAATAGCTGTATGATGTTAAAGTGACTCATCAGAATTTTTTTTTCTTTTTTTCTTTGAGAAAGAGTCTCTCTCCATTGCCCTGGGTAGAGTACAGAGGTGGTATCATAGCTCACAGCAACCTCAAACTCCTAGGCTCAAGTGATCTTTCTGCCTCAGCCTCTCCAGTAGCTAGGACTACAGGCATGTGCCATCACACCCAGCTAATTTTTATATTTTTTGTAAAGTTGGGGTCTCGCTCTTGCTCAGGCTGGTCTCGAACTCCTGACCTCAACCTGCCTCCTGCCTCAACCTCCCAGAGTGCTAGGATTACAGGCATGAGCCACTGTGGCCTGCTCTCATCAGAAATTTGTATCTCTATTAGCTATATTTGGCTTAAAATCACACTACGGTTCTTTGCGAAGTCTTTAAGTTAAGGGATGCTGCTACCCCCTGCTATACATGAGAATTCCGAAACAGCATAAAACTGGGGAGCTTCTCAAAACTAAGGGTGACAAAATGATAAGGGGTTCTGAATAATATTTGAGGTTTTCTCTTACATTAAAATTACCTGGATTTTTTTGACAACTCCCATTGGACTTTGACATATCACTGAAGGAGGCAAATAATTGTCATCTCTGTGACGCTAATGATGCCCAAACTTTACCTTAAAGCCTACGAGTAAAGAGTAGAATAAATAGCACCTTTCAGAAAAACAGACTCCCCTCAGGTAGGTAAAAAGATAGCAGTGTTCATAAGACCATTATCTGAAGTATCTCTGACTCAATTACAGTCGGAATCGGTTGCTGTGACTGACAGCCCCCAACAATGCCGGAACTCACGCTCCAAGCTGCGGAGAAACTGCAGATGAAAGCAAATTTCCTCACATTTCCGGCAGAAGGATTTCTCAAGGTTTGCCGGCTTCCAGTGTGAATGCAGAACGTTTCCTTGGTGTCAGCAGCAGCTTGAGAATGGATTTCAGGAGCAATTAATTGTCTGCAGATTAACTCTTTATTTATAGACGAGGAACTCGAAAATGTCTATTTACTCAGTGTTTGTGTATGTGTGGGAGGATACTCACACACACACACATATATGTGCACACACATAAACATCTATACTATCTCTTAATGAAATGCATCTTTTTGCACTTAGGAAATATTTCTTGATAATTTTTTGAGAAACGACATAAATAGATTTCATGTCACCAAATACACATTATGATCATTGTAACCAAGTTTAATTCCTTACTTTTTCTTTCCAGCAGCTGGGCTAATATTTAACAGGCTGTCTTGTGGCCTAGAACAGGGATTAATATCTTCACCCTGTGGACCAAGTCCAGGCTACCGCTTTTTCTTGAATGGTCCATGTACACTTTTAAGTGCTTGAAGAAAAATCAAAGAAGAGTAACAGGTCATGACAGTTGAAAATAGTATGAAATTCAAATTTCAGGTTCCACAAATAAAATTTTATTGGCACACAGCTGTATCATTTATTTATGAATCGACTATGGCTGCTTTCTTGCTGAAAGTGCAGAGTTGAGTATTTGCAAGAGATCATATAGCCCAGAAAGCCTAAAATATTTACTTTCTGGCTCTTTACAGAAACAGTTTGCCAATCCCTGGCCAAGAGCATTTCTGTGTTTGTTGCAAATTGTTTTAGGGCCTCTTTAGGTCACTGCCCTGCCTAAGATAAGAGTACAGATGGTTCCCAACTTGCAATGGTTGGGCTTACGATTTTTCAGCTCTCTGATGGTGTGAAAGTGAAATGCACTCAGTAGAAACCATTCTTCAGATTTGAAATTGTGATCATTTCCCCGGGCCGGTGATATGTGGTATGATACTCTCTTGCAATGCTAGGCGGTAGCAGCGAGCCCCACTCCCAGTCAGCCATCCGATCACAAGGGTAAACGACTGATACTCTACAGTGCACTGTGTTGCCAGTGTTTTCTGGATATTGTGTTTTGTGTTTTTATATCCCATGTTGTCTACAAAACACCCATCTGTGTCTGGGGAGAAGAAGATGAAGGCAATTACTCTTAAGATAAAACTCAAGATAATTCCCAGCATGAAAGCAGCAAGCCAGTAATGGCCATGGCACTTGAGTTAGGACTTTTGCAAATTGTGACCATCTTTAGAATAACAAGCAAATCAGCGATGCAGTGAAATCATCAGCATCAGTTAAATCCACTGTCATCACAAAGAAAAGAGCTGGGCTGATTGATGATATGGAAAAATTACTTGTTACATGGACAGAAGACCAGCTACAGAAGCACATATGGCTTAGCTAGTGATGATATGGGCTAAGGCATGATTTGCATGCACTAAAACAGCACACCAATGATCTTACCCATACACAAATGCTCATAGCAAGTCATGGGTGGTTGCAACATTTCAAAAGGTGTAATAATTTTCATAATGTGAAGGTCAGCAGTGAGACAGCAAATGCAGATACTGAAGGTACTGAAGCTTTTAATGAAGAGCTGCTTAGGATAATTGTGGAGGAGAAAGATTTGCCAGAACAAATATTTAATGTTGATGAAATGAGCTTGTTCTGGACGCATATGCCGGAGCATACATACATTTACCAAGAGTTCAAGACAATGCCAGTGTTCGAGGTATTCAAAAATCAGGTAATGCTGTTTTAGGGTGAAAATTTTGCAGGGTTCAAAGCAAAGGCTCTTCTAATTTACCACTTATGTTACCACCAACTGAGTTGTATTGTCTGCTACACAAGAGGAAGCCCATACACTAAGACAGAGGGGTTAAAAAGTGGAGAAAAAGTTTAATATCACAGAGCACCAAATGAGGGGATGGGAGAAATTTCTCAAATCCATCTTGCCAAGAATTTGAGGGCTAATGTTTTTAAAGGTAGTCTGGTGGACAAAAGGCTAGGGAATTGGGTCTGCTGATTGGCTGGAGATGAACTCAAAGGGTTGGGAAGCAGAAATTGTCCTCTTGCGCTGAGATAGTTCCTGGGTAGAGGGTGGCCATTCATGGCCACTGGTTCAGTTGACGTTAGTCGATCCCCCTGAATACAGAGTCTGGAAGATATTTCAAACACCAGTCTTAGGCTTTACAATAGTGATGTTATCTATAGAAGTGATTGGGAAGTCACAAACATTACACCAGTCAAGGGTATGTGACTTTTAAGCAGTAAGCAATTACAAGAAGGCAAGCTATGAAACAACTGTTGGGTAAATTTTAGCTACGTCTATACTTCGTTAGAAAGCAGGCTTTTACTACATTCCTTGTCTTATGGACTTAGATTACGTGACTATAGGTGGTTTTACTTGGAGAAGCCTAGATCATTCAAGAACGTGAACAAACATTCACTTCCTATTTATTGTTGCCATTACTGCAAAGCCTGGATGACATCAGCATTGTTTGAAGACTGGTTTTTGAACTGTTTTATTTTGCAGGCAATACAACATCCCATTCAAGATTCTTCTTATCTTAGACAATGTTCCAAGGCATCCAAAGCATGTCAGGTGACATGCATCCTGATGTAAAAGTTGTGTATTTCCCATTGAATACAACCACACTCATTCAACCAATGAACCAAGGCATAGTAGCTGCATTGTAAGCATACAACTTATGCCAAACCTTTGCACAGGCTTTTGAAGAGACTGGATCAGGCCTAACATGCGGAGATCTTGGAAATGTTTTAACATTCTACTTGCTATCTGGAATATCACTGCAGCATGAGAAGATGTCACAGCAGTGCATGAACGGCATTTGAAGAGAGGTAACAAGATATTAGTCCTTAGGAAACAGCTAGAATTGGACATTGATGAAGAGGATATTCATAAGCTTGTTGGCATTGAGGCTGAAAAGCTTTCCAGTGGGGAGCTGATCAAACTGAAGGAAGAAAAAAGTAAAGAAGTTGATGCAGAGGAAGAAGAAGTTATACCTGAGGCATCAAGAGTGTTCACAGCAAAGAAAATGGCAGAGTCATTTGCTGCTATCAGCAGTTGGGTATGGATGTTAGAAGAAATGGATGCCAATTACAAGAGATTCACAAGAGCTGACAGGCAGAGGTACAGGATGCTCTTACTTGCTATAGAGAAATATATAATGAAAAAAAGAAACAAATTGTACTGTCAAAACTTGATATCTTCCTGAAGAACACTACACCTGCTAAGCTATCAACAAGTGTTGATATCCCAGTGCCTTCCTCGAGGCTATTCTCAAGCCTTAGAAGAGAGAGAACTGATGATGACCCTGTTGCTGTAACATCCTCATTATCCAGCAATTAATTATAGTTCAATGCATCAAACATTCTTCAGGTGTCAGTGTGCTTTCAGCTGTGTATGTTATTGGTGAATACCCATGCAACCATTGTGTTTTTCACTTTCAGTACAGTATTCAATAAGTTAGATGAGACAGTCAATATTTTATTATAGAATAGGCTTTGCGTTAGATGATTCTGCCCAATTGTAGGCTAATTTAAGTGTTTTGAGGCTGGGCTATAATATTCGGTAGATTAGGTGTATTAAATTATGGTATTTTTAACTTATGGGTTTATTGGGATATAACTCCATCATAAATTGAGAAGCATCTGTATTGCAATTGTGGAGTTCTTGCAGAATTCCATTTTGATCCTCTGATAGCCTTTTTGAGTCTCTCTGTATGGTTTTCCTAGTGGTTGCTCTAGTATCACAATATACATATGTAACTTATCACAGTCTACTGGTATCAACATTTTACTACTTTTAGTGAAGTGTGAACTTAATACCATTTAGACAATTTTCTATTCCAAGTCTTAAATATCATTGTCTTTAGTATCTGATGGTGTTCTAATTTTTACTTCAGTCATCACATATGATTTTGAAAACTCATGAGAAGGATACTGTTTTGTATGTACCAC
Source organism: Cheirogaleus medius (assembly GCA_008086735.1). Classification (NCBI taxonomy): domain Eukaryota; kingdom Metazoa; phylum Chordata; class Mammalia; order Primates; family Cheirogaleidae; genus Cheirogaleus; species Cheirogaleus medius. Next base: position 37,755,594 of record VBSM01002153.1, on the reverse strand, counting down.
TATACCACTATTTATGCTCTTTTCCTTATTCTTCCTTCCTTCCTGATGCTGTGTGATTCCTTCTTTTATCATTTCTTTCTGTGTGAAGAACTTTCTTCAGCCATTGCTTAAGGGTAGGTCAACCAGCAACAAATTTCTTTAGTTTTTTTTTTCATCTGAGAATTTATTTACCCTTCATTTCTGGATGGTTTTATCAGATATAGAATTTGCACTTGACAGTTCTTTTCTTTCAACACTTGAAAAGCATGTTACATTCTTTCTTCTGTTCTCTGTGGTTTCAGATGGGAAATCCACTCTCATCTGAATTGATTTTCTTCTATAGGTAGTGTGTCATTTCCCTCTGGATGCCTTCAAGATTTTTTCTTTGCCAGAATTTTAACTGTGATGTATCTTTCCATGGATTTCTCCGAGTTAATTCTATTTGGGATTTACTCAGCTTCTTGATTCCATAAGTTTATGCTTGTTTCCAAATTTGAGAAGTTTTTAGCTATTATTTCTTTGGATACTTTTTCAGTTATACACACACACACTTTCCTCTCATTCTAAGACACTGATGCTAATGTTAATTCTTTTCTTTTGTCCCGCTGTTTCCCGAGAATCTGTTCACTTTTTTTTTAAGTTTATTTTCTCTGTTGTTCAGATTAGGTCAATTCCATTGATCTGCCCTCAAATAATCTAATGACATCCTCTATCATCTCTACTATTGAGCCCATCCAATAAGATTTTTTATTTCTTTTATTGCATTTTTAAGTTCTACCATTTACATTTGGCTCTTTTTGTATGACTTCTATTCTTTTGCTAATGATTTCTATGTTTTCATTTGTTTCAAGAGAATTTGCAATTGCTGTTGAAGTATTTTTATGATGGCTGCTTTAAAATCCTTGTGGGATAATTCCGACACCTGATTCATCTTAGTGTTGGTATCTGCTAACTGCCTTCCTCACTCAGGTTGTGACTTCCTTGTTTTTATTATCATGGATGACTTTTATTGTGTCCTGACCATTTTGGCTATTATGTTAGGCAACTCTAGGTCGTATTTAGATATTTTACTTTAGCATGCAGTCACCTTATTTCAGTTTAGAAGTTCCTGACCTATTTTGTAGGCTGTGATTCCAATGACAATTTAATTCCCAAAGCTCCTGTGATGCTATATTTTGGTCTGCCATGGCTCTCACCTTTTCCTACTATTGCTGCTTGAGAGTGCAGAAAGAGCTTCCCTACGAGAGTCCACATGGTGTGTCTAGGTAAGGGAATAGATTCTCCGGCCCACAAGGATGAAGAGGTCTACCAACAACAGCATGTGAGCCCAGCAACACCAGCAAATGGGATCCATTGAGAACCCTGCTGACAGTAAGTAGCCAAGCAAAGTGCTCTCCTCTGCTGGCCTGAGACTCCTCTTCCCTCAGCTGGACATAGAAGACAGCCAGAGGTCAGCAGCCAGGGGGATTCCAAGGCAAGAAAAGCCTGGCCCAGAATGTGCTGCTTGCCCCTGTGGGTGTGAGACTTTACAAATGCACATGCAAAGAGATCCTACATGTGAGTCTCTGGCCCAGGAAGTGACTCTCCCATATGTAAATTTAATAGTAGACTATAAAAAAGGACTCTCTTCTCTCTGGGATGTTTTTCTTATGATCCTTTCAGAGGTTTAGAAAATATATGAGATTAGACTTGAATCACTTCCACCTTGCCCACGGAGTCATTCAAATCCTTCCCCTTCCCTCTATTTGCCCAAGGTCCCTACCCTGATCATTTCTAAATTTCCATATGACCCTCCACAAGTGCTTGCTTCCTCTACCTCACAACTCTTCCTGTTGAATGACCCACTATTTTACAAATGTTTATGTGCAATAGGATTCTCAGGCACAATGTCACTGCATGTCAGAGAAATGCTGAGTTAACCTGCTGGGCTGAACAAGGAAACATGAAGACCTGTTTCATCTTTGAATCCCTCTATGGAATGCATTCTTATTTTATTGAGGGGGTCTTTTTAATGAAGTCACATTCCTTGAAGGAGAAAAATTCTTCCATATTCACTTTATTCCATACCATCCTAGCATGCTGCTTAGGCTTCTATTTAGCACTTATATTGTTCTTAAGAAGGTAGCTAACACTTAATATCCAACTACTGTATGCTAGGTATTTTAAGAATGAATAAAAATTCCTGGCATTTCTTACTGCCTGCCATGCTGCAGGCAACTGTGGTAGCAATTTTAACAATATAACTTCATACCTATAACAACTCTCAGCATTGCATGACATGATCTATATTGTACAGATGAGGAACTATGTGGGTAAGTAACTTGTCCAAGGTCATTGGTCCAAGGTCAAGGTCATCAGGGTGGCGCTGGAAGATTGAATCCATGTTTCTAACTCTGACCCTCTTCTCTCTCCACACAGCCCTATTAATTATTAAATGATTTTCCTACTAGAGGTAAGGCTCTTAAAAACAGAAACCATTTTATCTATCTATGTTAATTGGAAAGAAATTACATCTCTAGATTCTCCATGACGGCCTGGGGAGGAAGAGGGTGCCCAGCGTGGAAGCGTGATCATTCCATTTCAAGCAGTCCTTTCCCAGCTTGAGCTGGGATACAAACAGCAGCTTTGAGCCAAGTATCAGGGCAGGGGCTGGTGAAAGCTAGGCGTAGAAGGATGGCCTTGAGGACTGGAGATGGCGGAGATGACTGGCCACACGATGGCTGGACAAAGATCCTTTAAGACTCCAGAGGTGTGATATTTAATTTTAAGTTGCTTACGTTGCTGTTGCTGCAACTCTTCCAGGTAAGTTCACTGCATGCACAAAAACATCAGGTGAGAGTCTCTGACTGATTCAAGAAAAGAATATGAGCCCATATTTTTATTGCCACCAGGGTAGAAATAAAAAGCTAAGTGACACAAAGAAGATGGCAAGTAATCAGGTAGACAGGCTGCCAGGGCCAGTGGTGTCCAAGGAGGCAGAATCCCTGGGAGGCCATAGAAGTCTTAGGGAGGCAACTGACTCTCTGCAGGGCTTGGAAGAGGACTCTGAGCTGATCTTATCTAAATCTCAGAAAAAGGGATCATCTGACCCCAGCCACATCTGTACCCCTCATAATGCCTGTGCATACTGTGTTTGTTTGAAACAGCATCCTTCAACTCCCAGGTCAACATTCCTGCTGGGCCCCTGGAGTTTTGAAGAGTTGATTTTTTTCCTTAATGAATAATACTCTTGACGCTTGGAAAAGAAGGCAATTTCTGAACCACAGTTGCCCCTGGAAAGACTTAACTCCCAATGTCCTGCCTAAGGCATCTTTAGTATGTAATAAATTAACTTCTCTGCATCTAGAAAGTACTGGCTATTTACTAGTACTATGTACTATGTACCATATACTATATGCTAGAGGAGAACTGAGGCAGCGGTCATGCAACTGATCTTCTGTGTTCTGTGCCTCTAGGTCTAAGCCTCTTTCTGGTGGTACCGCAGCCCCAGGACCCCTCCGGCTGTGCTGCTCCTTGTTTGCATGTGATTGGCATGGCCTCTTCTCCTTGTGAGCCCTTCACTGGTGCTCTGTTGTATTTCTCATCCTCACTCTACCCGGAATTTCCCATCCTTACTACCCGGAATTTCCCATCCTTACTCTACCCAGCTCCCAACCCAAGATGAGGAGCATGCTGTAAGTCTGTCTCCCAAGTGCAAGGGCTTGTGGCAATATTTGCAGAACGGGCAGCCATGCAAAGCAAAGGTCTTGCTGATGGCCTGCTGCTCTTCGCGTGGTCCCTAACTCTGCTTCCTTCCACGTTGCCCCCATGGATGCCATGGCAAATGGCGCTCACAGGGGCTCTTGAGCTGGGGTGAGTCATTGCTGACTCAAACGTGCCCACACTGTTTACTTTTAGGTACTTCATCAGCCTGCCCCATAGCTCTTTCATGACTTTAAAAATCTTTTATAGGTAATACTAGAATTGATTCCATGAATAATAGCATTTATTTCTGCCATGTCTCAGGCAATCTGAGTATGTATCTGTAACTGGATGGTCAGAGGGTTTCTTTCCCCATGGGGTCTCTCCTTAGCTCTTTTGAAAGCACCGAATTTTCTTGATAGTTGAAGAAAAAGGGAAACAGAGTAACAGACTCATAGGTCCCAGGCAGTATTGGGAAGGGAGACAGTAATGCCCTGGATCTGAGGCCCCATTTATACATTTGCAAGTGTATTGCTGCTCAATTCCCCAGTGAACTGTCACGCTGCCCTCTCCTGCCCCCCCTGTGCACGGGAGGGTATATGCATTGAAGGAGCTCAGGAAATGCCACCCCAAGATATGATGCTTCTGCACACTGAGCACTCTGAACGGAGGGCACTTGGGGAACAGTGATGCATCCCGGAGGCTTTCCCTGAGCTCCCCTTATCTGTCCAGAGATGACCCTTAAGAGGAAATCAGTTGTCATGAACCCCTCCCTGAGAATCTTCCCAACCAGGTCAGATCAACTTGGATCACAGGAGAGGAGACAGGAGGCTGACACCACATCCAGACAGACCATCACCTACTCTTCCGAGGGCTGCTTGGAACTTTTATTACCTGGCAGAGTTTTTACCTGTATAACAAGACAACTTTTATTCCCAATATATTTCCTTCCCTTCCCCCTCCCATAACTTGTATTACCACCTCCTCAGGTTCCCTGAGATCTTATTCCTTTCTATAGCTCGTATTTTGTGGGATTCCCCCTGTGTACATACGTAGGTACGTAATTAAATGCTTTTTTCTCCTGTTAATCTGTCTTATGTCAATTTAATTCTTAGCTTAGCCAAGAAACCCAAAGGGTGGAGGGAAGCCGCTTTTCACCCGCCCCCCCCCCACAGCATACCATAATCTAGAGTGGCTCGTCAGATGCTCTCTATTTTCAGAGGAAAATGTTTTATAAGAATTGTTTCAGTGATTACAGGTCAAGTTTAAATATCTTGACATTTTCCAAGATGAAAACAAGCACAAAGCAGAGAGTCTTCCAGGGCTGGTTGACCTGGACCACCCGCCTACGCAGCTCATTCCGGACGCCGGGGCAGGTGTGGCTCGCTGCCCTGAAGGAACGTGCCACACACACGTGCACGCGCGGACACATGCATCACACACACGTACACACACACAAATGTGCACGTGCACACACACAAATGCACAAGAATCAGCCTTTTCCACTTACTTCTTTTTCCGTCCTCGGCCGGGACAGCCGTCTGCCTGGTACACGTGCGCGCCACGTGACTCAAGGGCAGAGCAGAAGGCACAGACAAGCAGGCGAGGAAGGGACTGTTTTTTATAAAAGATCTTGAAAAGCCTTTTTGGAGGATGCCAAACCAAATTCTGCTCAAAAACCGCCTGGGAAGGAGTTGTCCAAAGACAGCCCAGGTTGTCTATCGCACCTTCCTCTCTGCAACGCTCAGCTCTTCCCTCAGCGGCACGAGTGGGTCGCGCGGTTTCTAGGCAGACACTTCGCCATTTAATTGCCTCCTAAAGACCAGCAACTTACTTCACCTCTTTTTACCTTGTGTTCCTGTCTATGAAAAGGACTTAGCACCTGCCTTACAGCACCCATGAAGCTTGAAGAGGTAATGCAGGCAAAGCCCTTCAGATGGATATTGACACTTCGAGATCATCACATCTCAACTATCGTATCAGGATCATTTCAAATATCAGCCTCCTGGGAGCCCTTCCTGACTTCGGAACTGTTGTCCTGGCCACTGCTTTTCTTCTTTCTGTGCCCCACTCCATTCGGAATCCCTTGGGGAGAAAGTCAGGAAACATCCCAAGGGAAGGTGCAGAGTGAATGGCCAGGTGCTGGCGTTGTTTACCCGATCCCTTCCCTTCCTCCTTCTGTCCTCTGTGCTTCCAGGTTAACGCCACGCCAACTTTCTTTCCCACCATCCCAGTGTTCCAGGCCGTCTCAGGGTGCCATCCAGCCCACACCCAGTATTCTGGGTGGCACCTTTACTATCAGGTGGGACCCCCCCCCCCAAAGCAGGGTTTCCCAGCAGCCCAGGGAAGGGGCCTGGTCCTAAGGGCATCTCACCCACGACATGCTTCCACGCCAGCACCCTGCAACGGACAGGGTTACTCCTTTGAATTATTGCAACACAACCAAAGTGTCACAAAGTGCTTCTCCCTGGTGGCTTATCTATACAGCGTGAGCATCTCTTATGCGTGAAGGTGCCTTCTCTATCTTCCCTGCATTCTCCTGGGACAAGGACTATGGGCACTGGGAAATTTTTAGATAAGCATTTTTCATGCGGTCCCTTAAAGAGCCGCAGAGCTTCCTGGGCATTTTACCATCTGCCCCCTGCCGCGACTTTCAGATCTCTGTGCTTTCCTCCTTCTCGACTGCACACTATCTTGAAAAGATATTGTATGAGGCTGAAAGGAAAAAGTAAAAGTGGTGGAAAGTAGTAAAGACCCCTTTGTGCATAACCACAGTAACATTTCGTTTTGGAACTATATGAATAGAGTGAGAGAAAATGGTGAGGAGGTGCACCGATCATTGTGACCCTAGGCGAATGTACTGGAGATGCTTCTGTTGTTTATACCTGAAGGGAGTAATTGACATATAGTCCAACTGGAGAACACTAACCTAGATGGGATAAAAGAATTTGACTATTTGACACAGCTTTTCCTGCAACTTTTTTTGAGACAGAGTCTCACTCTGTTGCCCGGGCTAGAGTGCCGTGGCATCAGCCTAACTCACAGCAACCTCAAACTCCTGGGCTCAAGCGATCCTTCTGCTTCAGCCTTCCAGAGTGCTAGGATTATAGGTGTGTGCCACCATGCCTGGCTAATTTTTTCTATCTTTAGTTGCCTGGCTAATTTCTTTCCATTTTTAGTAGAGACGGGGTCTCGCTCTTGCTGAGGCTGGTCTCAAACTCCTGAGCTCAAGTGATCTTCCACCTCAGCCTAAGTAGCTAGGACTACAGGTCTGTGCCACCACACACTGATAATTTTTCCTATTTTTAGTTGCCTGGCTAATTTCCTTTTATTTTTAGTAGAGACAGGGTCTCGCTCTTGCTGAGGCTGGTCTCAAACTCCTGAGCTCAAGCAATCCTCCTGCCTTAGCCTCCCAGAGTGCTAGGATTATGGGCGTGAGCCAGCATGCCCAGCCTGTCACTATAACTTTTGATCCATACTTTTACCTGCCTCTTAGACCTCCTGCCTGGAATGGCAATGATGTCTCAGATAAATGCCCAGCATCAGTTCCTAGACCTATCACCCAGTATAAGTGAATAAACTGGTCTTTTGAAATCAAGCGTTGGACCCTCCTAACTGCCAAGTTCTGTATTTTCTGAATTGAGAACCTAGGCTTGGCATTTGGTGGTCCCTTCAATAAGCCAGAAGTCCCATGGGAGCACCTCAGTCAAGGTATACCACTCCCTTGAGGCAACTCCTCCAGGTATAAATACCTAAGGAAGCCTTTGCAACTTACTGCCCCTAAGGATCCCTGGGGGACATATGTATATGCAATCAATATGTAGCTAAGTGAAAAATGAAGGTTCTCCATCAATATGGAATATTCTAGACCCAGTTAGCAAGGACACCTTCCGTGATGACAGCTGGAAAAATTGGGACTTCACCCACAAGGTGTAGAGGGCTTGTTAGTTACTTAGCTTGGAGTTGAAAGGAAGGTGGTTTCCTTAGTTGTTAGGCTCGCCACTCAGATCTCTGCATGAATCACAGTTCCGACAGAGCAAATTCCAGTAATTTTGTTTCAGCGCAAGTCCCTGCCTTGTTCAAGTCTCTTCTCAACCTGCGTAATTGCTGCCCCGTGGCAAAAGTGCCGCAGCCTGTTACTACTACTTCCCTCACACTTTACGAAATCAAAGTTAAACCGATGGCCTGTTTACATTCTTGGTTTGGCGTTGGCTGCCGCCTGAAAAAGAAAGGAACCTACATAGCCTGCCAAAAAATATTATCTCCCCTGCTAAAGACCAGACTCACGGAAGCACTGTGGCCTGAAGGGGCGATTCTGGTGAACTGATGTGAGTGCCACACTTTGAGAATAATCACACGAGAGGCTGGAGCTTTATTAAATTTCCCTGCTTAGCTTTGATCCACAAAGCATTCTGGCGAAAGGCCTGGAATTTTGGGCCCTAGTAACCAACTTAAGAGGGGTTTGTTTTCATGGACTTGGGCTAATAGCTTCTTCTAACAGGATTCCCCCTTATAAATTATAATTCCTCATTATAAACCCTTTCATCTGGCAAATGCATTGGCAGTCGTGGTCGTGACCATCACACAGCCAGAGAGTCCTCTGTGTAATGGTCTTTAAACGATGGCTCTCGCTAAGGGCTGGACCAGCAATGCTGGTACCTGAAGACGACACTGTGGAGTGCGCAGTAAAAGGAAGCAAAACTTGTCAAGTGCACGCCACCAGCTGCCGGGCATCCCCGCGGCAACGTGGGAAGCACAGAGAAACCTGGGCGCTGCCTTTGCCCCCAAACCTGGCAGTTCAGGCGGTAGAAGCTTGACCAACATCTTGGATAAATACCAACTGTGATTAGGCTCCTGGCAAGAATGGCTACTTCCTTGCTTTCTGGGACAGGGTGGATTCCGTCTTAGAGGAAGTGGACTCAGAATTGAGCTGAAGTTGAAGATGACATTGTGGTCGGAGCTGAAAGAGGTTATAGAAATGTTGGGAGAAGGTTTGCAGACCAGACTGGGCCAGAAAGGAGCTGATGGGAAAATCAGCTAGAATGGAGAGAGAATGCTGTGATAACCATAGCAAACCCTCGCCAGGGGTAGTGGCGCGTGCCTGTCATCCCAGCTACTTGGGAGGCTCAGGCGGGAGGATCACTTGAGCCCAGGAGTTTGAGAGCAGCCTGGGCAACATAGCAGAGGTCCCCATATCTTAAAAAGAGAGAGAGAGAGAGAAAGAGAAAGGAAAAATAATCCTACTGGACCCTTACACGGTATAGCCCTTGCTTTGGGCCAGCCACTATTCCAAGACCACGATACATATTTCATTTATTTAATCCTCACACCAGCCCTGTAAGGTATGTGCTATTCAAATGCCCCTTTTCATATGGGGAAACTGAGGTCAGAGGTGTTAAGTGGCTTGCCTGAAGTCAGACAGGTAATAAGTAGCAAAGTTGGGATTGAAACCGCACGGTCTCCCACTGCACTGTGTGCTCTTAGCTCGCAGGTTTCGCTGCGTCTCGGGGAGCTAGGAGCATGAGGTGTCAAGAGACCGTCAGAGAGGACGGGAACCTAATCCAGACGTCACACGAGACCTTGGCGGGCTGGGAGGAAGGAAGCAGCGGAAGTGTTCCAGTGGCTTAGTCACTTTCGGCTGACTCAGGAGGAGACAGCCCGGATGTGCTGGTTTTCTGAGAGCCCAGGCTGACCCGAAGAGTGGGAAAGGAGAGGCATTCCAGGATACTATGGAAGATTTGGAGGGAAAATCCAGTATTCTCCCCTTTTCTACTCACTCCTCCTGCTTCCCACTCTCATGTTTTCTTTCCTTGTTTTGCTTAAATAGCAGTGGTACCAGTTTCCTAACCGAGAGCCCTGACTCTTAACATTTCCACCCAGTTTAGACGCTGAACAATAAACATTTATAGTTTCAGGAGATGATGTCTCTAATTGGCTTTGAATCTATCAGAACCAGACCTTAGACAAGCCTGGTGGGAAAGGACCAGGACCTAGAAACACAGCATCCCAGTTGGCTAGGAGCAAGTTGGGACACATCCCGGGAGGGCTGGTAGGAGGAGGGGATGTGACAAGCAGTGGGCCCAGGCAGGCAGGCAGAGTGTGGCCGCAGAGACCAGCAGCTGCACTGGGGGCAGCCCAGGCAGATAGCCAGAATTTGGGGGCCCCAAAGGTGATAGCATATCGTGTAGGCAGAGCATGATGATGGGGCACCCAGCAGACAGCAGAGCTCAAAGTCACCTAGATCTATCTACAAAAAGCCGACTCTCTGTCCCCAGAGAGGAGTTCTGGGAAGACAGGAAAGTAAAATCTCAGCCTTGGGGAAACCAAGGAATGGGCAGATTTTCAAAAGAGCAACCCGAGCGCAGGAATCGGGGCAGGGCCCACTTACCGAAGCCGTGACTTACAATGGGGGTTTGCCGTGACAACAATACAAAAGAGGGGCCCTGTTGGATGAATGAAGGCTCAGGTCAGGATAGGCCTATATGCAAAATGAAGATGGATGAGTCCCCTGAGTGGCTGGGCTGTTGGGGCATATGACTTCAGCCGCAGCTGGGAAATGGCTTTTAGGGGCAATATCCAAGGCAAGTGGTCTCAAGTGGCAGTTCCAAGACACACTCAGCACATCACACAGCCCCAGCCTAGGACTTCAGCTGTGGGTGACCCAGACCCCAGAAACACCTACTGGCTGCCTGTGCTCTCTAGATACAAGGAGAAGGCCCAGGTTCAAGGCTTCCTCCCGAGAGGAGAAGCCCATGGACTCCCTTGGCTGCAGTTAGGGCGGGATGGGAGGCCATTTCATCCTAGCTGCTTCTTCTGTGGTCTGAGAATTGGAGGACTGTAAACCTGAACTTCAAACAAATAAGTTAGATGCTTAAACTTGTTCCTCTTTTTAACCTAATTCCTAGGGACCACAGGGAAGACACACAGGCGGACTCTACATGCTTCTCAAAGTGTGGCCTTGGAGCACCCGGTCACAATCACCCGGGCTCGGGTGAATCAGAAGCTCTGGAGGTGAGGCGAGGGAGCAGCATTGGGCACCCACACTGCAGGGGACCCTAATGAGTGCTCGGGCACATCCTGGGCTGCAAGCCTACTGTGGCCGCCCTTCCATCTGCCTGCCAGTCCAGGCAATGGAAATGGAGGCAGCCACACGGGGAGTGACCCCACACCTGGGGCAGGTACTTTGGACTTGATTTCCTGCATTAGCTGCTGGACAGGAGCAATCTCAGGGAGCCTGCACGTTCCCTCTGCAAACTCTGCATCCGACGACGCAAAGGGAAGCACAGCCCTGCTCAGCACTGCATTAAGTTGAGCTCAAAATATTTCCCCCAGATCCACCTGTTTAAGGGAGAAGCACATAAATAAAGGCTATTGTTGTCACTGCCACCTGCTTCCAGGTGCACATCCCTTTTTGGGGCGCTGCCATCACAGATGTCGGAGACACGTAGAATATGTGCTCATGCTCTGAAGCATGAGCGCCAATGTCAACTGCTTAAAGGGAAGTGATTCTGTCATTTCCTCATTCTTTAGGAACTTAATGGGCATCAAGAGGAAGCGTGTGGGTACATGTGTGTACATGGGCGTGTGTTGCTCCTAGTGTCCCAGGCCCTAGGTCCATGCTAGGCATGTGTGGGGGGGGACTCGACATATGTGTGCTGGATTAAGGTGGGAGGAAAGCTGGGTCATCACCCGGGCTCAGAATCCCGCACTGGCCTGCGGCACTGGCGGAGGAAGGGTTAACCTTCTGTCTCAGTCCAGATCACTTTGCACGAGAAACCTTACTAGTTAAGGTCAAAGTGGACTTATTGGAGGCTGCAAGGGTAGCTCAGAGAACCCAAGCACAGGGCCCGCAGCAGGGTTCACCGTGGGTAGAACAGCATCTGGAGATTCAGGAACAGGGGTTTCTCAACCCACTTTTTCCAAGGTTGCTTAGCTCATCTCTGCGTCTCTGCCCACATCTTCTTTTCTCTTTCTCTCTGCAAACGAATGTCCTCATTTCTCTACACGTTTGGATCCCACATGGCTTCCCCCCTGCCCCTGCCTCAATGTTAAATCCCTTCCTGTCTCAAGACCCTAGAGGAAATTATGCATCTCTTGGTCCAAATTCCAAGAAAGAGGATGAGAGAGGCCCATTTTAGTGGAAGCGCGGGGAACTCAGTGTCCAATCTGGATCCAGTTGACTGTGGTTTGGGGAAGTTTCCCTCTTCCCTCTGCCCATCCAGCTAAAACTGCAGAGGACTCCCTGAAAAGGGGTCTGGCAGATTCTGTAAAAAGGGGACCAGCAGCCAGAGAGGGACACCTGCCTGAGAAAGTGAATGGTGTCTCTCAGGCATTCATATGTGGCTGCGACTCTCAATGGAGACGACACCAGTCCTTGGTTGTCACTGCATCTCTTCTCTAAGAGGCAGTCAGAGGCTGCATGCAATCCCCACAAATGTTAGGACATGTGTTGCTTCTGACTCGAATGTCATATCGTGTTGCCCTTTCCTGCCTGTCACTCTCCCCTCCTCCTTGGATTGTTCCATTAACCTGGAGTGCTGGGTGGAGTCAGAAGTAGGGTTTACACCAATTTTTTGTCCCTGAACATAGCTTTAGGACAAAGGTTTCTCTGCCATCCTCTCCTTGGCTGAGACCCCCACTGTATTTTGTTACAAAGAAACGTATAGCAGTGTTTTAAAACTGTGTGTGGCACCTTTCACAAAGTGACCATTCATGGCCAGTGCTTGCTTCTGCTGATTTCAGAACCGTTGGACCCGCTCCCTGGCTTGAGTCCACACAAACTGGAGCCCACGGAGCCGGATGAGGGTCAGGAATGAATGGAGATCGGGTTCCATCGTTCGCCCCCCTGCACAGGCTCTGTCGTTGCCATTTGGTTTGTGCTCTGCATCCACAGTGTTTCAATATTTTATGAATGACACCTTCCAAGATTTGCTGGCCCGTGCTGGGACCTCCTGCCTCCCTGACATCCTGCTGTACTCTCGGGAAGAGGCACCGCACACAGGGAAGGTCCAGATGGCATTGGCTTCCCTCCACTCCCTCCAGCGCCTTGCCAAGCCAGACACACACAGGTTTCTGATCTCGCAAAAGTAGAATTATTGGGCTATTTCTTGTGGAATGATTATGGGGCCCCCATTCTATCAATGTCACCAGCACGCTAACTGGAGCTCCAGGTCTCCAAGGCCTCCTGGGACTCGCGGGCCTTGAAGATGCATGCACCCCCACCCCAACTGCATTCCAGCCCCAACTGGGCATTTCTACTGAAAGCGCACGCCTTCTAGCGGTGGCTGTCACCAGGCCTTTGAAACCACAAAGCTCCAGAACTGCGCGTTCCCTCGCGATGAAGCCGATGCAGTGGAAGAAATGCAGGGTCTGTGTTGCCCTTGTCTGCCCAAGTGCCCCGACTCCTGTCCCGGCACAGGACTGTACACCGAAAGAAAGGACGCTAGCCATGGACGCACGTGTGGCCCCAGCTTTGGGATACAACCCAGAGTGGGGTCCAGAGCTTGTCTCCAAGACAAGTGTGTCCACCCCAGTGGTTACACGAATGGTCCACTGGGGCAAGGGAAGAAATGATAGAAAGTCATTCATTATTCCCTGTCTTCCAATAGATAAAATGAATTATGCTTATTGAATACACATGGCGAGAGTAGCATGCATATAGAATTAATTTTTAAGTTTTGCTCTCTCTTTGTTTTAATTTTTTCTGATGGAGAACATGATCCAGAGCATCTGGAGACCCGAGACCCGTGGCTCAGAGCAGGGGTTCTGGAGTCAGAGTTTGCCGTGAGTCCTGGCTCTGCTGCTCTCTGGTTGTGTGACCCCAGGCTAGGCACTTAGCCCCCCGGAATCCTTGTTTCCTCATTTGCAGAGTGGACTTGGCAGAAGACCCTCCTGCACGAGACTGTTGGGATGACATGAGACAGTCCAACGCAAGCACAGCACCTGGAACACCAGAAGCCCTGGCCGAATGTCAGCTGTCGCTGTCACTGCTACTGTCAGGTCGATTCCACGTCAAACGGCAAAAGCTGAAGCCCTCTGGATGGCTCACAAGCTCAGCTGGGGTCCACAACGTGGCACTTCTCCACTCATTCCCATTTCTCAGTCTAGGGTCCTGAGTTGGCATGTACGATCCAGTGAACGGGTGCCTTTCTAGGAGGACTATCCATCTACAACTTGATCCAAAGAAACCAGACATTGTCTGCTAGTCACGCCTCACTGGACCTCCTGTCTTGTCCCAGATCATGATGGAGTTGGTGTCAGGTTCCAGTGCAATGCCCTACAGCGAGAGGGGAACCATGAACTCAGAATAGTCATCCTGTTTCCTCTCTTTGGTTCATCCCACATCTTCTCTGTCCTGGTAGCATTAGGTTCAGAGACAGACACGACACAACACGCAGGCTGAGGGGGGAGGAGGGAGCCAGAGATGAGACTGGCACTGGAAGGAAGCACAGCGCATTGGGCTGGGAGTTCCTCTGGACCTGGGCAGATCACAGTTTGTCGCCAACCTTCCCACTTACTGGCTGTATTACTTGTCACAGTTATGCCATTTTTCTGTGCTATTTGGGATAACGCAAGCAGCCACAATAGATGAACTTCAAAATCTTAGTAGTCTGGTATGATAGAAGTTTATTTTTCATTTATGTTTTCATTCCAATCCACGTGTTTCTGGTTGGAGGACAACTTCTCTCCACATCCTGATTTGGGGAAGCAGCTTCCCTGGTCTTGTGGCCCCACCATCCCCGAGGTGGGGAGGGAGAGTGGAGAAGGGTGTAAGGAGAGCTGGGAAATGCAGTCCCTGGTGGCAGCCACTTGTCAGAGTCAACTGAGAACTCTATTACAGAAAAGGCAGAGGTCAGGGGACAAATTTAGGTGGAAAGTAAGCTATCTGCTCCTCTCTGGGCCACAGAGTCTTCATCAGTAAACGTGGTGATGACAATACTCCCCAGCTCACATGGCTGGTGGGAGGATGGATGGGAATCCTGCAGTATCATTAGCTGCTATTGTTAATGTGAGGATCTAGAGCTTGCTGTCATTTGCCAAAGTTGAAATGAAGGCTGCACGTGGGAAATGAATCCAGGTACCTCCGGGGGCGCTGGGCTCTGGAGCTTCAGAAGGGTTCCCGGTGCACAACCTGTCCCTTTGTCCGAGCCCAGGGTTCATCTCACCTGGCTTACCTGAGGGGCGGGTAGACAGGTGCTGGCTGGCTGTGGCGCGCACACCACTTTAAAACCCCTCTGTTCCCACCTCCAAAGTTGTCCTCACAGCCTGCTGCTCCTGGGATCCTCCTTCTAAAAGCAGCCCTCTCAGGAGGCACACTGATGAGTTATCCAAACCGGCGACCTCTGCAGCAGCCATATGTGGCCCAAGGACTCCCAAGCTCAGCCATGCCCATCTGCAAGAGCGCTGGCCACCCAGCCACACCTCCTATCTCTCTGCTCAGCCCTTTGGTTCACAGCTCCCCTCCACCAGCTCAAATAACAAGTCTGCTGCCTACACAGATGCTCATCTGGCTAAGAAATGTCTGCCTCCTCTTCCAGTCAGCAGCCTGTCTCTGCAAGGAGCTCCCCGTGCACCCTCCCTTGTTGGGGAGAAGGCAGAGTACCGTAGGGAATTTGGCTTCACAAAGGGCACAGTTGGATGAGTCCTCCAGGGCAGGGCTGCCTGGACATGCCCAGAGCTATTTTGGAACAGTGACAGGAGGTGATGACAATCCATCTCAGAATCCAGCCCCCCTGGAAGAATTTGGCTGTTGCCTAAACCCTGCCTTGGCCCTGTCCTGACCTTTCCTGGCCTCACCTGTCCTCCCAGCCAGATTTGCGGTGCTGGATCAAATTCCCCTATTTGAAACCAGCGCCAGACCAGGCATGTGGGCACCCTCAGTGAGCTCGTAACTTGCCAGCCCCTTAAATAAAGCCCTTTAAATATTTGCACAATAAAAATTTAGTAGGGCCAAAGGGAAAATGAGAAACAGATTTCCTTTATTATTCATTTTCACTGGCTAAAAAATGGATGTTCTAAAAAATTTAAAAATAAAAACCAAAATATATGGTAGAACATGCCCCATTGTTTCCTAGAATTCTCCTCCTCTTAAGTCTTTCCTGATAATTCTGAAAGGAGATAGCTCTGAGGAGGCATATGCAAGAGTTTGAAATCTAAATAAAACAAAACTCATTCTAAATTCATAGCACCACATTATGCTTATTTGTTTCCAAAATTTCAACTGACCTAAGCTATCAGTTTTTAGCATGTGTGAATGCACGCAAATACAACTCATGCTGGGAAGATGGAAAAAGTCTGCCTAAGTGAGAAATGGGTAGACCTCTTCCTTCCTTTTCTTTTTCCCTCTCTCCCGCTTCTTTCTGTTATTTTGTCTGCTTGATTTTTTTGTTTGTTTGCTTGTTTCTTTGTCCACTCTAGATCATACCCACATAGGTCAGAGGGGGGCTTGGCGGACCTGAGTTAGCTAGATTGACGGTGGTGGGTGGTTTTTTGTCCTTAGGCAGATTCCCACAAGGAACATCTCCTTCTCTATCTATTTTAGAAGGACCCTCTCCCTTTCCTTCCTCTCTCTGTCCCCACCCTCACCCATGACCCTTTCTCTTCACTCCAGCTCTTAAGCAACTGTGCATGGTCTAGATATGTCTCCCATGATGAGTTCCTGAACCGAATCCTACTACTTTAACAGCTATAAAGTAGGGGGTGGGGAGAGTGGAGGATGTTGTTCACCTGGATTCAAACAGGCCCAGCCCCTTTCTAGCTGTGTGGCCTTGATAAGGCATTTAGCCTCTCTGTGCCTGGGCTCAGCCAGCTGTATGAGGGGTGTTGACCTTGAAGTAGTGCAGGAAATTTCAACCCAAAACATGACTCCTTGGTAGAAAGAGTATTTTTAGTTGAAGCCCCTTAGAGATCAACGAGCCCTAGAAGGGGCTTTCCCTCTATCTCCATAAAGACCAGAAAGACCCATCAAGAAGAATGATTGTCTTTTCTTCCCCTCCCGATTATCTCAATATCTATCGCAGGAAAGATGATCAAGAATGCAACCAGACCTGGCCCAACCCATTTTAAAGATAAACCTGTCTCTCAGGTTAATTTAATTTCCAAAAAGAATCATTTATTTATAAGTCAACCTGTTTCCTGGCATCCATTCATTCTCCCAAGTATCTATTCATCCTCCCTGGTAATCATTTATTGCCCCTCAACAGAATTACCTACATTCCTCATCTCCTCTCCCCTCTGAAATGAAGATATATAGGTATTTGGGTCTCACCGGGACACTGGGCAATCACTCCGTGATTCTCCCCATGTGCAGGGTAACAATAAAATTTGCATAGCTCTGCTCTTATTAATCTGCTTTCTTGTGACTCGATTTTTCAGCGAGCCTTTGGAGAGTGAAGGGGAAGTTTTCCATTCGCCCCAAGAACCTAAAGGAAAAAAACTGAGGCAATTTAATACAAGTAGAGAGTTTACTTGGGCCAAGTTTGAGGATTGCAACCAAGGAGCATAGGTTTAAGTTGCCCTGAATATATTCTGCAAGTAGCAACAGTTACAAGTG
The DNA here is from genome assembly GCA_008086735.1 of Cheirogaleus medius. Lineage (NCBI taxonomy): Eukaryota > Metazoa > Chordata > Mammalia > Primates > Cheirogaleidae > Cheirogaleus > Cheirogaleus medius. Next base: position 37,738,382 of record VBSM01002153.1, on the reverse strand, counting down.
GGTTTTTAAAGGAAAACAAGAGGCAGTTCCTAAGTTGTTTGCCAAGAATTTATATTAAAATAACATAAGCTGTTGATCAGCAATGTTACTGAAACTCAGCCACTTGTCCTCGAGGCCACATCAGAAGAACAAAAACAAGTGGTTTGGGGAGGAGGAAAGAGACATTTTATTACTTTGCTGGCAAAAGAGGAGGATAGAGACTCCTGTCTGAAATGCCATCGTCCTAATAATAAGCAGAAACACAGAGCTTTTAAAGGACGGACTCTTAGCTTCAGATAATTACTGTTCAACTACAGTTGGAGATTCTGATCCTCCCATCTCTATTGAAGACAATCTCCTGACCTCCACCCAGAACCTCCCTTTACCAGGTCAGGCTGGGCCATCTCCTTTAGCACAAATAACAAAAGACTGATCCTGCCTCTCCCAACCACTGGTCAGAGGCAGGGATGAAAGTTTTAGTTCTCAAAAAGGAGTGGAAGATGTTTTAAAGAGACAGAAAATATTTTTGCTGTGTTTTTCAGGCCATTCCCTCTGTTACATATTTTTCACTCCCAACATTTCCCTTCCATATCTATGGGAGGATGGTGACTACTCCATTACAGCAAGACACTGTTCTTTGTATCACAGATACCAGCACCAAGAAGATATCGGTGAGGTAGCTGGTTAGGAAAAAATGCCTTTATACAATTGCCCCCAGGCATGGGTGCAGTGGTGGGACCCAAGTGCCATAGGCATGTCTCTGTGGGCTTGATAAATTTTGCATACCTTACAGAACTCAGACTGCTCTGAGCTATTTTTCTTTTCTCAGGGGCAATAACCCCACCTGGCAAAGATTTTCCTGAGGGTTCCAGTTAGCACAGGCACAGTGCCTGGCACTTAGGAGGCCCATAACACATGGGTACTACTTCTCTTATCCTACTAGGGTCATACCAAAGACCACCAGGCTGGCTCAAAAGTAGAAAGGAGAGCCTTATTGGCAATAGCAGTTTGCAAACCAGGAATAGACAATCTCCAGTGTGGATGGAAGGCACTCTCTCTTCAAAGAGGGAAAGGGCAGATTGGGTTTTTATGCCTCACTGGGTTGGTATTACACAAGAGTCATACATATTCAGCAGGTTTGGGAGAAAAGCTATGCATATTTATGAGGGGACTTGGGCGCATGCACAATAGGTAAACATATATGTAACATACAACCCATGTTCACTTTGGGGCAGGGTTTTAGTGCTAAAATGAGGTGGAATTTGACTCTTTACATCAAAAGGTGAACTATAGGACACAAGATAGTTTGCACACAGTTTGCATCAGCTATCTGAAACTAGATTGAAGTCTGCAGTTGTTTACCAGGGAAGAAGGTTTGCAAGGCCCATTTTCTGCTCAATCAGAGTTTAGTGGTCTCTGTTGTAAATCAGAGTTAAGAGGGAGCTGATAATTTGCCTGGTAACTCCAATGTGAGGAAGGTTAGCAAGAGTGTGATTTTTCTTGTAGCCACATGAATTTAGAAATTTGCCATGCCAACCAGGCCCTGGGCCCTGAACCTTCAACCTGTAGGTCATTTTTGTTTCCTTAACTTTAGAGTCCATCTTATTGATGAAGGGGTGTCTATTTTTGTCTCTCAGATCATATTAGTTCCAAGACTGTCTTCCTTGAAAGTGATATCAAAGTCCCTCGCCATTTATGTAAAAATCTCAGGTTCTTATCTTATGTCTATGATTGCAAGACATGAATTCTGATTTTCCCCCTTTAGCAGCTACTGTCTCTGAAAAGCCACATCCTGATCCTATTAGATGAAATGAACAATAAATGGCTTCTAGTCAGTGTGGAATGTGGATGGGGACCCGGTGCTGAGCACACCACCCAAAGCTCCATCTCCTGCCTTGATGATGTCACGACAAACACACCAAAAGAGAGAGATGACAGGATTGTTACAATTGTGAATTACAATAAAATATTAAGCCCTGCAGCTGACTGAATGAATGGATCCCTTCTTGGCCATCCCTTCTATTAGGGGCCTCAGAAATACCCTAAAGCTGAGTCATTGGCCATGTAAAGGGAGGTCAGACCTGCCTCATTATGCCCCACTCCCTTCTCAGAGATGTCCTTTGTAACTCACTGACAGGCCTAAGGCTCTGCAAGACAAAGCTTAAACCACTCCTGCAGGTCTTCAGTTTACTCAACAGATCATTTGAGTTTTGCTAAATGTCTGGTGGCTTGTCTCTGATTAATAGACATCCTTATCTTAAGTCAAAACATTCTAAGCCTTTAGATAAAATGTCATTTCTTTAACCAACTATAAATCAAAGGATCTTTAAACTCATCTATAATCTGCAATGCCCCTGCTTCAAGATGTCCAGCCTTTTCAGGCCAAACCAATGTATGCCTTCTATGTATTGATTTATGACTTTACGTGTAATTCCAGTCTCCCTGAAATGTATAAAACCAAACTTTAACTCAACCATGGGGAGGTGACTTGCTCAAGGCTTCTTGGATGTGGCTCTCTGGGCCATGATCATACTTATTTGGCTCGGAATAAACCCCTTTAAATTATTTTACAGAGTTTGGGTTCTTTTCCATTGACACCACTATTCTTCTACCATTATTCCCTGGTGTGGGGCGGGGTAGTAGACATCACAGTTTCTTTAAGAAGCATTTGAGGAGGCTCAGAGCCCTTGGGCGGTGTCACTGTAGGCTGGCCAGTCTCTTATGAGAGGCAACTAAGCCCAAATCCCTATGCTCCCTGCAGACAATAATGGTGGCAGAATAGAGATATGTCCCAAGGGAGGAACATGTTCCAGGAGGGCGGATCTGGGCATGTACACTTGTGGAAAGTTGTAAGGCACTTGCCACCAGATGCTTAGGGGACCAGAACAAGATGCTGGATGCTTGGGAGTGGAAGATGCTGGAAGAGGTCAGGGGGAAAGGCTGGTGGTAGATTTTATCAACATTCCTCTTGTTTTTTTCTTGATTCTGGCTTAGGGACCCCCCAAATTAAATTGGGCCTTAGTAGCCAGTTGTGGTTTCTATATCTTTATAGACAGTGGGTAAGGAAAGGGTCAGAGAACAGAACAGACAAGCATCCCTGCTGCACAGGCCCATTCATTCCAGGGTTGGGAGGAAGAGTCTCCACAGTCATGTTAAGGGGGGTGCTACCCTGCTGTTCCAGCACTGAGCAAAGGGCCTGACTCCCCAAGATTACTGGCTGCCCCAAGAGAACACGAGAGAACAGGTGGCATGAACCAGTGTCCACAGGTGCGGCTCCCTCCCAAGAGGACAGATTAGAAGCAGGAGAGGCAGGTATGCACCATCTTGCAAACGAGCAAAGAAAGCAACCAACACCTGCGAGGAAGACCAAACTGCCTACTGAAACAATCACACATTAGAAACATCACATTCTACCAAGGAAAGAAAACATACAGACGCTGAAATGCCCACTGTGATTGGGGAATGATTCCATATAGATTTTTCTCTTAGGAAAATCCATGCTGAGACTTCGAGGGAGAGAAAAGAAATATGAACAGAACAACATCGTGTGTGACTTGCAAGGTAGTTGCAAAGATAATGCCAGTGAAAAGGGTTAAAGGAATAGAAGGGCTTTGACTAATGCATCAGGGGAAAAGAGATACTGAAGTGAAAACAGGTCCACAAATAAATCAGGCTGGGCATGAAATTAATGATGGGTCTGAAATGGCCAAGATATTGAACTCATTCTTCAAACCCGTCTTCAGCAATAGCAATGAAAAGGAAAATGCAGACAATGAGGAAGCAATAGAAACCTTTTGAAAATAACTCCTGGCAGAAGTGGAAGTCGGACTCCTTGGAACATCTAAGCACCACACTGAACAGGCATAGACATACCCCTTGGGGATAAAACACATTTAGAATAATGGCTGAAAAAGGGCTTTGCCATCATTATTGTTATTTTAAATAAATAACATTAGGGGAGGTTCTTAAAGAAGATGCCCAGTATTCTTGGTGGAAACACAAAAAGGAGAAGAGAGGAGGGGGAGTCAAAGGGAATAGTGACCCCTCTTGTCCTGTATAATGTCAACTACTGGGGACGATTGGGACACACACATTGAAGGGAGTCTAAATGCCGAGAAGGCTCAGAACCATTACGGTTCTTTTGAATCAAATTGTGTTTTCAAAAGTGGTTTCACTTCCTCTCTCTCTCTCCAAAAATGCCAAACGGATGAAGACAAATGCTGCTAACTGGGTCTATTTGCATTTTTAGTGCATCTCTCTCTGAACGTCGTAGAACAGAGTATTCAGAAGGATGATGCTGTGACTGTTTCTGCACCCTCCCATGAATCTGTGTGATAAAAGGTGTGTCTGCCACTGCGGCCCCTGCTCAGGTCTTGGGCCTGTTTCAAGCCAGGGATCTGCATGGTGTCTTTTCACCACCTTCTTTTGGCAGCTCCTCTTCCCCTCCGTCTGCAAGCACATTCGTTGCTCTGTCTTATCCTCCCACCCCCCACACACCATTTCCATCCTCTGGTCTCCCCTTGCATCCTTGCCAAGTGCTCTAGGCTGGGCCTTTTCTTTTCCTCTTCCTCTTCCTCTTCCTTCTTCTTCTTCCTCTTCTCTTCTCTTCTCTTCTCTTCTCTTCTCTTCTCTTCTCTTCTCTTCTCTTCTTTTCTTTTCCTTTTCTTTCTTTTTGAGACAGAGTCTCACTCTGTTGTCCAGGCTAGAGTTCAGTGGCGTCATCATAGCTCACTGCAACCAAAAAACTCCTGAGCTCAAGTGATCCTCGTGCCTCAGCCTCTGGAATAGCTGGGACTACAGGCACTTGCCACGATGTCTAGATAATTTTTTGTATTGTTAGTAGAGACAGCTGACCTCCTGACCTTAAGCAATCCTCCCACCTCAGCCTCCCAGAGTGTTAGGAATACAGGTGTGAGCCACCGCGCCCTTAGGCTGGGCCTTTTCCCCGTCATACCCTCTTAGTGCCAAGCTAGCTATGGAACGAAACACAGAGTTATGCTAACTAGTGAGTGGGTTAATGTGCCAGTGTTAGCAACGCCCTTAAATGATAAAGTCTTAATCCAGAGAAATAATTCACAGTGGTAATTCAGGGTCTATGGCAAGATGAGGGAGATGGTTTAGGGACAGGGATCCTGTTTGATGGACTCTTAAGTCACATTAAAGACAGTTGCTTGTGAGTTGGGTTGATCCAACTCCAATGACAGCCATTCCTTAGGGCTCGAGCCAGGGCAAGGATGTGACTTTCTAGTCAGGGACCACATGAACATGTATCAGGAACATGAAGAAGAAGTCTGCTTTAATATCTCTATTAAGTCCTACTTTATATCTCAATGATCTCATTACCAATCTTTCAAAGTGAAGAAGTGACAGTGAAATAACCTCATTTGTGTAAATCCCTACATATTACCACCAAACGTGAGGTAATACATTTATTTGGCTATAAATAATGGACTTAATTTTGCTATAACCTATTTGGGTGTGTATGTAAAATCTATACACACACGAGGTTATTTACTGATGAAGATTATTACATGTAATAGATGTACTCTTAAAAAGTTGTGTGTAATTATAAATGCATACCATTTTTAAACGCACTAATGGATACTGCTATTTAAAGAAAACCTGTAATGAGCCCTATGAAAACTAAGAGTTCTTTATGAAATGATTAATCATCTCCAAATTTTGAATCTTTAGACTATCTGTTCTTTATGGCACAGTTTACTTGATCACACACACTGTGTACCAGAACTTTTTACTTTATATGCATGGATAATATGTCATATGTACTATTACCCATGCATATGTAATAGCTACATACCCCAAAACCATCATCTTTCATTCCTGCTGTACTCTCCAACTATGAACACTCGGGTCCTACTGAGGGCCAGTGCATTTGGCCCCCTGACCTTTTACAGGAAGGATGCACCCTTTGGATCAAGGTAATGCAAACATAGCAACATCACTCCCCATGGTAGGTAATTCTAAAGAAATAGCACCTTCTGGAAACTGAGTCTTTTTGCTATAACATTTCCTTCTCTGCAAATTTTTTTTTTTTTCTTATTTTGCTTCTGATTTTGTCTGGGACCAGGGAGACCTGAGAAGATCACTTCAGATGAAAATGTTGCTGGTTAAGCTTGGTTGAAAAAAAGGAGGAATATAACCTCACAGATTTAATTGCAATTTCCTGCCCAGCTTCCTGAGCAGGGGCTTTCAGATTCTTTCAGCCCAGTTATTTATTATCTGGGCTGATTGTATTTGTAGGTCACTGACTGTTACTTTATTCTGTTGCTGCTTTTATGAGCAAGTCCAAAACACTCCCAGTCTTAAAAATGTGAAACGATTACATCTGCAATTTCTGGGCTGGCTATAACTGCCATATAGGAATGTGTCTTAGGAATGCTCTTAATGTAGGATTAAGATGTTTAATTTATAGAAAATACTGTTTGACAATCACAAAGTCAGTAGAGGAAGGGAGGGAAAAAGCTAGTTCCAATCTCAGATATTTCCTTTTATTTCTCTTTTGACTTAATGCTAGTATCTTGGCAACACTCTGGCTTTTCTCTGTATAAAGAATCTATGGGCCCTTGAGAGAGATTTTCTTCCTATAACATTAAATTACTTCCCCTGCATGTTATTTCTTGTTGGTTACCATGAAAGGCCACCCTCAGTGATGTTAGCCATTGCCCAGAATATCTACTGGCTCTTTCTCATCTATTTGCATATGTCTTCCATACTGGTCTCACAACTTCTGTTATAAAAGCCTACTTGCTAGTAGCAGCCAGTGGTCTGAAACCCAGGACCTTGTATAATATACCTTGACCCAGGATTCAGAAAATATAATCACAATATTTACAAGCAAAAAAGTTCAATGATGCTACATCAAAAGTGGGAGAGGCACAGACACACCCAAGCAAAGAGACATGTAGCTCCCCAGAATCAGACACAATGATGGTGTATCTGCAGCTACATTAGATGATGCAGCTCCAGCTGACCTCTTAAACCAGCACTGGGAACAAGCCTCGGGTTACATTATCCTCAGAGCAGGAAGGAAAATTTTCCACCTTCTCACTTACACATTCACAACGATTCCCGGAGGGCTTCCAATGTAATGTTCCAAATAAGAGGGTGGAAAAGCAAATCATATTTTTGTTCATAAATTTTTGAGTTGGTGCATTTATTTGTATGATATAGTTAAAATGTTAATGATATTCAAAATGAATGGTGTGTAATGAATTTATAAATCATCTCATTTATATTTCTTTTTTGTTTTGTTTTGTTTTTT
>VBSM01002153.1:37701282-37731021 GCA_008086735.1 Cheirogaleus medius | reverse complement strand
AAAAGACCTCTACAAGGAGAACTATGAAACACTGAAGAAGGAAATAGCAGAGGAAGACCATAGGTGGAAGACCATACCATGCTCATGGGTCGGCAGAATCAACATTGTTAAAATGTCTATACTACCCAAAGTGACCTACAGAGTCAATGCAATCCCTATTAAAATACCATCATCATTTTTCACAGATATAGAAAAAATAATTTTATGCTTCATATGGAACCAGAGAAGACCCCATATAACAAAAGCAATCCTAGGCAATAAAAACAAAATGGGAGGTATCAATTTACCAGACTTCAAACTATACTACAGGGCTTTAGTAATTAAAACAGCTTGGGACTGGCCTAAGAACAGGGACATTGACCAGTGGAACAGAACAGAAAACCCAGATTTAAAACCATCCTCATATAGTCATCTAATTTTTGACAAAGCAGACAAAAACATACACTGGGGAAAAGAATCCTTATTCAATAAATGGTGCTTGGAAAACTGGATAGCCACATATAGAAAACTGAAACAGGATCCACACCTTTCACCTTTCACAAAAATTAACTCACGCTGGGTAATAGACTTGAACCTCTATTACAATTCTAGAGGAAAACATTGGAAATACTCCTCTAGACATTGGCCTAGGCAAAGAATTTATGAAGAAGACCCCAAAGGCAATCACAGCAGCAACAAAAATAAATAAATGGGACCTGATCAAATTAAAAAGCTTCTGCACAGCCAAAGAAACTATCAAGAGAGCAAACTGACAACCCACAGAATGGGAGAAAATTTTCACAAGCTACACATCTGATAAAGGGCTGATAACTAGGATCTATTTAGAACTCAGGAAAATCAGCAAGGAAAAATCAAACAACCCTATCAAAAAGTGGGCAAAGGACATGAACAGAAACTTTCCAAAAGAAGACAGAATAATGGCCAACAAATATATGAAAAAATGCTCAACATCTCTAATCATCAGGGAAAATTCAAAACAAAACCACAATGAGATATCACTTATCTGCATTGAGAATGGCTTTTATCAAAAAGTTCCAAAACAATAAATGTTGGCTTCATTGTAGAGAGATAGGAACACTCATACACTGCTGGTGGGACTGCAAACTAGTTCAGCCTCTGTAGAAAGCAATATGGAGATATCTTAAAGCGATACAAGTAGATCTACCATTTGATCCAGCAATCCCATTACTGGGCATATACCCAAAAGAACAAAGGACAATCTACAAAAAAGACAACTGCACTCGAATTAGATTCCCTATTTCATAGCACATGCCAAGATAAATTCCAAGAGAATTAAAGATTTAAGTGAAAAAAATAGCAAACTGGAAAAAAATTTTGAGTTCTTCCAGGAGACAAAGTTTAATATCTTTAATATATAAAACCTTCCTATAAATAAATTAATAGAAGAGGTATTCCCTAATGAAAAAAAGGAATAAAACATGCCGAGTGGATGGCAACTCATAAATGAAGACATGAAACTGACCAATAGACAGATGAGAAAATGTTCAAACTCATAAATAAATTAAAAAATACAAATTGAAAAATTTGAAATACTACATTATCCCATAAATGATTTTATTTTAAATGGTACTCAGTGTTGGTGAAGATTCTAGGGAAGAGTGAATCTACCTTATGTACATTGCTCTTTGGGGGTTGGGGCCACTGGGTCACTCAAGGTCAGGGGCACCAGAAGATGCCATTCACATGGAATATACTGGTACCCCAGGATGGAGACTGGTGAGCTACTTGCCAAACCCATTTTTCTTTCCTTCTGGGATTTCAGCTACACAAATTTCCCAGCCTTCCTTGAAGAGATACATGGCCATGTAACTGAATTTTGGCCATAGGGAGATGGGCAGAAGTGAAGCCCATCTTCTAGGCCTGCCCATAAATGCCAGGCATGTGATTTTCTGAGCATCCTTCCGTCTGCTGACTGGAGGCAGAGAACCCAGAAGAATACTCCAGGGCTTTACATAAGGCACAAGATAGACAACTCCTGAGTAGGGAGAGTCCCCCTCACCACCCTATTACAATTTTATTCTTTGTGGACAAGAAATAAAATTCTTTGTTTTTAAAAAACTTTGTTTTTAAAATTCTTTGTTTTTAAAACTGTGAACATAAAGGAAAATTCTGTCTCCGTTGTCGTCAATGGGAAGCAGGTTTCTGGTATGATCCATGTGTCTCTTCTTCATTCTGCGTTTCCCCTGAGAGATGAAGTTACCCTCTGCCTCCCAGTCGCATGGCAGACCAGGCAGCCTTTCTGCATTGCAGAGGACTGATGAATTTGTGTGAGGTTAGGGGAGGGACATCCAAGATAACCTGAAAAGATGAACCTTGGGGATTTCTCACAGGCCGGCTCAGCCGGGGTCCTGAGGGACACAACTTGCTTTGTACTTTCTCTTACAGATGTTTATTTCACAGCTTTCCTCGGACTGATCTTTGGAATGTGCAGCTGCCTGAATTGTGCACACTGTCCGAGCTGGATCGAAACCAGACGGCCTGCCCAATCCATCACCTTGGATTTGCACTAACAAAGAGGAAAACCAAACAGTAGCTGTGATCCTCTGTCCTCTCTCCTTTTGTGTCACTGTTATGATTTCATGCCTTTGCAATAAATCACACGTCCACATCTGCCCTCACGCCCAGTCAGCCTGTTTCCACTCAGGGACACGGAAAGAGGGAAGTCTGCAGTAGATGGACGCTAACATCCTATAAACCTGGCATTCCTAGTCACTTGCTCTTATTGCATCACTCCATTGTTGACAATTTCTACTGAATCCCCATTTCCATAGACGATAATGTCCTCATGATGGAGCCTGGATTGAATGGAAGCTTTAATTTGCATTTTTAGCCAGACTCCACCCCTCCCTCTCTGTTCAACTTGGCCATGAGGTTCTCCAGTGGAGGGCCCTGTCTTATTGTTGTGGGCATAACATGTAAGAGATGCCAGACACACGGTTGTTGGGAAGAGAACTGAAGCCCCCATCATCTCAAATACCTAGTGAGTGAATTTGGAGAGATCCTGGCAGTAGATGTCGTTGGAATGGTGAGCAGAGACTAAGAAATCTGAGTGCTGGAGCTAACTCCCTCTCCAGTTGTACCAGTCAAAGTGCCCTGTGGTCTCTCACAGTAGCCAGCGAGAAGAGGGGGTCTGCCTCGTGCCTGCCGATGCGTCCTTCCCAGAAGTTCATGAGCCCTTGCCAATCTTATTACACTCAGCCTCAAGCTCTGCAGTAATGAAGGCTCCCTGTTTTGCAGGTGGTCTCGCCGCAGGCAGGCATTGCGATCCCATTTCATTTTCTCCACCTCCTCTGTGAGCTCAAGAAAATGAACACGTATGTCATCGCTGTTTATGTATTATAAATGCTAATGCCACAGTGTGTCGTACAAGATGGAAAACAAATGCATTTACCTGTGATAATGCATTCATTTAATTTAGATGCTAAATACAAAACGAGTAATGTGATAAACAAGGTGCTGAATGATTAAAGTGAACCCCCTTAATTTCTCACAATTCTTTAAGATGGAAATTACAGGCAAATATTAATGCTTTTTATAATGACCACTTGGCTGAAAGCAGAAAGCCAGTATTTCCTCCTAGGCTATCATTTGCCCCAATTAAATACAAAAAATTCAATGAAAGGCCTCAGTGCCATCCAAACACCCATTTTTCTATGTAGAGTTTTAGTGCATGGATGATGTTTTCAAGCTGTCACGTGGATTCATGGAGTTTTGTAACTAAAAATAATTAGAAGGGTCCTATGATGCGATAGCTATTACAGATGAGGAAACAAGGCAAGGCAGTGAAATGACTGGCCTCGGACCCATAGGTGGCACCGGTCACTGGTGGCAGAGCTGTGTTAGGATACAGTGTAGGGAAAATGTATTGAGAGTTGATTTCTTCCTCTGGTGCATAAATCATGAAAGATTCTGACAATCATAAAAGAAAATGTTTTTTCTGGGTTAATCAACTTTTAGTCAAAAGGGTGTCTTTGATGTGTTACCCCACAGCAATTATTTCTTATTTCTTCCTCCCCGGCCAATTTCCCCTCACAAAGTCACCAGATCTGATATCTCTTTGACACCCTCAAAGAGTCAAGGGCTGAGCTGTGGGGATGCAGACTTTGTGGAAAGGGATCCTCAGGGGAAGAACATCAGCCGGTAAGACGTACCTGTAGCTGTGCTTCCCAACTTCTTTATATCACGTGCCACATAGACTGCTTTATGTGACACTCTGGGGTAACCTGACAAGGCTGCTTCTGCCTGGGGGTGCCTGATTCTGGGAGCTCCAGCTGCCCCTGGGCTCACTTACCCATCCCAAGCGCTCAGCACACCTGTACCTGTTCCTGAAACAACATTTGAATAGCGTGGGTCTACGGGAAGCATAGCCAACAGACGGTGCCAGTTCTGAGGGGTAACCCTGGGACACAGCTCACTGAGGCATGTATGGCATGAATTTATTTCCTGTTCCCTGGGTGTCCACATTGAGTGATCAGAAATTGAATTAAGGCTTAAGCATAATCTTTACTTACCCAGAGCTGAGCAGTTAAACTCGCTGCGAGGTCACGTACAGAATACCATTCTGAGGCTGACTCGATTTAAATGTTTCATTATTCCCAGTGACCTTGGGTGTGCAGGAATGACAACCAGGTGGAAGCACAAAAAGTTAACCCTATGGGGGAAGAACTGGACAAGGAGCTGTTATAGAAAGGCTTATCTTGTTCCCCTCCTGATTGGTCAGATATATCTGTAAACATTTCCTCAGCTGAGTCCAACCAAAAGAGAACAAAGGTATGACAGATTCCATTTGATATGTCCTAAAAAAGATAGAATATAGAAAACATCCAGAAGGATGCATGGTCCCTCGTAGGCACTCTGTAAATGCAAATGTCCTGCCTTTCTTTCTGTCTGAGTCTTTATAGAGTTTTTTGGGAAAAAATGTATCCTTTGTCTTAGGATCCTCAATGCTATCAGGAAGCGTAGAGCAGAAAATAGGTCAAGTCAGTCAAGTAGGAAAAATAGTACGTAAAATATTTCAGAACTTATTAAGGGCTTGCTACATGCAAATATAGTCATGCACCACATAACCATGGTCCAGTCAAGGACAGACAGCTATGCTAAGTTGGTCCCTTCAGATTATATGGAGCTGAAAAGTTCCTATCGCCTAGTAATGTCACAGCAGTCATAACCTCAGAGTGCAATTACTTGGTTTTTAAAATAAATTTCATGTAGCCTAAGTGCACTGTATTTATGAAGTCTCCAACAGTGTACAGTAACGTCCTGAGACTTCACATTCATTCACCACTCACTGACTCACCCAGTCCTGCAAGCTCCATTCATGATAAGTGTCTTATACAGGCGTACCATTTTTTATCTTTTATACTATACCTTTACTGTGCCTTTTCCATTTTAGATACACTAATACTTTCCACTGTGTTCCAGTTGCCTACAGTATTCAGTATGGTGACATACTGTGCAGGTGTGTAGCCTGGGAGCAAAAGGCTGTGCCACGTGGCCTTGGTGTGTAGCAGGCTATGCCATCTAGGTTGTGTAAGTGCACTCTACGATGTTCAATTGCCTGACAACGCATTTCTCAGAACATATCCCTGTCATTAAGTGACACATGACTGGACTGTGAATCAGCACAGTCAATATCCATTTCAACTTCCCTGTATTATAGAGGCTGGAAGGGAAACTCTGTATCTGCCAAACTTCCTTACAGGTAACATCTATGTGGGACCGGGGTTCTCGTAAGCAAATGCACTGGGTAAATCGGGCAATGCCTGTGAGCAGTGCACGTTGGTCGCCTCGATGAGGAAAGCACTAGAGCGTATCTGCTGGAGCATCAGACCTTTCTAGGTTGACGTGACAGGATTTCTGGTATGCAGTATGCAGTGTCATAATTACTAAGTGGTAGAAGCTGATGGCAGTTGTGTTTCTACTAAGGCAGTCCTAGGCCATGTTGGATATTTTCCCCAGCCACACCTAGTTCTCTGGGATTCCCAGAAATCCTCAAAGCTAGTAAGTAACTTTAATTGCTCCTTTTGTGAATGTTAGCTGAAGTTTACTCCATTGTCTTCAACTAAAAACTCTTCCCAGGACTGCAGTGGGTATCAGGAGTGGTTGTAGGTATAGCACCTTGAGAGAAGCGGAATCTAGGATTGGTTATCTAAGGATCCGGTCAACATCAGAGCATGGGGTGGTGACAGTCCATGAGATGCAGTGGGGAAACATCTGCTTAAATTATCGTGTGTGTTCACCTGAAGCCTAGAGTTCCTGAAGCAAGGCTCCTGCTGTGGCCCAGTAGGAAGGGCATGAAGAATATATGAGGTGGGCTGGCTTCTTCTAACTACTGAAGAGCCCAGTGAAGGAAGGTAACCAACTCAAGGTTTTAAATTCTCAGTGCAGGGTGTGGTGTGGTAGGCAGCCTCTAGGATGGCCCCACCGATCCCCATCTCCCAGTAATCACACCGTGGGACCCTTCTCCTTGACTGTGGCCTGGATTTCTGGCCTCATTTCTAATAAATGGAATAGGGCAAAAGTGATGGGCTGTCACTTCCAGGATTAGTTTTAAACAGGCTGTGACTTCCAGTTGGTGTGTGATCTCTTGCTCTGTCTTGGGTAACTTGTCTGGAGGAGGCCAGCTGACATGCCATGAGGCTGCCCTGTGGAGAGGTTCACGTGGTCAGGGACCCAGGCCTGCCAGCAACCACATGAGTAAGCTCAGAAATCGATCCCTCCTTCCTACTCAGTCTTTAGATGAAAACAGAGCCCAGCTCTTAGCTTGACTGAAACCTCATAAAAGCCTTGAGCCAGAGGCAGCCTGCTAAGCCACACTTGGATTCCTGACCCACAGAAAGACTGTGAGGCAATACATGTTGGTTGCTTAATTGAAGCTACTAAATTTTGGGTAATTTGTTACATGGCAACAGATAACTAATACAGATTTTTTTTTTTTTTGAGGACCAAGAAATTTCTTTGATGACCCTACAAGAGCTCATTAGCTGTTTTAGCATTAGGGAAGACATAACTGAAAATCAGATTCTGAACTTGATTCTGCAGTGTGAGGGACTCCAAAAGTCTTTCCCCGCAGAGTAAGCTTCAATAATCCAGTGGACAAGATGAATATCAATGAGTCTCTTTTCCCAGACATTCTGCTGCATTCTCAGCGGGTTCATGAATGAAGCAGGTGTGGAGGCAGAGACAGAGGTTGTACGTGGGCTCTACAACTGAACTGAACTTCTCCAAGGCTTCTCTGGGTACCACACAGCAGGAGCAAGATTAAGCCCCAAAGACACCATGCCACATAAGGACTATTGGCTAGTGACAGGTTGTTATTTTTATTTCTCATGGAAAAGACACATTTTTTAGATTTAAATTTGCATTATCTGCCTGCCACGTTTCTGTAAGGAAACACAATCCCTACACTTATTATTCACCATGATAGCATCTTACAAAACGTTGCTTCTATTCAAGAAGCTGATGTTACAGGGAGCAAATTAAGGCAATGGGCTGATATGGATGGTGTTTTAAAACATTGGTCTTATTAGTATTCAGGTGTGGTGCGGCCAATAGCTCAGGAGGTGATTGCCATTGGAAAGATAGCTGTTACAGTTCTCAAGGGGGGGAGCCGCACTGTGGCATGTTGGGGGGCACTCAAGGATGCCCCAGCGTCAGTCACAAGGCAGAGGGAGCGAGGGATAAACGTGAGCAAGAGCCCATATTGCTGTTTCCGCAGAAAGGAAGAGAAAGGCAGGGTGAGCAGGTTTGGGACTGGCTGGTTTGAATGATGTCAGTGGGCTCTGGGGACAGGGGCTAGGGCAGGTGCAGAAGGGCCCAAAGTGTGAGAACCAGATAGAAGAGGTGGCGGAGGTTTGGGCTCTGGATTGGTTGCTTTCCACATGACAAGCTTGCTCCCCTCTCTCCCAGGCTAGGCAAGAGAGTCCTTTACTATCTCTAGGAATTGTCCAATCCTGGGAGAGACAGTCCCTCCAAGGGTCAGCAAAGTCTCAGAGGTTAATGCATCAGAATACAGAAGATAAAAGACATGCTTAATACTGATGGGATTCTGTGCTCTCTGCATGCATCCCTTTACTCAGAAAGCCTTGGAGCAGGGGTCCCCAACCTATGGTGAGTTGTGTTAATTACTTCATTATATATTACAATGTAATAATAATAGGAATAAAGTGCACAATAGATGTAATGCTCTTGAATCATCCCGAAACCATCCCCTCTCTCCCTGGTCCGTGGAAAAATTGTCTTCCATGAAAATGGTCCTTGGTGCCAAAATGGTTGGGGACCTCTGTGTTAGAGAACATACAGTGAATGTACGGAAGATTCAGTAAGTCAGACTTCTTCCACAAGGGAACACCCTGTGAGGTTGGAGTGCTATCCTACAAGATGCAGGATATGCCCTTTATTGCTATTTCTCTTATAGCCAGTATACTGGCTATAAGGGTTCAGGAGCAACGGGGGTTGAAATGGAAGTGGCTTCTTGCACTATTACAGCAAACGACCCAGTAGCAAAATGTTCATTTCCTGTCCTAATGACCATAGGAACTCCTGGGTTAGCGGAAAAAGAAGGAATTCATATTGTTTCTGTTGATCTGTAAGTTGAGACATCCACCAAGCCTTTTAATACTCCATAGAATGAAAGGCAAGAAAGGACCAGATGGCGAATCCCGACGATCAAGGGAAAATGGAGCTGCTGGTGTACAGTGAGGATGTGGACCAGTGTCCTGGAACCAAGGCATCCTTTAGGACGCCTCCTGCTAGCACCATATCGAGCTGTGAAATCTAACAGGTGACTACGGCAACTCACACGAGCCAGACAACCAAGACCCAGACGGCTTCAGAGTCAAAGTTTGTGTTGCTAAGTAAAAACTTCAAGCCACTGAAGGCAAGGAGAATGTGGAATGAGGAGTAGAGGACAGAAGTTATACTTTCCAAATAGAGCCTTGCAGAAATGAGGGTTGTAATAGAAGACGCACATTTTCTTTCACCCTTTTCCCCTGACACTTGCCCTTTTATTTTACGGAGGTATGCCAGTAGTGAGTGATTCAGTTATCAATTCTGTCCGTAGTTAAAAGATATCAAGTAGGGGTCGTGCTAAATGAGAGGATGAATGAACATCTCCCAGACATAAATGCAATGACTGATGAGATGTGGGACCCCGTTTTCAAGGAAACGGTTGAAGAATTTTTCATTCATATGAGAAATGGTTAAGCAGGAGCATGTTGGTCTGTCATCTTAAGTATGGGAAAAAGAGTATGAGTATAAATTTTAAGAATCCCAAAGTATGGAGTGTGCAGATACTGCTCGGTTGGTATTCATTATCACCCCCTTCTAATGTATCTGCCTGTAATAGAGAGAGGAAAATGTGTAAATCACATGTTCCAGACTCCCTCGCTGTTAAAATTTTACCTGTGACCTATACTTCCTGAGAAGTTTGGGAGGTAGAAGTGAGCAACCTAAGACAGTGGCCATACATGGAGGGACTGGATCATCTGCATGGTGGTCAAGTTATAATGAAAGCAAGCATGGTGGTCAAGTTATAATGAAATTTTGGGCATCCAATCCTTACTACAGCAATTGTGTTTATGCATATAATATGATTGAGACTATGTACTCTATCGCTTCTAAATCTGGTACCCTGGCTTTCTGAGAAATTATTTTTTATTTATTTATTTTTTATTTTTTTGAGAAAGAGTCATGTTCTATTGCCCGGGCTAGAGTGCAGTGGCATCAGCCTAGCTCACAGAAACCTCAAACTCCTGGGCTCAAGCAATCCTCCCGCCTCAGCCTCCCAGAGTGCTAAGATTACAGGTGTGAGCCACTATGCCTAGATGCTTTCTGAGAAATTTTATAGGAAACCTAGTATCTTTTTAATAGACCATTGTTTTCTGCTAAGACTAGTTAGAATGGATATCTTACTACAACTAAAAGCCCTATTCTGTTCACACTGATTCTCACAGTGACCCTATGAGAAGCCTCTATTATTACCATTGCTGCCATTTCACAGATGAAGAAAGTAATTTAAGTCCCCAAGCTAGTAAGTAGGAAGGCAGGGTCAAATTTAAGTCATTTAATTCCAAAGCCCTATTATCATCATTTATGTTATATCTAAGAATCTAGGAGTAGAGGATGAAGAGGAAGAAGAAATAGGTAAAAAAAAAGAATAGTAGATCCTCTGAGAGTTTAAATGATTTATCTATGGTCAAAGGTGTAAGTGACAGATACTAGATTCAAACACAAATTTATGGATTTGATTTCTGTATTCTTTTCACTACATCATATATAAATTATTATCTCTGTTCATCTGCAATTAAGAGCTTATTAAAGGTAGGGTTATGCTGCAGATCAGCATGAGAAATCCTAGCACTGTGGGATGGACTGCTTTCTTCTGACCGGGCTGGAAAGCTTAACAAAAGAAAATGACAAACTCAAGGTTTTAAATTCTTAGTTCAAGGCATAGTTTGAGAACCAGAGAATCAAAGGCATTTGTTCTCCATCTGTGTGCTAGCCTGTAATTAATTTACTGAAAATATGATTCAGCCACATTTAAGAATATTAGATGCATTTATATTTAGATATGTTTCTTATAGGGATTATATGGAATTAAGTTAGATACTCTGGGAACTATTATAAACAATTTGTCCAAATATTTAAAATACTTCTCTTTGGGTCAACTCATACCACTGTAAATGCATATATTTAAATGTTAAGTTTGTTCCAACCAAAAATTCAGATGGTAATTTTTCCAGCTCAACTCCTTCCACCACATTTAAACCTACCTCCCATTTGCTCTAATAACTTCAATAATTCCTCAAGGTTTCTGGTCCACTATTGGGACTTTTTTTGTTTTCTAGCATTATTGTGTTTCATTTTCAAAAGTCTACATCATGTCGTTTATTAAGGTGAACCTCGCAGTGGTGGGGAAATGGATCAGGACCACCTGCCATCCTACACTAGAAGCATCATAACTAGCTTCTGCTAGTGTCATCAAGAAGTTAACCCTCCCTGGAATATAAGTATTTTATCATTAAAATGTCACGGCTCCTGAGAATGTGAATCTGTGAGCTATGTCATTTTTAAAAGCATATCCAATTATTTATTTATATCAGTTTGGACTCATGGATCATCTTATTATGAGTTATAATGCATTGTTATTGTTATTTGTTTTTCTCAAATTGTTGAAGATTTGGCCACGAGGAGTCCTTTCAAACTGGATCTATGTACTTTTGATATGTTTCTGTCCTTTTATGAGATCTTCCTCACTTTCCGGCACCTCAACATGTTCAGGCTTATCTGGACTTTCCTTGTCTCAGATCTGGAATGAGAATGGGCTTGAAGTTTGTGGTAATAGGTGTGTTGATTGACATGGGAGCACCATTGCATCGAGGCCCTTCCAGTGAATGGAACCAGGAAAACATTTACAATTACTGATGCGAATATATAATCGAATAAAGGCATAAATGAGGGAAAGGGAGAAGCTCTTTGTTTACAACTAGTAAATGTAGAAGATATGATGGAAATAGCAAATTACCATTCGGCAAACACCATAGAGATAATTATTTCTGTAGTCTAAAATTAGTGGGCAAACGTGTGATGAAAAAGACTATTTACAGAGGTTAAAGGTATCTCTTCACAAGACACTTTTAATTACAAAGAGAAAAAAATGATCTATTTCTAGTGAAGCAGGCTGCCAGACACACAACTTAACCAAGTAATCAAAGTCTCCATCACCGGGGATGAGAAGGACAAATTGGTATCGGGTGTCCTTTCACGTGAGGCACTCACTAGTACACACAGGTCTCCGTGGTGTGCCTGCCATAAGTTCACAATCTGAATCTAATCACAGGGAAACATTAGGCAAATCTAAGTTGGGAAAGATTATCTGAAAGAACTGGCCAATATTCTTGAAAAATGTCATGACCGTGACAAAGACAGACCGAGGGACTATTCTAGATTAAAGGAACCCAAGAAAACACGGCAACTAAATGCCACGTGTGAGTCTGAATTGGATCCTGGATTAGGAGAAGGATATTCATAGGACAATTGGTGAATTTGAATAAAGTCTGCAGATTAGATAATATTATTAGGTCAGTCTCAACATCCTGATTTTGAAAGTTGTCCTGTGGTCATGTAAGATATTAACATTTGAGGAATCTGGGTGAAGGCTTCATCAAAAATTCATTTACTATTTTGACAACCTTTTTCTAAATCTGAAATCCTTTCAAATGAAAAGCTAAAATATTAATTTTTTTTTTTTTTTTTTGAGGCAGAGTCTCACTTCGTTGCCCCTGGTAGAGTGCCGTGGCATCAGCCTAGCTCACAGCAACCTCAAACTCCTGGGCTCAAGTGATCCTCCTGCCTCAGCCTCCCAAGTAGCTGAGACTACAGGCGTGCACCACCACGCCTGGCTAATTTTTTCTATTTTTAGCAGAGACAGGATCTCGCTCTTGCTCAGGGCTCAGGCTGGTCTCCAACTCCTGAACTCCTCCAGCCTCGGCCTCCCAGAGTGCTAGGATTACAGGCGTGAACCACCGCGCCCAGCCTAAAAATATTTTTTAAAGCATATCCAGAAAAAGTTATACAAGAGGAACTAAATGCTTAGCCCTGAAATGTTGCTGGCTGCCTGTTTGGTAGCTGCTCTCACAAAGACCAGGAGAGACCCAGCTGGAACTGAGGGCTGTTAGGACCAGTTGGTCCTTTACCTGCGGGTTACACGTACTTGCAGCAAAAGGGCAATGACCACAGCAAGATCTGAGCTGGACCTTCTAGAAGACCAGGTGGAGCAAGTTTCTTACATATCCCAAGGGTACCCTAAGGGATATTTACATTAGAAAACAGAGGTTATTTATTTATTTATTTAAAATGTATATTTAAAAGTTGTATACTAAAACAATTTTGCTACCAACTCCAGCTACCAGAAAACCACTCATTATGTTATGTATTTTGAGGTTATATTGAAATGCACAATTAATGCTGCTATTTTGGTGAGCTATCAGTTTTTCATTTTTATTTTTTGCAACTTGGATGTTATGGTCTGAATACTTGGTAATATCGAGAGTAAGGGATATTTAGATATAAGGCATAGGTTAGATTTACATTATGAAGAATAAGCACTTTTTTCAGCATGAGAAACCATTTTCTGAGTTCAGGCACTTGTAATAAAATGTAAAATTAGTGAAATAGAAATATCTTTATCAAATTCTTGAGTGGAAATGGCTTTAATGACTCATACTTCACTTATAACATCCAGCAGAGAACTTGACCCACAATAGATTCTCTAATAGATCTTAAAATGATTTAACATTTGTTTATTCTCAAAGTTTATTTGTTTTGGAATATGTGCTTACACATTGACTTTTGTGTGTGTGTTGGGGGGGATGGTTACGTTTGCCTTAGTTTGCGTTGCCCTCTTTGGAACAAACAACTAATTCATCACAAATAGGAATTAGTCTTCTTTGGACACTAGCTTGCTTTTAAATCTAAGAGTCCAGTTATCTTCACTTTTGATAATTTTCCATTACTGAAAACTCCATAAAGGGGCCCAGGGAAAAGCCCCTGTTTCTCTGGCCTCTTCTTGAACTCTCCTGGGTGGGGTTAGGGTTCCAGACGTTCCCTCCTTTTCCAGTATGTCTAAACATAGTCAGACTATCATTTTTTACCTTGTAAAAAAGGGGCGTTCTGCTACGCTGAGTATACTTAACAAGGTCTGCAGGTCGACTGTTAATCTGTAAGATATACACAGGATGTTTAAGATATTTTTGTGTATTATAAACCATACAGCCAACATACCATGTGCATTCACTCATGAATATGTACGCTGTGCATGCAGTTCTGTGTGTTTATAGGCATGCAGCTAAGGATAAAGTGGTTGAAGCTTGCATAGAAGAGATGGACGCTTTGCTAAGATCATGGTATCTTAGCTAATAATACGAGTAGTAAATTCCCTGACCACCCACAAATGCTTCTGTTAGAACAAATGTGTATAGTACATTTAAGTGACTGATACATTTTAAATGTTGGAGATTGGCACTGTGGAACAGTGGAAGGAATATTAGACCTAAATTTAAAATATACAAATTTGGATCCTAGCTCTACCACTTGTTACAGAGTCATCTAACTTTTCTGAGTCTCGGGGGTTTTTAAATTTATAAAATGAAGCAAATATGCCTATCTTCCAAATTTGGGTGGATTAAATAGTGGCCACTCTTTGTAAATATTAAATTGCTTTATTCGGGCATTCCTCAAACATATACTGAGTGCCTCTGTGTGACATGCTGGAGACAAGCCAGGAATAGTTCAAAAATCGTCCTGTTCTGATGAACTATACTTTCTGGTGGAAGGCAGATATTCAACAGTTAATTGCACAATATATTGGTTCTGAAGTTTTTACCGAGGCCTGGCCCAGTCTGGGAAGTCAGAGCTTTCTTGGGCTGGCACATGCTGAGCTGAGTGGGAATTACAGGTGGAAGTGGGAGGAGGGAGAATATTCCAGGCAAAGGAAGCAACATGTCCAAGGGTTCAGTACCTTGCCTGCCATGGTACTGCCAACAATAATGCATTTAACCCCAATGCAACGGGAAGCCACTGCATGTTGTTTTTTCTTTTTAATAGACTTTATTTTATAGTAGAGTTTTAGGTTCACAGCAAAACGAGCAGGAAGTATAGGGAGCTCCCATTACCCCTGCACCCCCATACACAGCCTCACCCACTGTTGACATCCCATACCAGCAGCGTCCATTCATTACAATCGATGAACTGACGCTGGCACATCATCATCACCCAAGGTCCCTTGTTCTTGGTGTGTACATTCTGTGGGTTTTGACAAATGTATAAGGACAGGCGTCTATAATTACAGTGTCATACAGAGTCATCTCACTGCTTTAACGGTGATTTTAATAAGGGGAGAGATGTGTTTAAAATTTGCATTTTGGCAAATTTTGCAATTTGGCAAGATGTCTCTGATGGCGGTGCAGAGAATGGATCGATGGTGGACAAGAGTGAATGCAAGAAGTTGACCTAAAGTAGAGAAACTGTAGAAATTTGTGTTGAAATCCTTGGGGGTCAAGAAATCAAGACCAATGAGAGAAAGAAGACAGGAGCAGAGCCCAGCGTGGGACGGCAGGAAGTGGCCACAGCAGGAAGACAAACGGGCAAGTGCGGGACTTCTTTTCCAGTAGCCTCTGTGTCCACACACTGAAACGTCCACGACTGTGTCATGCCTGTCATGGCTTGTGGCATTTAATAGCATCACTTTCTCACAAGCACGTCCTCGTGTGTTTACCTTCTAAGACAGGTGAAATGACTTGGAAGTTCCTCATCTTTCCTGGGGCTTCACTTTTCCACCTCACCCCCCAGGTCAGGAAAACTGGTCTTAAGAGAGTTTTTCTTCTTTGCTGTTTAACCTCCACAGAAAGCAAGGAGGGATGGCACAGTCCTGCACAAAGGAAAGTGGTCACATTTAGCCAAGGACGGAGAGAGAGAATACGATCCCAAGGTCGGAAATATTTTTATCTCGAATTTCAGATTTTGTAAGAAAAAAAACCCCCAAAGTTGGGCAGATCGGGTATAGAAACAAATGCAAATAATCAAAAGAATTAACAAAATTATAGATACGCATGCCAAAAGTATCTATTCGTCTTAGAAAAAATATATCATGCTATCAAATGTGCAAAACTTGGCTTTTGGAGGGTGTCATTTGTTTGACAAGTATTTATTGAGTGCCTACAAACATAAACTAGACAAACCCTTTCAATTTTCCCTTTATTAGCTTTCCTAAACTTGAACAAATGCCAAAGGGGGCCTTCCTTCTTCTTTCTTCCCTCCTTCCCTTCCTCCCTTCTTTCTTTCTTGCCTTTCCTCTTCCTGTTCTCCTTCCTCCCTCTCTCTTTCCATCTTTCTTTTTTTCATGTTTATTCACACATATAATGTTTTAATATGTTTTTTCCTTGCGAAAAATATTCAATTTCTATTCTATTACCTAAAATATTCCCAAAATTACCTACAAGAGATTACATAGAGGAGTCAAGAGGCAAAGTATAGAAATCTTGAAAGAATTCTTCATATGAATAAATATTTTAGTTGCCCTGACTTTACTTCTTCCTTCTCAGTGGCCCCATTTCACCACTAAAAGATCTTTAATCTTCCCTTTTCTTCTTCAATTGGAGATATTTGGAAGGCAAGGACATTTTTAAATACAGGAGATGTAAAAGAAAATATTTGAAAACACTTGCTTTAATAGTAAAATGTATGGGATGCTGACTACAAATAGAGTCGGGGCCCAAAGGCTTAGGTTCCAAGTCCTCCCTCCTCCGGTTGTGAACTGTATGAGCTAAAGTACATTGTTTAACTTCTCCACGCCTCTGTTTATTTACCAGTGAAAACAAGATGCTTAAACAAGTATTTCTGCCTCTTCTGGTTACTAGCACAGTTCCAGGCACGTGGTAACCAGAACATTCCATCGCCACCACTGGAAGAGAAGTGGGGCTCCCCACTTTAGTGACCTGACCAAGATAGCAGAGGGAGGAATCAGAGCAAAGAGCTGTCACTTGTCTGTCCAAATCCGGTGTTGTCCTCCCACCGCCCCCAGCTTCGGTGTGAGTGGAATCCTCTCTGAGAGAGAGGCTTGGATTCAGAACTCCGAGTATTTCCATAGATCACTTAGATACAGACAACATTTCTGTTTCTCTCCTTTGAGCCACATTTTTTTAAAAAATCATGCTTTACTTTTTTGCATCCAAAATTGAAATGTGTTTTCTACCCATGTTCCACTCAATTAGAAATATCACATAGTATGTCCCCCTGTTGAGAAGGAATTTATGCAATTCATATAGTCAGAGAAATATGTGGTTAAAATCTTTGAATGGCTGTGTAAACAGAGTGTCTACTCATTAGACAAGCAGACACATCCATTTGTTAGTCCTTTTTATTAATAACTCATTCATTAATCACTGGTTCCAGCAATCTAGAAGAATTATTTTCTAGTTTGCATCTTAGGAAAATATGGAGGGGAAAGAAGAAGCCCTGCTAATGTGTCAATAACTATAAACATAATGAGACACTAGACCACCCCGATGCAATCACCCGAGATACAGGTACCAGGGGAAGCATAACAAGACGCTCCACTAGCTTTCAAAGAAACGATTCATACAATCAATTTAACCTCACATTTATCTTGTCTTGACAATTATTGAGTCATTAATCTTCTCAGTGTCAAGGCATTGTCATCATTGAAACCAACTAAATGAGTATCTATGGCAATAAATACAGTAGAGAGCACACGGGTGAAAAAACCTGGGCAGCAACAAGCGCTGAAAATGAATTACCAGGAAATGTAGAGTAGAACCAGTGGGCAGAGAAAAAGGACCAGGAAGCTGTGGTGCCAGGATCTTGTGACTGCCCACACCTCCTCAGCCTTGGTTCTTGCTCTTTTTAGAGCTACAACACGGTAAGGAAAGCCTGTGCTAGATTAACCAGAGGCAAACCAAGCAACGTTTACAGCAAATCGGGGACACTATTTTAAAAAAAGATTCAATATTTTTGGAATGAAATTTGATGCAGAATATTAAAAATAAAACAACATCTAAGTCATCAAATAGACAGAATTTTGCTCAATGCATTACATTGTATTTTGATTACAATTGGAGGGACAGGGTGGTTTGCCACCTTATTTTCTGTGGGTTGAAGCTATGGAGGCTTAATTTGGCCCTAAGGAGAATGAAAAGAGGCAGGATGAACAGAATGACAGAGCAAATGATAGCCAGGTGCTGGTGAATATTTTGGAGATTACTATTGCTCTAAAAGGATATTTATTAAGACATTGAACATGCTCTACAGTAATATGGTGTTACGTTTAACAGGAAAATCCCCATCAGATGATATTCTGAGTTATATTATGAATTGCGTGCTCTAAAGCAGTGGTCCCCAACCTTTTTGGCACCAGGGCCTGGTTTCATGGAAGACAGTTTTTCCACGGACAGGGGTAGGGGGTGGGGGTGGGGTATGGTTTTGAACAAATTCTCATAAGGAGCACGCAACCTAGACCCCTCTCATGCGCAGTTTACAGTAGGGTTCACGCTCCTATGAGAATCTAATGCTACAGTTGATCTGACAGGGGGCGAAGCTCAAGCAGTGGTGTGAGTGATGGGGAGCGGCTATAAATACAGATGAAGGTTAGTTCACTTGCCGCTGCTCACCTCCTGCTGTGTGGCCCGGTTCCTAACAGGCTGGGGACCTGTACCGGTCTGTGGCCAAGGGGTTGGGAACCACAGCTCTAAAGACTTGACATCAAGGCAAGGTTGTCCCATCCTTCCCTTCCAGGCCCCAGGAAGCAGCTCTCTTGCCTACACATGCATGGCAAGTCAGCTGTCCCTCCTCACTGACCTGCCTCCACCTGAGGGGCCAAGTGTACCTCAGGGCACATGGGCGAAAACTGTAGGTGACTCCCAACTTCTCTGATTATGCAACCCTGTTAGAAAAGAACATTTAAGCGTGTATTCCCTATGTAATATTATTATATATATAAATAAATAAATATATTACATCACACAGATTTGTTCAAAAATAGAAAATTTAACAGAATGAGATAAAGATGAAATGAATCATGTTCACGTTCCTGCCCTCTGGGTTATGCTCCCTGGCTGCAGGCGACACTGTGGCCAATGTCCCGAAGGGTTTCTCAAATGTTGTCTTCCAGTAGTTTCATGGTTTTAGGTCTTAGATTTAAGACTTTAATCTATTTTGATGTGATTTTTGTATATGGTGAGAGATAAGGGTCTAGTTTCATTCTTCTGCATGTGAATATCCAGTTTTCCCAGCACCACTGATTGAAGAGACTTTTCTTTCCCCACTGTATGTTCTTGGCAACTTTGCCTAAAATAAGTTCACTATAGATGTGTGGATTTATTTTTGGGTTCTCTGTTCTGTTTCACTGGTGTATGTGTCTGTTTTTATGCCAGTATCATATGTTTTGGTTACTGCAGCTCTGTGGTATAATTTGAAGTCAGGTAATGCGATTCCTCCAGTTTTGTTCTTTTTGCTCAGGATGTCTTTAGTTACTCTGGGTCTTTTGTGGTTCTATATAAATTTTAGGATTATTTTTTCTATTTCTGTGAAGAATGTCATTGGTATTTTGATGGGGATTGCACTGAATCTGTAGATAGCTTTGGGTAGTATGGACATTTTAACAATACTGATTCTTCCAATCCATGAGCATGGAATTTGTTTGTGCTTCATTTGTTTGTGTCCTCTTCAATTTCTTTCATCAATGTTTTTCAGTTTTCACTGTAGAGATCTTTCACTTCTTTGCTTAAGTTTATTCCTAGGTATTTTATTTTATGTGTAGCTATTGTAATTGGGATTATTTCTTGGTTTCTTTTTCAGATTATTTGGTGTTGACATATAGAATGCTGCTGATTTTTGTATGTTGATTTTGTATCCTGCAACTTAGTACTGAACTTGTTTATCAGTTCTAATAGGTTTTTTTGTGTATGTGTGTAGACTTTAGGTTTTTTTAGATATAAACTCATATCATCTGCCAACAAGGATAATTTGACTTCTTCGTTTCCAATTTGGGTGCCCTTTATCTCTTTCTGATTGCTCTAGCTAGAACTTCCAGCACTATATTAAATAATAGTGGTGAAAATGGGCATCTTTGTCTTGTTCCAGATCTTAGAGGAAAGGCTTTCAGTTTTTCCCCATCCAGTATGATACTAGTTTTGGGTCTGTCATATATGGCTTTTAACGTGTTGAGGTAAGTTCCCTCTATACCCAGTTTTTTGAGTTTTCATTGTGAAGGGATGTTGAATCTTATTGAATTTTTTTTTTGTCTTTCATTCTGTTGATATGATGTATCACATTGATTTATTTGTGTATGTTGTAACGTCTTTGCATTCCTGGGATGAAACCCACTTGATCATGATGAATAATCTTTTTAACGTGCTGTTGAATTCAGTTTGCTAGTATTTTGTTGAGAATCTTTACATCTATATTCAACAGAGATATTGGCCGGTAGTTCTCCTTTTCTGTTGTTATGTCTTTGTCTGCATTTGGTATCTGAGTGATACAGGCCTCATAGAATGAGTTTGGGAGTATCCCCTACTCTTTGATTTTTTTGGAATAGTTTGAGTAGGATTGGTATTGGTTCTTCTTTGACTGCTCGGCAGAATTTAGCAGTGAAGCCATTGGGTCCTAGAAATTTCTTTGATGGGAGACTTTTATTACTGCTTCTGTCTTATTACCTGTTGTTGGTTTATTCAGGTTTTGGATTTCTTCCTGGTTCAGTCTTGGTAGGTTGTATGTGTCTAGGAATTTATCCATTTCTTATAGGTTTTCCAATTTATTGGAATATATAATAGTTGCTCATAGCAATTTCTAATGATCCTTTGGATTTCTGCAGTATCAGTTGTAATGTCTCCTTTTTCATCTTTGATGTTATTTATTTGGTCCTTCTCTCTTTTTTTCTTAGTTAGTCTGGCTAACGGTGTGTCAATTTTGTTTATCTTTTCAAAAAAACAACTTCTTTCATTTCAGAATTTTTCAAGGATACATACTTTTTGGTTACATAATTTGCTTTTGTATAGTTTGAGTCAAAGTTATAAGTGTGCCCTTCACCCAGTTAGTGTGCATTGTACCCGTTAGGTGTGAATTTACCCATCCCATCCTCCTCCTCTCACCTTCTTGATTTCCAATGAATATTATTTCCATATGTGCACATAAATGTTGATTGATTAGTACCAATTTAATGGTGAGTACATGTAGTGTTTGTATCTCCATTCTTGTGATACTTCACTTAGAAGAATGGGCTCCAGTTTCATCCAGGCTAATATAAGAGGTAATTTACCTTTTTATGGCTGAGTAGTACTCCATGGTATACATTTACCACATTTTATTAATCCACTTATGTATTGATGGGCACTTGGGTTGTTTCCACATCTTTGCAATTCTGAATTGTGCTGCTATAAACAATCAAATGCAAGTGTCTTTTTTATAAAATATCTTTTTTTTTTCCTTTGAGTAAATACCCAGTAGTGGGATTTCTGGATCAAATGGTAGGTCCACTTTTAGTTCTTTGAGGTATCTCCATACTACTTTCCATAGAGGTTGTACTAGTTTGCAGTTCCACCGACAGTGTATAAGTGTACCATTCTCTCTGCATCCTCACCAGCATCTATTGTTTTTGGACTTTTTGATAAAAGCCATTCTCACTGGAGTTAGGTGATATCTCATTGTGGTTTTGATTTGCATTTCCCTGATGATTAGAGACACTGAGCATTTTTTCATGTGTTTGTTGGCCATTAGTCTACCTTCTTTAAAAAGTTTCTATTCATGTCTTTGGCCCACTTTTTAATGGAGTTGTTTGATTTTTTTTCTTGCTGATTTGCTTGAGTTCTTTGTAAATTCTGGTTATAGCCCATTATAAAATGTATAACATGCAAATATTTTCTCCCATTCTGTAGGTTGTCTATTTACTCTATTGATTGTGTACTTGGCTGGGCAGAAGCTTTTTAATTTAATCAGGTCCTATTTATTTATTTTCATTGTTGCTGTGGTTGCTTTTGTGGTCTTCTTCATTAATTCTTTGCCTGGGCAAAAAACCAACTTTTTGTTTCGTTGATCTTTTGTATTGTTTTCTTGGTTTCAATTTCATTTATTTCTGCTCTGTTCTTTATAATTTTTTTCTTTTACTAATTTTTAGTTTAGTTTGTTCTTGTTTTTCTAGTTCTCTGAGCTGCATCACTAGGTTGTTTATTTGAAGCTTTTCTACTATTTTGATGTAGATACTTCTTGCTATAAACTTTCTCATTATTACTGTTTTTGCTGTATCCTGTAGGTTTTGATATGTTGTGTTTACATTTTCATTTGTTTGAGAAATTTTAATTTTCTTTTTAGTCTCTTGATTGACCCATTGGTCATTCAGGAACATATTGTTTAATTTCCATGTGTTTGCATAGTTTCCAATCTTCCTGTTGTTATTGATTTTTAATTTTATTCCATTGTGGTAAGAGAAAATACCTGGTATGATTTCAATTTTTTTGAATTTGTTAAGGCTTGTTTTGTGGCTGAATATATGGTCTATCTTTGAGAATGATGCCTGAGCTGAGGATAAGAATGTGTATTCTGCAGCTGTTGGGTGAAATGTTCTGTAAATATCTGTTAGGTACATTTGGTCTATAGTACAGATTAAGTCCAGTGTTTCTTTGGACTTAATTTTCTGTCTGGATGATCTTTCCAATGCTGAAAGTGGAGTGTTGAGGTCTCCAATGATTATTGTTTTGGGCTCTATCTCTCTCTTTAGCTCTGATGATATTTGCCTTATATATCTGGGTACTGCAGTATTGGGTGCATATATCTTTAGAATTGTTATATCCTCTTGCTGAATTGACCCTTTTATCATTATATAATGACATTTTTTGTCTCCTTTACAGTTTTTATCTTGAAATCTATTTTATATGATAGAAATATAAATACTCCTTCTCTTTTTTGGTCTCCAATTGCATGGAATATCTTTTTTCATCCCTTTATTTTCATAAATACATTTTCATAAATACATTCGTACATTTGTGTCTTTTTTTTTTTTTTTTTTTTTTTTTTTTTTTTTTTTTTTTAGAGACGGGGTCTCGTTCTTGGTCAGGCTGGTTTCGAACTCCTGACCTTGAGCTATCCACCCGCCTCGGCCTCCCAGAGTGCTAGGATTACAGGCGTGAGCCACCGCGCCCGGCCTCATTTGTGTCTTTATAGGTGAAGTGAGTTTCTTGCAGACAACATATGGTTGGCTTTTTTTTTTTTTAATCCATTCAGCCACTGTATATCTTTTGATTGGAGAGTTTGATTCATTCATATTCAATGTTATTATTGACAAGTAAGGACTTAATACTGCCATGTTATTATTTGATTTATGATTATTTTGAGGTCCTCCCTTTCTTTCATACTAGCTCCTATCTTCCTTTGTTAAAAGTGATTTTTCTTGGCAGTGTGTTTTAATTTCTTGCTTTGTATTTTTAGTGTATCTGCATTATGTTTTTTGATTTGAGGTTACTATGAAGCTTGCAAAAATATTTATAACCAATTATTTTAAACATGAAAATTCTGCTTACAAACAAATAAGCAAAGAGAAATCTAACAGAAATTCTACCCTTTAACTCCATTCCCCACCACACTTTTTAAACTTTTTGTTGTTTCCATCCATATCTTTTTATACTATCTATCTCTCAAAAAGTTGTTGTTATTTTTGATACGTTTATCTTTTAGTCTCCCTGTTCAAGATATAAGTGGTTTACACACCACAATTATAGCAATAGAGTATTCTGTATTTGTGTACTTACTGTTACCAGTGAGTTGTATACCTTCAGATGATTCCTTATTGTTCATTAACCTCCTTTTCTTTCAGATTAAAAAATGTCTTTTAGCATTTCTTGTAGGACAGGTCTGGTGTTGAAATCCCTCACCTTTTGTTTGTCTGGGAAAGTCTTTATTTCTCCTTCATATTTGAAAGATATTTTTGTAGGATATAATATTCTAGAGTTATGAGTTTTTCTCCTTCAGCACTTTGAATGTGTCATGCCACTCTCTCCAGGCCTGTAAGGTTTCCACTGAGAAGTCTGCTGCCAGACATATTGGAGCTCTTTTATATATTCCTTTTTTCTTTCTTCCCTTGGTATCTTTTCTTTATTGGTGATCTTTAAGAGCTTTATTATTAAATGCCTTGAGGTAGGCTTGTTTGGGTTAAATCTGCTTGGTGTTCTATAACCTTCTTGTACCTGAATATTGATATCTTTTTCTAGGTTTAGAAAGCTCTCTGTTATTATTTCTTTGAATAAATTTTGTACACCAATCTCTCTCTCTACCTCCTCTTTAAGGTTAATAACTCTTAGATTTGCCCTTTGAGGCTATTTTTTAGATATTGTAGGCATGTTTCATTCTTATTTATTATTTTTTCTTTTTTCTCTTTTGACTGTGTATTTTCAAATAGTCTATCTTCAAGCTTGCTAATTCTTTCTTATTCTTTGTCAATTCTGCTGTTGAGAGACTCTGATGCATTTCTCAGTTTGTCCATTGAATTCTCAAGCTCTAGAATTTCTGCATGATTTTATTATTTCAGTCTATTTGTTAAATTTCTCTAATAGGCTTTTGAGTTTCTTCTCTGTGATGTATTGAAGTTCATTGAGCTTCTTCAGGACAGCTATTTTGAATTCTTTGCCTGAAACATCACCTACCTCCACCACTCTAGGATTGGTCACTGGTACCTTATTTAGTTTTTTTGGTGAGGTCATGTGTTCCTGGATGTTCCTGATGCTTGTGGAAGTTTGTCAATGTCTGAGCATTGAAGAGTTAGGGATTTATTTTAATCTTTGCAGTCTGGGCTTATTAGAACTCATCCTTCTTGAGAAGACTTTCCAGGTATTCAAAGGGAATTGAGCACTGTGATCTAAGTCTTTGGCCCCTGCAGCTATATCAGCACTGGGGTCGCCCCAAACGCAGTAATGCTGTGACTATTGGAGACTCTTGTCGTATTGCCTTGGTGGACTTAGATAAGATATGGGAGAATTCCCTGGATTGCCAGGCAAAGTCTCTCACTCTATTCCCTCACTTTCTGTTCTGGGCTGCTGAAGTTGGGGGAGGAGTGACATGGGCACTCCCTCATCACCACTAGTGCCAAGTCACACCTGAAGCCAGCCCAGTCTCACCCAAAGTGAGTGGTGACTGTTGCTTGGCTACCTCTAACATTTATTCAAAGTCCAAGGGCTCTTTAGTCACCAGGTGGTGAATTCTGCCAAGACTGGGTCCTTCCTTTCAGGGCAGCAGGTTTCCTGCTGGCCCAGGGTGGGTCCAGAAATGTCATCTAGATACCAAGGCCTGGACTCACAGGCTTTAGGAGTCTGCTTGGTACTTCATTTTTACTGTGGTTGAGCTGGTACCCAAGTTGCAAAACAAAGTCCTCTGAGCTCTTTCCTTTCTTTTCCCTAAGTGGAAGAAGACTGTCCCTGAGCTGCACTGCCTAGTGTTGGGGAAGGGGTGGCACAGGCACTGGCTTGGCCACTACTGTGGTGTCTCACTGGGTCATATATACCCAAAGTCCACTGGCTCCAAGCCAGCACAGCTGCAAGAACCATCCAAAGACTACAGCCTTTGTGGCCCAACTGCCTTGTGAATTTATTCCAGATCCCTGGTCTCAGCTGGTAGTGGGGCTAGTGGGATCTCAGGCTTCAGAGAGGAAGATTTCACTCTGGCCAGGCTGGTCTAAATGCTCCCTCCATGGGCACTGGCAGAATTCTGCCCTGTGTTGTGTTCCCTGTGCCAGGGTGGCCCTGCGTTTCAATGCAAAGCCCCACAATCACTTCACTCCCCCTGGGCCCATCCATCTCTCCATTCAGTGCGCTGGTGCAGCACTGCTGGGGATAAGGTGGTGGCGTAGGCAATGTAAGACTGTCTTTTCTGTCCTCTTCAGTGCCTCTTTCCTTGATATAATGTTAAAACCAGGTGGTATGATCTCTCCCCTGATTTTTAGTTCTTCTGAAGGTGGTTGCTGGCTTGGATAGTAGTTGAAGTTGGTGTTCGTGCAGAGCAATGATCGCTGGAGATTTCTATTTGGCTATCTTTCTCTGCCCCCAATCCTTGTCTTTTTGCAAATGAAAAAATTTCTAATTCATCACTAAACTTTACAATTCTAAGTATAAAGCCCTTATGAGATAATTTATGAGCCTCTAAGAGATACAAATTATTTTTAGTGGTCAGTCCCCCACCTTGTTACAAAATATTATAACGATTCTCTGTGCTAAGATAACATCTATGGGACTATTGACAAAGACATTGACAAAGACTCTTCTTGACCAAACTCTAATCAGGACCCTCTGAGCCCTCTTCTGCCCTAGTCCTCAACCTTGGCTTACAGAGACTTGCACGAACACTGACACAGTGCCCAGCATCTCGATGCTGCAGCTCTAGGATCACCCTAACTCCACTGAAGTGCCTGCCTGAGAGAACTTGAGGCTGCCCAGAGAATTTCTGTTTGTTCCAGTGCAACATGAAAATAGGTTCCCTGTCTCCCAAATTCTAGGAGGGCAGGACCCTAACTTTAATAAGGGACAGTGTGGGGGACAAAGGAAAACTTCCCTTTTGCCCTCGGAAGGTTCCCTGAAAATCACTGACAAGAAGTAGATCAATAGGAGAAAAAGCATACAAAGTTATTTGTTCATAGTTCTATGTGACATGGAGCCTTCAGAATGAAGACCCAAAGATAACCATGTTTATGCTTAGGTTCGTCAAAGTATCTAAAGCCATGTAGAAATAAGATTAGACAAAAAGAGTATGGTCTAATGCTAATTGACTGAGAGGGGAAACCACAAAGGCCTGTCTGTCTAGAGTCTTTTTGGCCTCTCTGAGCATACATTCCTTCCTTCTGGGTGTGGGGCAGGACTCTCTCTGGAATGGGGGTCTTATGTCCTACAATGAAACCAGAGAATTTCTGTATGGCCAGTTTTTACATAGAAAGGCGGGAGGAATGCTAGACTAGTATTTTTAGGTTCTGTGGCTCCCTTGGGGAGGTCATAGAAAGGAGGGAGAAAAAGAGAGTCTAGTTTCTGTGGCTAACCTTGGGGCAGAATGGGACTGAGAGACAGGAGGGTAGGAGAAGGTCAGAGAGAAGCTTTTGCTTCTGAAGCTTTCATTTTGGAGTATTACTTTCTGAGTCCCAGCAACAGTTGGCAAACTCAGATGGGTTTCATGTGAACCAAGCCCCCTTTCCTGCTTTTTGTAACTTTTCACTTCCTTAACTTCCCTAAGCCCCTACTCATCCCCCTTCTTGCTTCCTCATTCTCCCTTTAAAATACCCAGTCATCTCCGCACAAATCAAAGTACTGATTGGAGTCTGTCCTTATCACTTTAAATAGTGTCTGGCTTTGTTTATCATTGACACTATTTAAACCAGAAATAGGTTAACTGCCCCAAATCACAACATAGGAAAAACTAAATAAACTGGGGAGAGTGCCATGTGAAACTTCCAGGGAAAGAGAGTTGCCAGCTACAGACTGACTCAAAACACCAATGTCAATATGCACACTTAATATCACTAAAGATTAATTTCCTTTCTATTTTCATTAGGTCAAAAAATAAATGTAGATTCGCCTTCCAGCATTTTCCTTCCGCACTCCAGTGGAGCATCTTGCTCATCACCTGGTGTGCAACCACACTTTCGGGACCAGTGATTTGAACAGCAAACCTCTGTAAGGCAAGCAGAATTGAAATTCACACCCCACAGTCCACATCTCAAAAGAGATGGATTCCATGCGGGGTGATTCACATTTGCCCCAGTTAGCCCTGGCCCAGCAATGCCAGGCTCTTGCCTGGGCATGGCATCGTCAGTACAGATGGTATTCCCATCTGACAAGCAGGGCTTTCTTGGATCCACTGGCCCAGTGCCCAGTAGATGAAAAACGTAAGCAGGATAGATTCAAGCCACTCTTGTCTTCTTAAAATAAGCAATTCATTTTTTAGGGAGCTATTTTTAATAGCGTTAGTTATTTGGCAGCTGTTTCCAAAATGGCTTCCACAATTCTAAGAAGCTGTGATTCATCCTTTGGCCTGGCAAGATCCTGGGTACATGGAAATTCCAGGGGGAGTTATAAATGTCACTTTTCATGCGTGGAGCTCACAAAGTCCTCTGTATAACCAAAAGTGAGATTCGGCAAATTCCATGACAATGATAAACAAGAACCAGTATTCAGTTGGTTGCTGGTCAAACACTCTTGTGATACTCAGTGTGGGAATCACAGACATTAGCAACTGGCAGCCACTGAGGTCTTTGAGTCTGTTCCCTGTAGTCCACACGGAATTATTTCTTCAAGGTTGTTTTCTGGCAGATAGCTGTTTTTGCATTTGCTTGTATTTCTTTTTTCTCTCTTTTAATTTTACAACATACGCATTTTGGAAAATAATAATGTATTGTAAAATTTTCTGGTTTGGGGATATTTAAATTATTTTATTTGCTTTTCATATTTAGTATTATTTACAAAAGTATGAAATGTGAAAAATAAAAGTCTTCCAACCAATAACACCTTCCTCACTCACATTTTCCAGAATTAATCACTATTTTGGTTGGTCCTATTTCACTTTTTCATATATGAATTTATTATGCCATGTTTAAGACAGATGAGGTTACCACTATTACCATTTTGTTGGAGATGCTTCCAGAAAATTTCCAAGCAAATACATGCATATACCTATGTTTACATAGTTGTTTTTATTTATGTTTTTCTATTCTTAATGGGATTATACTATGTATACTGAACTGCATTTCCTGTTTTGCATGTTTTATTTTGCATTTCTTTCCACATTGGCACAATTGCCTTTATAATGGTTGCACAGCATTTCTTTTATGGAAGCACCATAATTTATTTAATTGCTCCATATTAATGGAAATTCAGCTTGCTCTGGGTTTTTACTACGACAGTGTGGTGCACTAAACATCCTCACATTTATCAGTCTTAGCAAATTGGTCAGTTCCTAGCCGTGGGATCACTAGTATGTGAATTGCGAATTGACCTAATTGCATTTGGAGAAAGATTCACCTTGACAGCTCCACCAGTCATCATTCCTGTCAACCTTGAGAATTATATTTAATGTATTTTTAAATTTTTAGAATTGTGGTAAAATACACATAACATGAAATTTACCATCTTGAGCATTCTTAAGTGAACAATTTAGCTTTAATACATTCACACTGTTGTACAGCCATCCCCACCATCCACCCACAGAACTCTTTTCATCTTCCCAAACTGAAACATAATGTCCCCAAGGTCCATCCATGTTAGAGCGTATGTCAGAATTTCCTTCCTTTTTAGGCTGGATAATATTCCATTGTATGGATATACTATGTTTTGTTTATCCATTCATCCACTGATAGACACTTGTTTAAAATGTATGTTAATATTTGCTTAGTTGTGAATTTTATGCTCCCTCAATAGTCTAATTTAAAATTCAGAAATTTGAAGAAAACACACATACATGATTCATTCATAGGTCTGAAGTCCCACTGTCTTGCTTCACAGGCGAGGAGGCACTGACGCTCCGCCCTTCTCTTACCTGCATGTACCTCTGACACCCTCCTCACCGCAGCCAGACGGCACAGCCTTGTCACCCCATCAGCGAGATGGATTGGAGGTATCATCGCTCATACACAAGAAGAGGTCACTGAAGAGCGTGATTATTCTGGTATTGTGTTTTTGTACTGTTCTTTTTGAACTTTCATAAAACTTTGTGCCACATTAAGAAATGTATTCAAAATATCTGCAATTAGATTTTGAACCTGTCGCTTATCTTCAGAGAGAGACTTCAGCTATCGTGTGACTTGCCAGGTTAGGTTTGGGGAACTCATTTTGCCAAAATTCCTGTGGGGTTTTATCTGAAGAAGAAGAAGCTGAATTGATTTTCTTCTTAATAAAACTTTCCTCCAAAATAGTTAGAGAACGCAGAATTTTGATTTTCTTCTTTCTTACTGCCCTCAAACTCCCAACTTCACCTCCTGGTCAGACTCATAAATGGGGAAAAGTGAGATGGAAAATAAATTACAAATGTATTCCAGCTGCTGCGTCATGAAAACCAATATATCTAATTTTTAAATAAAATAAGGAAAATTATTTTTAGATGTAACTGAATAGAAAAAGAGTGCTATTTACATTATTTTTTGTTGTTCTTGAAGCTTTAGCTTTCCTGCAGATACTGACTCATAAACCT
>VBSM01002153.1:37669902-37701105 GCA_008086735.1 Cheirogaleus medius | reverse complement strand
CCTGACCTTGAGCGATCCGCCCGCCTCGGCCTCCCAGAGTACTAGGATTACAGGGGTGAGCCACCGCGCCCCGCCTCATAAATCTTTTTAACAGCACCTTGAAATAGATAAGGTGCATTAGCACGAGAGAACCATCCAGGCTGTGAGTGGCACGTGGCACGGAGTTGGCAGGCGCTTAGATGACTAGTTGCCGAAGCAGAGAACGAAATGCATAATAAGTCACATTACAAACCATGAAAGTTATTTATTCTACCACTCTCTAAGAATATTTATCTTTAAAGCCGCAAGCTTTTGTACATATATGTTTTGCCAAAACAGAATACTTCGAGTATTTACACTATTTTATTAAAACCAATTTATAAAGGGTGTTTAGAGAAAAGAGCCTCCTAACACACTGAAAACATTACTTAATATAGCTTACACACAACTTTTTTCAGAGACCATATCGAGTATCAAAAACAATATACAATTGCATCACATTTCCTCATGGATTTCCTGTTTTGTTTTATTTTCTAGTTACCATCTTAATCCCTTATTATAAAGTTTTCTTAGAAAAGATGATGGCCTTTCTTTCGGGGAAATGGACAAAGTATAATATTTTTCAAAGGGAATGGGCAAAAGGAAATTAAGAACTTCCTGAATAAAATTAGAAGTATTTCTTTAGATACACGGGTAAAAAATAAATCCAGAAATTATGAGGAAAATGGTGTGTAAGGACCATAAGTGTTATGAGGTTGGGCAACTTGAGTTAAGCAGAAAGAAGACGGAACTGCTGGCTGTGAGTCTGCCCAATGCCCAAATAAAACAAAGATCAACCAACACCGCCTCCCGTCTTCAGTGGTCTGCACGCAGGTGCACACACACAGTGCCCATGACCTCCTCTTTGAGTTCAATTCATTTGCTAGAACAGTTCATAGAACAAGGGAACACGTATGTTTACCAGTTTATTATAAGGATATGACAAAGGATCCGGATGAAGAGATGCAGAGGACGAGGCATGGGGAAGGGGCTCAGAGCTTCCACGTCCTCCCTGGGCACACCGCCCTCCAGGAAACTCCATGTGTTCAGCTCTCCGGAAGCTCTCTGGAACCCTGTCCTTCTCGTTTTTATGGAGGCTTCATTACATAGGTATGAGTGACTAAACCATTGGCTTTTGGTGATTGTCAGCGTTGGGTTTTTGAAAGAGAAATGTTGTCCTGGTTCTTTGGCTCCCTGCTTGGAAGAATTGCAAGCAGGGCCAGTGCGACAGAGTGAACGCAGACAGAAAGCAATTCCACACACACAGCTTTCATTGTGGAAAAGAAGGAGAAAGAAGCTACCCAGGTGAAAATACATTCCAGAGAGAGGAACGGGTCAGTCTCCATGAGTAGAGAAAGACATTGAGGACTCCCAGGTGGTTTCCTTTCATTGGCCTGGTCCGGGGGAGGGCTTAATGGAGGTGTGGGGAGTTACCAGATGATTGATGTACCTTATTGTCAGGTGTTCTGTGTTTTCCTGCAGTCCATTCCCCTGATTGGTCCCTGGCTTCTCTGCCCCTAGGAACCACCCTCCTGGCCTGTATCTGTCACCTGCAAATTTGATTCCTGCCTAACAGTGATCAACTTAACCTTCAAGCCCTCTTCCTCAACCCCCAGAGTTTGGGGAGTAAAGCTGTGCCTACCCTTTAATCTTGCCTTGGTCTTTCCTGTGACCAGCCCCTATCCTGAAGCTGGCTAGGGGCTGCCAGCCATTAGTCAACTAACTTATTAGCAAACAAAAAGACATCACTGTGGAGTTTCCAAGGGTTATAAGAGTTGTATGCCAGGAGATTGGGACAAAGACCAAATATATACATATTTCTCAGTATCACACATGGGAAATCTGTTAAGCATTCTAAAAAGATGCATTTTCTTTTTTTTTTGTAAAAAAAAGTCACATTTTAAAAAGTAATTTATAGTGTCTAGAAATTTCTTGATTATCCCAGGAGCACAGATATAAGCCTGTGTATGGAAAATCATAGACACAGTGCTCAGCTGGAACAGAGTGTCAGTTTGCCTGGCCCTGCTCTGAGGTCCCTGGAGAGGGGTCGGCTATAAACTGCATGTTGTAGACACTGGGTGCCATGGCTGGTTGGTAGGACTTCGTAATGTCCTTTCTCTGCTTCTTTCTGCTTGGACTTCTTTAAGTCTGGTATGCCACACTCTTTATGTGTTCTCCAAGACCTTTGCTGGTATTCTGGTGATACACATGGCTTTAGGTACACTTTACAGCAGACTCAAATGTGTGTTGAAAACTGCTGTGGGTGTGGTAGACCATGGGCCAGAAAGGTCATCTCAGAAGCAATAGTATTGGTTCTTTTAGCTTCTGGCTACTCAGGGAAACAGGTATAGTATTTGGAGTGAATCAGACTTAATGACTTTTAGGGGCATATATGTCTTTATAGAAAGATCCAACCAGAGAGCTTCTATTAAAAAGCAGGATATTCATAACAAGAACCAGAAGCCTTTGACCTATAGGTCTCTATTTTTCTTGTTAATAGTTTTATTTTAATACCTTTATAACTGGGCTGACCAACTGTCCTGGTTTACTTGGGACTGAAGAGTTTCCCAGGACATGGAATTTTTCAGGTTTTTTTTTTGTTTGTTTGTTTGTTTTTAAAATGGGAGTCTCCCTATATTGCCTAGACTGGCCTCAAACTCCTGGGCTCAGGTGATCCTCTCATTTCAGCTTCTGAGTAGCTGGGAAAACTTCCATGCCCAGTGGGAATTTTCTGTTTTAAAATTGTGAAATTTCCAGGCAAACCAGATGGGTAGGTTAATCTATTTATGTGATTATAAATAAGATTATAAAATGTGGCTGCCATCAAGATAGGAGAAAGCTCAACCAAGAATGGATGGAAAAGAGCAGCTGGTTATGGGATCTCATGGAGACATTCCGATGATGAGTGAGGTCAATGGCCTGGTTTTAAGGACTGAAGTGAGGCCAGAAAGCATGGGGTACAATTAGTCAAGATGGACAGGGAATGAAAGTCAAGATCAGACAAGTGCCAGGTGTGCATAATATGTGGGTAAAAGAGTCCCAGTGGTCAAGGTAGCGTTAGACACTTCCACATCAGGCCTTCTTTTTTGCTTCTCCTTCTTATCTTCTTCCCTTACCTGTCTACATGCTCTCAGACAGCTGGAATAGTTAAACCAGGTGGGCTGACATGGCAAAGGAATGTCAACTGGG
Organism: Cheirogaleus medius; assembly: GCA_008086735.1. Lineage (NCBI taxonomy): Eukaryota > Metazoa > Chordata > Mammalia > Primates > Cheirogaleidae > Cheirogaleus > Cheirogaleus medius. Next base: position 37,697,898 of record VBSM01002153.1, on the reverse strand, counting down.
CAATTATATTCCAGAGCTAGGCTCATGTGATACATTTTACTGATTCATTCTTGAAAAATGACAATTAAATTCATTCCCTACCAGATTCTGCCTAATCTTTCAAGGTCCCAGAAATCTTGTGGTTGGGAGAGTCATGGGCTTTAATAACATAATTGGTAATATCTTACATTTGCCCAATACTTTTAACTTCTCAAAGAACTTCATATCTATTTTTATTTATTATTTGCTCTTTGGGTCCTGGAAATACATAAAAAATTATTATTAGCTCCTTTTTGTAGGTGAAGATACTAAAGACAGATACAGTGACAAACATTAGTAAAAATCTCAGGGCTATAAACAAAAGAGCCAGCATGGATCTGTTTTCTAATTCTTAGTCTACTCCTAAATCAAGAATTATAGTAAAGATTTTTTTAACCTGAAAAAAACCCTAGAGATTATCTAATTCAATGGTTTCAAATGTTTAAAATAGCAGAATCATATTGTCAATATATGGAAACTCTTCTAATACGCCCTTTATCCCCATGAACTTTTTCCTAATGCTCAACCTCCTTTAAACCCAGTTTGGAAGCCACTGATGAAATCCATCCATTTATTTGCTGGACCAGGACAACCTGAGAGATATCTCTCAAATGCACCTGAGGTTACCCAGCTGGTTAAAGGAAGAATTGGAATGCAGCCCCATGTCTCTGAATTTCAAGTTCATTACTAATACCCATCGTTGCTTGAGCTTTTCATATTCTTCCATATCCAAGCAACTATCATAATCTGCATTTGTGTTGCTTAAATTTTTTTATTCTCCTGGCTTCATTTATGATTGCTTATTTTCTTAATTGAGCAAAGTTGAAAATGTAAATCAGAAAATCGCTTCACAGTTCATGATTTTAGTTTGCTATGGAATTCTTTTCAAGCATTTAAGCAATCACATGACTAAATTACCATGGACACCATAAAATATTATAGTTGGCAATGTGAGCTTATCAGTATCAGCATATAGAACAGAGAAAAATTCTATCAAGAGAAATGTCACAGAGCGACATCAGCAAAATGACAGAGTAGACAGCTCAAAGCTCTCATCCCTCCACAGACACATAGAAAAGCAAGCAGAATTGCCAGAATAAACTTTACAGAACTCTAGAAAATAGCCAAAGGTTAACAGAACCAAGTGAAAGCTGAATTAATAAAAAGACAAGTTAGAAATGGTAGAAAGGCTTTGTGGCATTTTTTATTTGCACTTTCCCCATCCTTTCCCCAGCTCAGCAGAGGTCTTGAGGATGGCAGCCTGCATCTCTTGTTCCAGAGACAGCAGAGCAGACCTTATTTGCAAATTACTGTGTTTGTCTCTTCTAACTTGTTGAGAGCTACCTGAAGAACTGATGCAAATTGCTCATCTCTGTTTTGCCTAACTTGGAACTTATTCAGGCAGAAAAGTGGCAGGAACTACTCAATAACATTGTAAGGTGAATGAAAACCTCACAGCTTCCTTAGGCAAGAGATTACAGTTGAAGTATACAGTAGACCACCTAAAGCCTGGGAGTAAAGAATATAGAGAGAGTTTATTTTGGAAATTGGGGCATTTAAAAGCACCTGTGTATAATGGGAAATCTAGAAATCCTCATGGATGCCCAAAGCAGGATGCATGATCAACAAAGATCTGAGAGGATCCTAAGCTTTCATCTTTGGCTGATCTCCAGGCTCAATGCAAGCAAGAAATGAAGGCTGAGACAGGGTTATAAGGAGCCTGACTAAATGTTGAAGAAGGAGTGCACCAGCACAGAGCCATCTGCAAAGACTGGCAGAGGTAATGTTTTGGGTTATTTTGCTTTGTTTTTTTGATGTGCTTAATTTTCTAGTTGTTAGTGTTCAAAGAAATCTCTGTCAAACAACAACTGAACACAGCTAAAAGAACACAAATTTCAGGGGCATACACAATAAGGAATACAGTCTTTGCAAAAACAGCTTGAAAGAGTCACTAAAATGATTAGCTTTTAGCAATCTAAAGATGTAAATACTGCGGAAGGGAAGAAATCTCATTTCCAGAGCTACAATTTTATAATATTTAAATGCCCAGACTTCAACAAAAACTTACAAGACATACAACGAAACAGGGAAGTCTGGCCCATTTATAAGAAAAAAAAATTCACAGAAATAATCCCTGAGGAAGCTCAGTTATTAAACTTACTACACAATGACTTTAAATCAACTGTCCTATTTTCAAAGAGCTGTAGGAAACCATACACTAAGAACTAAAGACAAACCAAAAAAAAAAAAAAAACAATATATGAACAAAATAAGGATATCAATAAAGAGACAGAAATTTTTAAAAGGCACCATATAGAAACTCTAAAGCCGAAAAGTAAAATAACTAAAATGAAAAATACACTACAGGTTTGCAACAGTATATTAGAGCAGGCAGAAGACTCAGTGAACTTAAAGATAAGACAATTAAAATTATCCAGTTTAGGAGTATAAAGAAAAAAGAATGAAGAAAAGTGAGCAGGACCTGTGGGACTCCATCAAGTGGACCAAATAGGCACTAGGCAGTACTGGAAAGAGAAGAGAGAAAGAAACAGGGTAGAAAGAATATTTGAAGAAATATGGCCAAAACTTTGTCAACTTTGATGAAAGATATGAAACTACAAATTCAAGAAGCTCAACAAACTCCAGTAGGATAAACTCAAGAGAACTCCACTGAAACACATGATAATCAAACTGTCAAACCCATATACAAAAAGAGAATTTTGAAGCAGCAAGAGAGTAGTGACTCATCATGTAGAGGAGATCCTCAATAACATTAATAGCCAGTTTCTCATCAGATGTAATAAAGGCCAGAAGGCAGTGGAATGACAAACTTAAAGTGTTGAAAGAAAAAAACTGTCAACCAAGAACTTATATATGGCAAAACTATCTTTCAAAAGTGGAAAACTTAAGTTATATATATGTATATGTATATATATGTGTGTATATATATATATATATACACATATATAAAGCTGAATTTGTTACTTATAAACCTGCCCTTGAAAAAATGCTGGGGGAGGGGTAGGTCTTTCATGATGAAACAAAAGGACACCAGGCAATAACTCTAAGTCATAAGAAAAAATAAATATCTATAGTAAAGGTTAGTACATAGATAAATATAAAAACTAGTATTATTGCATTCATGGCTTGAAACTCCAGTTTTTATTTTCTACATAATTTAAAGGATAATTGCATAAAAATAATTAAAAATCCATGTTATTAGACATGCAATATATAAAGATGTAGTTTATGACAAAACAACGACATAAAGGGGACAGAGCTGTATGGAAACAGATCTTTTGTTTGCTATCAAAGCTAAATTCTGTCAATTCTAACTAGATTACTATACATTTAGAATGCTACATGTAATCCCCATGGTAACCACTAAGAATATGTCTAAAAAATATACACAAAAGCAAGTGAGAAGGGAATCAAAATGGTACACCACACACAAAAAATATCAACTAAACACAAAATAGGCAGTAATGGAGAAAAGGAATAAAGGAATAAAACATACAGAAAACAAATAGCAAAATGACAAAAGTAAGTTCTTCCTTACTAGTAATTACCTTAAGTGTAAATAGATTAAGCTCTCAAATTGAAAGGCAGAGATTGGGAGAACGGATTTTAAAAAATGAACCAACTCTAAGCTGTCTATAGGAGACTCATTTTAGATCTAAAGAAACAAACAGATTGAAAGTGAAAGGATGGAAAAACGTATTCCATGCAAATAGTAATCAAAAACCAGCTGGGGAAGCTATACTGATACCAAACAAAATAGATGTTATACAAAAACTGGCAAAAGATACAAAGGAGGACCTTATATATTGATAAATGGTCAATACATCAAAAAGATTTAACACTCATAAACATGTGTACACCAAACAGAGTCCCAAAATATATGAAGCTAACATTGACAAAATTGAAAGGAGGAAAAGACATTTCTGTAATAACAGCTAAAAACTTCAATACACCATTTTAAATAATGGGTAGACAAAAAATCAGTAAGAAATTAGAGAAATTTATCAACAGTATAAACCAACTAGAACTATACATATGTAGAACATTACACCCCAAAACAACAAAATACACATTCTTCTCAAGTACATATAGACAATTCTTTAGGATTGGACCATGTATTCAGTACAAAACTAGTCTCGATAAATTTAAAAGAATTGAAATCATAAAAAGTCTCTTTTCTGAACAAAATGAAATGAAGCTACAATTAGAAGAAATCACAAGGGAAATTAGAAAATAATTAGAAACAAAAAGGAAAACACAACATACCAAAACTGATGGTATACAGCAAAGGTAGTATTCAGAGGGAATTTAATGTAGGTTAATATCTGCATATAAAAAGTTTAAAAATGTCAGATTAATAACCTAACTTTATACCTTAAGGAACTAGAAAAAGAAAAGCAAACTAAACCTAGCTCTAGGAGAAGGAAGAAAATAACGAAGATTAGAACAGAGATAAATAAAATAGAGAATAAAAAATCAATAGAGAGAATCAGTAAAACTAAAAGTTGATCCTTGAAAAGTTCTAAAATTGGCAAATCTTTAGCTAGACTGATGGATTAAAAAAAAAAAGACAGACTACACAACTAACTAAAGCAGATATAAAAGTGAAGGACATTATTACTGACCTTATAGATTTACAAAGGATTTAAAGGAATACTATGAATAATTATATGCCAACAAATTGGACAATCTAAATGAAATGGGCAAATTCCTGTAAACACACAAATTATCAAAACATAACATAAATTATCAATAACATCCTTATTGACACAAGGATAAGCATACAGACCAATGGAATAGAATTGAGAGCCCAGAAAGAGTCATGTATCTATGGCCAATTGATTTTCAACTAGGGTACTAAAACCATTCAATGGGGAAAAAATAGCTTCTTCAACAAATGCTGCTTGTACGCCTGCATACCCACATGCAAAACAACGAATTTGAACTTCTATTTTACACCATATACAAATCTTAACCCCAAATGGATCAATGATCTAAATGTAAAAGCTAAAGCCATAAAAATCTTAGAAGAAAACATAAGGTTAAGTCTGCATGACCTTGGATTTGGCAATGGATTCTTAAGTATAACACCCAAAGCACAAGCTACAGAAGAATTGTACTTTATCAAAATAAAAAAAAATGTGTATCTCAATAGACATAATCAAGAAAGTAAAAAGACACTGTACAAAATGGGAGAAAAATTTGCAAATTATATATCTGATAAGGGTTTACTATTGAGAGTGTATAAAGAACTCCTACAACTCCACAGCAAAAAGACATCCCAGTTAAAAAAAATAGGCAATGGACTTGAATAGACATTTCTCCCAAGAAGATACACAAATAGCCAATAAGTACGCTAAAAGATGTCCAACATCATTAGTCATTAGGGAAACTCGAATCAAATCCACGATGAGGTACCACTCCACAGAAACTAGGATTGCTAAAATAAAACAAACAAAAATGTTGGCGAGAATGTGAAGAAATTGGAACCCTCGTATGTTGCTAGTGAGAATGTGAAATGCTGCGGCAGCTGTGGAAAACAGTTTGGTGGCGCCTCAAAAAGTTAAACATAGAATTACCATATGGCCACGCTATTCTACTCTAAAATATATGCCCCGAAGAAGTGAAAGCAGGTACTCAAATAAGTACATGTACACACATGTTCATAACGGCACAATTCACAATAGCCAAAAAGTGAAAACAGCTCGAATGTCCATCAAAAGATAAATAAAGTTGTGGTACGTACATGGAATGAAATATTATTTGGCCATAAAATGGAATGAAGCATTGATGCATGCTACGATGTGGATGAACCTCAAAAACATTATGCTGAGCGAAAGTGGCCAGACACAAAAGGTCACACACTGTGTGATTCCATTTATATAAAATATCCAGAATAGGGAATCACAAAGAGAAAAAATGCAGATTAGTGGTTGCTAGGGAGTGGGGAGAGGAGGGAATTGGGAGGAACTGCTTATGGATTTGACTGTGGAATGATGGAAATGTTTGGAATGAGATAGAAGTGGTGGTTGCAAAACCTGAATGTATAAAATGCCACTGAATTTTTCACGTTAAAATGGTTAATTTTAGGGCCGGGCTCAGTGGCTCATGCCTGTAATCCTAGCACTTTGGGAAGCTGAGGCAGGAGGATCGCATGAGCCCAGGAGTTTGGATAAAATGGTTAATTTTATATGAATTTTGCCTCAATGAATTTTTTTAAAGAGAAAAAATGCCACTCTTCTCAATAGTTTATTTTACAATCAGTTATACTTTTGTTTCTATCCAATCTATAAAAAGAAATGAATGATTTCACAGTTAGCTGGCTAATGTTAACATCATCTATTTAGCCAATGTGGACATTGTCTGGTCATATTTGGGGAATATATTTTTCCTACTGTCATTTGGGACCCCATTTAATAATTTGAATTAACCAGATAACCCCAATTATAGCCCAATCTGACAGCAGATGCCCCACCATGACTTCTCTTTATTCCATAATGAGTTAGGTCTGGGTTAGGCACAGAGTAGGCATAATCTATGAACATGTCTCCAAATAATTATCTAAAACCAGGCAAATGCATCAACCATGTGCCTTTTCATTTCTGATGAATGTCTTTTGTGAGCTTAGTGTTTCCATCTTCTTGTATGTCTTCTGTAAATTCCACGGCAGAGAAGTATGTATTTACTGCATATCATCAACAGAGAGATACCCTAACTCCATTGCAAGTGGTGTAACAAAAAAGCAGAATGAGCTCTGTAGGGGACCTTGGTGTGTAAATGATGCTCTGATGTTTGGCATCTTGTCACCTGATTCTGAACCCAAGAGCTGCTCTGCTGTGTGCACTGAGAGTTGAGTTAATGCTGTTGGCAAGCAAGGCCTGAATTAGATCCTCTTAAATGATAACTCTTTAATCTCTTTATGAAAAAAAAAACTGGTCTTCTCTAATTGCTTCCCTATTAAATGTCATAATCAAATTCAAGATGGTGAAAAAAAAAAAAAAACTGACATGATAGCCAGGATGCTAAGTCCAAATTGCCTTTGTAATGGACAGCAAGTATTATGTCAGGAGTCAAAAGAGTAGAATTTACTCAGAAGGTGGTGATAAACAAAAATGCTCAACAAATTGCCTGAACTCATCTACTTGGGTTGGAATACTTGGTAGTAGACAATAATAACAATACAATTTATTAAAGTCTTACAAAGTGCTGGGCCCTGGACTCAATGATTTATTCAGCCTGATTGCATTTTACAAGGAAGTAAACAAAAAGGTTAAATACCTTACCTTTATATGGAAGATCCAGGATTCAAATTCAAGACTATCTTACTGCAGTCTTTGTATGCTTAACTACCACCGTGTTTCAGAGCCTCTCAAACCATAATGTGGAATACTGTTAGTTCCCAGAGAGATTGGGCATGAAACGAAGTGAGACTTTATCTTTTGCTAATTTTAATTTGATTTAATGAAAAATAGGAACTAAAAGGGTAATTTATGCAACTAGCTAGGACTTTTTAAATATAGTAACGTGTTGCTTAATGATGGGGATGCACTCCGAGAAATGTGTCCTTAGATGATTTTGAGGTTGTGTGAACATCATAGAGTGTACTTACACAAACCTAGATGGCATAGCCTACTACATACTCAGGCTACATAGCATAGCCTATTGCTCCTAGGCTACACACCTGCACAGCATGTTACTACACTGAATACTGTGTCACAGTAGTAATTATGCATATAAACATATCTAAATACAGAAAAAGTACAGTAAAAACACAGTGTAAAAGATTTAAAAAATGGTAAGGACACCTGTATAGGGCACTTACCATGAATGGTGTTTGCAGGACTGGAAGTTGCTCTGGGTGAGTCAGTGAGTGAGTGGTGAGTGAATGTGAAGGCCTGGGACATTACAGTGTACGTTACTGTAGACTTTGTAAACACTGGACACAGCCTACACTAAACTTATTTTTTAAATTTTTTTTCTTTCTTTATTTTTTATTTTTTTATATTTTTGTTCTTATTTTATTTATATATCTTCTCTCTTTTTTTTCTTCCAAATTAGCCACATTCACTGGCAACTTATTTTTTTTAAAGTAAATGCACTACAAGGTTACAATGTCACTAGGCAATAGGAATTTTTCAAGTCCATTATAATTTTATGGGACCATCATCATACATGTGATCATTATGTGGTGTGTGACTGTATCTCTAAGATTCCTCACCAAGCTCTTGACAAGTTATGGATAAAGAAAAAACAAAATTTTTAACTTATACTGGTAATCGAGCTTCATAGTCATCAAGTGTTTGGTTTTAAAATGTCCATGGGCTGTATTTCCTTTTCTTTTTCTTATTTTATTTTATTTTATTTTATTTTTTTAGAGATAGGGTCTTGCTCTGTCACCCATGCTAGAGTGCAGTGGTGCGATCATAGCTCACTGCAGCCTCGAACTCCTGGGTTTAAGTGATCCTCCCACCTCAGCCTTCTCAGTAACTAGGACTACAGGTGCATGCCACCACACCTGGCTATCTTTTTTTCTTTTTTGAAGAGAGGAGATGGTGCCCAGGCTGGTTTCAAACTCTTGGCCTCAAGTGATCCTCAAGCCTCAGCCTCCCAAAGTACTAGGATTATATGTATGAACCACCACACCTGGCCTTTGGGCTGTATTTTTAAGCTATCATCTGCGAGTCGATATATGACCCTACAATACCTCAGTGGGTTGGAAAAGAAAAGGTTCACTTTAATTTTTGGTTCTAGATATAGCCCGAGAGCATCTTACTCTCTTGCCTAAATCATGCGGAGTAAAGAACAACCTCAGCGTTAACATATGACTCTAGCAATTCTGTTATGGAAGCCATTGAAAGAGAGATCTAGCTCTCAATTCAATTCGGCTCAATTCTAATACAATCAAATTCAGTAAACACTCACTGTGTGCCTACTATGTAGCTTGGCATCCACAGGACACAGGCATAATAAAGGTAAGTTCCCTGCTCTCAAAGGACTCGCAGGCAAGTGTCTAAGACAGTTGAGCCCACATGACTATCACTCTGGGAGACAGGGGCCGAGACAGAGGCAGGATGCACCAAGGGCAAGAGTGGTTGTTGATTCCACCAGGAAAAAATGAGGAATTTCCAGAGAAGGCCCTCCCTGAGCTGCGTTTTGTGGGATAAGTCTTACCCTGGATGGACAAGAAGACCAGCGAGAGGGAACCGCATGTGCAAAGGCAAGGACCAACGCTATGACATAAAAGGCTGTTCAGAAAACCATCAGCAGCTCTGCAAAGGATTCTGTCCACACGGTCCTAGCCCGTCCCTGTGTCTTCACCTGTGATCTATCCGCCTCCCCTGCACGACATCGCCACCTACCCACAATCCCTCCTTGGCCTAAGGTATCTGCAGCCATTCATATCTCCCCATGGTTCAGGAATGGACCAGTAAAGACCCAGTACTCACAATGTGGGGCTGGAGAGATGAAGAAAAGCTTTACAGTCTATTTTTTCTGACAAAACTAAGATAAAAAGTCTTTCCCAGCAAGATACTATTATTATTCTTGGACAGTTCTCTATTTTTAAAATTTGGGCCAGATCCTGCCTCCTTCTTTGGGGTTAGGTCAAGTAAGATCATTCTCCTGCCCAGACAACTTTCTTTTTAAAACTCCGTCTGTATTGAATTTGGACTCGAGCAATATCTGTGTCTGAGATTATCTTGTCACAGTTGACGATGCTCCGGTGCCCTCTCTCTTGATGTTGGTTGGTTTATGGGGTTTACTGCCAGGTTTAAAAGCTAACTTTCTGGGCTTTCATCTTTGTACATTCTTATAACAGATACTTGGGCTGAAAAGGAGGTTTTGTTTTTGTTTTTGTTTTCTTATAAAAAGGGTTTTCAGAGAGAAAAAAAAAGATGAGCAAGCTATTCATCTCAATATACTTAGCTCGATATCAAATAAATATACATTTCAGGGGGAAGAAAGAATTACATTACACACAGAAACATCTCAGCCATCTGTCCGAAGCTCTTCCAACGTAATTGCTTCATACTGCGGCTAATGGCTGCTTTTTGATCCAAATATTTGGCAGAGGGGAACACCCTCCTGGGATCTCACAGCTCATCTGCAGCTTCCTGCCTCGTTACCACTTACCAGCTTTATACCGACAATTAGGATTAATAGAGGATCCAAAGCTTTCACTGGGATAAACGACCTCTGACTTTGTAAGTTAAATTTGCCATTGAGGAAGCCTCAAGACAGCAGCCTACGTAGGTTAAAGATTTCTTTCTTAAGGTAACAGGAGATAAATTCAACCTGAAAAAAAAAATGCCCAGGAAAAATCTGGGAGAAGGATCTTCACGATGGCAAAAAGCAATCACCAAACTCATGAGTTTGCACGCACAACCTCCGTCAGTCTTCTCTGCTTATTCACATGTAAAGGTCCTGTCCCCTGCCCTGCATGGGAGAAGAAAGGGTTCAAGTTTCGGTCTTAAAGGGTTATATCAGAGTTAAGACAAAAAGACAGTGGGTGCCTTTGCTGTTTCCCCGGGAAGTGAAGTCCTCATTTCCTCTTTACTTCCAGGGATGCTGGTGGTGTGCATCTTCCTTCTTCAGAGTGTACCGGGCAGGCCCTGCTGCTCCCGACTGCTCCAACTCCGCTCCAGTCGCTCATCTGGCCCAGCCTCTTAGCAGAACAGTCGAGTTTATTGATTTGAGCATCCTCACCTCTTTCTTGACAACTGAACTTATCTGAAGTGTTGTCTTCCCCAGTGAAACTTCTTGCACGGGGTCAATGAAAAGCAAGAGGCAGAATGTCAGCCCCTCTGAAGCCCTGGAACCCAAGTCACTGGTCCCCCGAGTGCTACTGCTGACTCTCCCACCTCCACAGACTGGGACGCAGCGTGGGGTGGGGCTGAAGACAAGGGCTCTCCTTTCTCACCCTCCTGCGGGGCTTCTGGCTCCTTATCCACAGTGCTCTGCAGCAGAGAGGAGGGTTCACAGCTGGGGAGACAAATCACTCCAGGGGCTAAGAGGGGACAGGGCAGGCCAGAGTCTCTGCAGGGTTCCTGGAAGTTTCATTTCCCATCCCCCTGCTCGGGGTCCGTCGCCAACATTAGACACCACTGGTAAGTGCGGCAGACCAGAGTCAGCACTTGCTGTCCGTGGCCAGGCCACTGAGTCACGAGGTCTGCAGATGGGGTACCACAGTGACTGGCCGCGCTTGGGCACAGTTGTGAGGGGACTGGCTGCTGGGTGGTGAAGAAGAGAGCTGGTATTCCCCTGTCAGGAGGGAAAAGGGAATGGTCTCGATGTCTGAGGAAAGAGCTATGGGCCCCTCCCCATACTTCAGCTAAGCTAGCAGTGCCGGGCGATGCCTGAGTGGTACCCAGCTCCGGGCCAAGTCAGTTTCGATGTCGCCTTTCCTGAGGCTGGACTTGACCGTGGGCATCCTTCTTTTAGCCCATGTGCCATCCGGATGGACATGGCTGAAGGAGAAATGTTTTCTTGTTTCTAGGGGCTTTGGGTGGATAGAAAAATGACTTCGGGTTGCAGAGTGTTATTTATATTCATCTTTGGCACTCCATGGTAATGTGACGAGTGCCCTAAGAACTGGCGATGGAGTTCATGCAGGAGTTGAGCGGACTCAAGTAAACAGTGAAGAAAAAAGAGACTGAAAAAAAATTCTAGAGCTCCACAGAGAGGGGAGATTAAGAGAAGCAGGAAAGGACTGAGGGCTGCATTGCAGAAGACCCTTGGTTTGTATGATCGGCGTTAACCAGTAGTGTCAGTGCAGTGGGAAGATGGGAAGAAAAAATAATTTATGTGATTGATTTCAGAGGGTTCAAGCAGCCTGTGGCCACGCTCATCAGTCATCTTTCCCTGATGTCGACAATGGTAGTAACAACAGTAACCGTAATAATCGGTTATTGCAATAACTTACATTTTCCTATAACTCCCACTTTTAAAGGGTCTTTCTCCCTTGTTTCTAGACTTGCATGTGCACCATCTCATTTGCCATCTTCCATTCCCCATCCCCACCCCAGGGCTCAGGGAGATGCTCAGGCTTATAGAGAAGGTGGGGGCTGAGAATCAGACAGACCCTGGTCCAGACCCCCACTTTGTGACCTTGGGCAAATTACTAAATTCGGGCTATCCTTAGTTTCTCATCTGTGAAATGGGGGGAAACAAGGTACACCCCACAGTTTTGTTGGATGGCTTTAAAGAAGCATGTATTATCACTCAACATATGGTAGCTACTACTTTCTAACCCCATTTGATACACAGGGAAATTCATCTAATGTCACTCACAACCCTTCACTCCAAGCTCAAATATTGAGGTCCATTGTCCCCCAGCCTGCAAATTAAAACAGAATGTGCTCCAAGGGACATTGCCATATAATAGAACACATGATGGCATGGAGTGAAGAGACCCTGATTTGTCCTAGCTCTTCAAGTATTTAGAGAATTAGTTGAGGTAATGCACATGAAGCACTTAACACGGTGTCTGGTACATCAAACACACAATGTCTAAGTGCTCTTTCTCTCTTGCTCTACACTCAGTTTGGACAGGAAATCCTGTTGGCTTTACCATCTAAAGATATTCTTCATATACATATTCCTTTTTTTTTTTTTAGACACAGGTTCTCGCTCTGTCGCCTAGCCCAGGCTGGAGTGCAGTGGCCCAATCATAGCTCACTGTAAACTTGACCTACTGGGCTCAAAGGATCCTCCCTCCTCAGCCTCACAAAGGGCACTGGATTACAGGTGTGAGCCCCACCACATGGCACATATATTTATGTATTCTAATCCCTTCTCTCTACTCCCACTGCTGCTGGCTGATCTAAGACACGCAGTCTCTAGCCTGGATTATTGACTGTAGCCTCCTAACCAGGCACCCTGTTTATTCTCTACACTTCTACTGTTTGTACTTAACTTAGCAGCCAGGAGCCAGGGTAATACTTTAAAATATAGTCCAAACCACACCTTGCCTCTGCCTGGAGCATTCCAAAGGTTCCCAACTTCACTCAGAGCAAAAGCAAAAATCCTAAAAATGGTCTAAGAAGTCCTGCCTAATTTTGCCTCTCACCCGCCCTCCCCTACTCTCCCCACTTCTCTGGTCTCTGACCACACCTCTCACCACCCTCCCCCCTCACTCCACTGCCTCCCCCACAGCCTGCCTCCACAGTGGGACTTGGAGACATGGGCTGGCTCCCTCCTCATCATCACCTGCTACCTGTATCTGTGTGGCTCACTCCCACACCTCCTTCATGTCTTTGCTCAAATGTCACTTTGCCACGAGACCTACCCTGACCACCCTATTTAAAATTGCATCTGCCCTGTTCCCTGCACTCCAGGATCCCTGTAAGCCCCCTCCCTTTCCACAGCATCACACTAACCTCTAACCATAAGTGACTTATTTATGCTGTATGTCGTCTGTCTCCCCTGCTAAGACGTAAGCTCTGTGAGGGCAGAGATGTTTTTTGTCTGTCTGTTCACAGCTATACCCTGAGCAACTCAGCCAGTGCCAGCACACAATAGGAACTCAATCTGTATTTGCTGAAAAAGTTAACAAATGGTCATCTTTTGGGAGAAAGTCTCACCTTTGAGAGTTTGTAATTCTCCTTTTATTTTATTTTACTCTAAAATTAGGTAGGGATGAAAATAAAATGGATCACCCCAAAAATTTCTTTCAGCTCTGAAAACAAAGTAAAATTTTCTCATGCATCAATTCATTCATTCATTTATTGAGCACTTACTAAATGCTGGGAATACCAAAAAAGTGAATGCAATAGATTCCCTAATTTCAAGCAATTCCTAATTTGGTGAGAGAAACAGACTTGTAAACCGAGTGAAGGATGCTGAGGCAGGCGTTCTAGAGAGAAGTGTATATGGATTCAGAGAAATGAGTCCCTAACTTTTCTGGAGTGGGGAGTGAGAGTTGGAAGGCAGGGATGGAAAGTAGAGGAAAAATCCATTTGCAAAGACTTTGTAAAAAAGATTTATTACAGATGGATAAGAATTTGTAGGTTGATGGGTAAGAGTTTGTAGTTGACACAGAGGAGTGACATTCTAGACAGAAGCAGAGAGGTCCCTGAAGGAGTGGGTGGGGTGGGATGGGAGTGGTAGGTTTGGGGTAGAGAGGGAGCTGCAGCCTTACTCTGTCACCCATGGGAGCCCCTGGTTTGATTTTAAGCAGAGCGGTTTCCAATAAATTTCCAATACACCACTCTGCCAAGAGAGACTGGCTGTCGGGAGAATGAAATGGAAGGCTACTGCAATGGTCTGGTCATTGCATGTCAGTGTCTTGAGCCTAGGGGTCAAGTGTCAAAAGCTTTGTAGAGGTCACATACTGAATATACTATTTCATAGCCTGCTTTTCTTTCAGCTAGTATATTACAAACATGTTTTCATATCCATCTATACAGACATACACCCCTTTCTTACCCTTAATGATTGCACTAAATTCCATTCTCCAGTGCACCTAATGTATTTAACAGGTCCCTTATTTCATATGAAGGTATCTTACAATTTTTTTTAGCATCTATGTCTATACTCATTGTTTCAACTATGCCTATACTAGAGTTCAGTCTAAAATAATCTTAACTAATGTTGACAGGTAGCAACTGAGAAATAACTCTTTATGGTAGGCATCATCTCCATTTAGCAGATATGAAAAACTAAGATTTAATGGAATAATTCCCTTGCCTAAAGTTATAAAACTACAAGTGGCCCAACCTGATTTCAGTTCAACACATATTAATATACAGTCTTTCAAGCTCAGCCCGTTGGATTAACATTTTGCATAAATACTCATGGAACTCTTTGGCTGGGAAATACTTTATAGTTGGATAATTCATTCCCACCCCAGGTGTTGTGAGGTGGGCAAGGCTTTTCATAACTAAGGATTCAGCAGACCTTTTGTAACTTGACCTCCTTATAGACCAACTTTGTCCTAAATCCAGCAGCCAGTGACCAGCCCAGAGCACAGCCCCTTCTAACCCCCAAGTGGATGGGTTATTTTTACAAGAAGAATACACTCTAACTTTATCTGCCCCTTGACCTCAGAGCCCTGGTGCTCTGGCTTGGGAAGACGTGTGCCTGTGGGGTCTTAGTGAGCACACGCGCTCAGCCGGGCATTGCGTCCAAGTGTCTCCAGGCACTGCTTCTGGGACACACGACTGTACACGGTGCCTGTCCAGCATCCGTATCACCCACAAAGTGCTTCAGATGAATTATCCCATCTGACCTCAGCAGAAATCATGAATTTGAAGACTGCAGCTAGATGACGTCATACCCTGAAATTCGAGGAGGGAAAGGTCAGTTTTCATCTACTAAATGTCAAGCAACCAGCCTGACTGATCGTTTTTACCGACTTGACCAGATCGATAGGTTGTTAAGTCATCTTGTTGACACTGATTAGATCAATGCAGTTTGGCTGGGAGGGAAGAGGCAGAGAACAGCAGCCAACATTTAAGCGGCACACTGGAGTGCTTATCGGGGTGCACGTGGTATCCGTGCATCATCACGTCCCCTCCCTTTTCACGCTAATCCTGAGAGGTGGGCACCCTTCTTATCCCCAGACACAGGAAACTGAGTTTGACACAAGCTACACATCTTGCCCAAGATCATGCAGGTCATGAGCGGGCCAGAATCTGAGCCTAGAACTTAACCATTAAATTCTATTGCAAATTGCTTGAAAAATGCTGCAGAATCCAGCTCTTGGTGGAGGCGCGTGGCACTGTCGTCTCTCCTGTTCCCCAGGTGAAGGGCAGAGCGGGGCTAATGATTTTTCTGTGCCCCATGTCAACAGGGAGCAAATAATTAGCTAGAGCACGCTCGCTGTGCTGTCTCAGGGTTTTCTTTTGTTACCCAGTGACAAAAGAGTGTCCTGGAAGTCACACACAAAGCTAGAGTGAGTTTCTTCATTGGGAGTTTTATGCTCCAGTGCTTTGAGGTTGGGGGTGGGGAACAGAAGACTTGCAGCCCCAGAAAAAGTCACTCTGCTGGGCGCCTCACGTGCACACACCGGCCGACGTGTGTGTTTATAGATATTTATTTCCTTGCCTGTGTTGGAATCATTTGAGCCCCTTATCTTTGTACTTGAAAGGATCTTCAAAGGGTGTCACCTCTCAGAAGTCTGGACACAAAGCTTCCTTCTGCCTGCGCTTTCTCTGCTTAGCTTCACAGCGGGCTCAGGTAGATAATCTCTCTCCGCAGCCTGTTCTCGCATTTGGAGCCCAAGAACGTCTTGGTGCTCAGTGCCTGCCTGGTATTGAACTGTCCTGACGTCAGAGTATGCTTTAGCGGAAGGAAAAAAAATGTGTTCAAAATTTGGAGCAGTTTTTTTTTTGTTTTGCTCTGTTTTGTTTTTAGTTTTTCAAATTTATTTGCATAAAGGTATAGAAAGGGCTCTTGAGATTTTTAAAAAAATTTTTTTTTAATTTCAGCATATTATGGAGCAGTTTTAAAACTTTTATTTACTTCTTTCTTGCTCATGATTTCTATTGCAACAGGCAGAGCTGTGGTGCTTCTGAGAAGGCAGCTCCTCTCTAGGGCCTCACGCCTTTGACACTTGCCTTTCTTCCATCCCCCACGAAGATACGTCAAAGGACGAGTAGGGAAGGGAAACTGCTATAAAGAAATTTAGGGGGACAATTTTTTCCAACAAAGTAAAGCTATAGCAGTTGTCACTACTTGTCATAAAATATTCTTCACTAAACATGGATACTGATACAGTAGCAACAAAACCCCAGCCTTTCTAAGGCCTTTCTAGGCCTGCTGTCTTTACTCACTGTCTCTCTCCAGCTGCAGGCTGGGTCTGCACAGTTTATTTGCCTATTTCATAAGTACGAATTCTATAGTCCCAAAGGCATGATTACCTCCTTGATCCCAGGAAGCGTGTCTTGTGCTTTTCTGATGGCCTCAAAGAAAGGTGTACAATGCTTGATACATAATAGATGCTAGCTAAGATTAAGAAATTATTAGAGCTAGCATTAAGAAAGGGTTCAGAGCATGGCATTAATAGAGTTCATGGTGAATAATTTTGGTAAATGCTTCCAAAGCTAATTAGATGCCATGGCATATCATGTGCTGATTGCTTCATGCATTTAGGCGTCTCTTCCTGCCTGCTTTGGAAGTTCCATGAGGGTTGACCGTTCTTCATACGTTTTTAGGTCCACCTTACTTACTGAATCTATTAACAATATGTAAGTACATACCATGTTTCCCCGAAAATAAGACAGGGTCTTATATTTATTTTTCCTCAAGAAGACACCCTAGGGCTTATTTTCAGGGGATGTGTTATTTTTTTTTAAGTACGGTACAACCATCTACATTTATTCAAATATAGTTAAGTCGTCTTCTTCTGAAACATCATCATAACTCTCCAAACTCCAAATTCCATCCTGAATTTCTTGCAACTTTGTTTCCTTTAGAACCATTGGCCCCAATCTCTCATGTCGAGCCACAGAGCTCTCATGGGGCAGATGAGAAGGGCTGCTGGTCTTCTTTACCGATCCACGATGAAATGCATGGGTTGTGCAGATACGCTGCATAGCCACGCCCATCACTTGGTCTTATTTTCGGGGTAGGGCTTATATTGTGCAAATGTTTAAAAATCCTGTTAGGGCTTATTTTATGGATAGGTCTTATTTTCGGGGAAATATGGTAGTAAATACTTAAGAACAAAGCCCTTTACCCCAATGTCCTAGACTTGCCACAAAAATATTCTCGTTACATCCTGAAACTTTAGAAAAGATCTCTGAATTAACCAGCTCCATAAAAGAATTGAATTGGCCTCTGTGTTCACTTACAAATGGAAAAGTCTGCCAACAACTCATCTGCACGTTGCAGCACCACACCCTGATGGCTGCTTTTCCCTTTGTGTCCCATCTATGTCATAGCTCTGTTTGGAATAATCATGGATGTGTCATGGCAAAGTACCAAGTGAAGGAACCAGTAACATGAGAAATCTGAAGTCAGAGGATGTAGATGTATACGTGACTATCTTTCAATGCACTTGGCTTTAGAGCTGCAGTCTGAACGTGAGACCAGAGAGCAAGGCTTCTTCTGCAGTGAACCCTTCATTAGAAGGTTCCAGGCGGGAGGCTGAATTCCCCTTTGGAACATTCCCCTGCCAAAACTGAGAGTATCAGTAGAGCA
Source organism: Cheirogaleus medius (assembly GCA_008086735.1). Taxonomy (NCBI): domain Eukaryota; kingdom Metazoa; phylum Chordata; class Mammalia; order Primates; family Cheirogaleidae; genus Cheirogaleus; species Cheirogaleus medius. The sequence goes on along the minus strand of VBSM01002153.1, from coordinate 37,679,718 downwards.
ATTGATGCCTTCCAATGTATTTATGAAGGTGCCAGTCCATTCTAAGCAGTATGTTTTTATCCTCTTGAGAGTTCCACAAAGCAGGTCTTATTATTCCATTCTCTAGCTCATACTGAGTTGCGTGCATTCACACTAAAGTGCGGGATGCTGCTCAGCTTGCTCAAGATCTCAGGGTTAGCAGGTGGGGGGTAAGAGTCCACCCTCTGTCCGTGCACCTCCAGTGCTCTTTTCGACCTTCTCTGTCACCTATCACATGTCCACCCTGCAACTTTGTTAAGTGGAGGCAGAAGGAGGCACACCACCTGCTCCCATGTGGGACATTCACATTTCATCTACAAGTCAAAGTTTTTCCAACTCTCCAATACAGCAGGTCTTTTAAAACTATTTATTAGAATAACTATACTTATCTGACAGTCAATCCATTCCTCCTTTACAAGGGAGGGGGCTAGAAAAGTTGAGATATTTTCTCCATGGCTGTTTTTTCCCCCCAGGTGTGATGGTGCAGATTCTGGAAGGGATGATGCCACCAAGAGTAGTGCCAGGTGACTTAATCAGTGTCTCAAGGGAGGCAGTAGACATCTCTATTAGGGGATGAACTTACCTGGGCCCCTCTTAACCCTGTTTTCTTGACATTTCGGGGACCAGAGAGGGTGAATGATCACCTTGTCACTGCTCTGGCTACGGAATGAAGAACAGAGGACACTGCAGTTTGAAGATCACAGCCACGTCGCAAAGTTGCTAATCCCGGTGGTGGTTTCGCTCTCCGCCTGCATGCCCCGTATGGCTCACAGTGTGTTCTTGTTTCGCGGTGAGCTCTTGCTGCCCCTGGAAGAGCTGGACCGCACTGGCCTGGGACTCCCACAGCTCTCCCAATATCCTTCGACTTCTCCAGCGGCCTTTGTTCCCCCAGCTGCATTGGACTGTCCCCAGCACGTTGCCCCACTAGGCATCTTTTCAACTCAGACTTGGAACCTTAACTCCCACTCAGTTTTCACAAGCAAGGCTTCGCTCTGGCAACACCCAAAGCAGCCAGGTGTTGAGTTGAACAGCTGAGGTTTAGGAGGAAGACAAGTTTACCTCTCAGCGACAGCATTTCAGAGGAATCGGTGCTCAGTTCTTCAGAGGAAACGGCTCAGGGGACATGTTCTCCGTGACGCCCCATCACCGTGCGGACTCACCCCCTTATCCAGCCTTTGTCTCCCTGCCTCTGTGAGCTCGCCCCCTTCTCTCCCTGACTCAGGTCCTTGCAGTGATTCATTTATTTTTTTAAAGTAAACTTTTTTTAAGAGCAGTTTTAGAATCACAGCAAAATTGAGCAGAAAGCACAGAGATTTCCATAGACTTCCTGTCCCCACACACAGAGCCTCCCCATTATCAACTTCTCGCCCAGCATGGTCCATTCGTTGCCGTCAAGGAACTGACATCAACTGTCATCATCACTCAGAGTCCACAGTTCACATCAGGGTCACTCTCGGTGTCGTACATGCTGTGGGTTTGGGCAAATGCAGAATGACACGCATCCACCATGATATTGACAGCATCATCCCGAGTCATTTCACGGCCCTAACAGGAATAGCAGCTGCCTGTTCATCCTTTTCCCCCAAACTTGGCCACCACTGGTCTGTTTACTGCCTCAGTTCTTTTGCCTTTTTCAGCATGTCGAACAGTTAGAATTGCACAGTGCATAGCCTATTCAGGTTGATATGTTTCATTAAATACTGTGACTTGAAGGTTCCATAGTGTCTTTTTGTGGCTTGATAGCTCCTTTCTTTTTACTGCTAAATAATATTTTGTTGTCTGAATGTACCGCCGTTTATTTATCCATTCACCTACTGAAGGATGTTGGATGCTTCTTAGTGCTGTGAACATCCTTGTTGTTCAGTTCCTTTTTAGTAGCAAAATATCAAGTCATTCCCCCTTTCCCGTAGGGAGCTCTTCCTTTTTCTCTCGGGTAATTTGGACCCTGCTGACATGTGCATCCTCAGGGTCTAACACCCCCCCCCACCATGTGGCCTTTTCCATGAGCCTTTCAAAGCTGCTGTCCCCTAGGACTGAAGGCTGCCATTCGGATGATTCGCTAGTCTCACTGTGACACGCAGATGAACTAGTACTTGCGGTGTCATCCTCACACCTGACTTACCCATGGGGAAATGGGCATCCAGAGGGCATAGGAAGAGGTCATTGCATGGACTGGCAGGTTGCTGCAGATAGGGGTGGTGTACTCACCCTTGGCGCTCTTTCTCTCTGCCCAAGCACCCTCGGATCCCTCTGCCGCTGCGGCTCCCAGACCCCTGCTTCCACCAGCCCTGCTCCCGCCAGCAGCCCCTGTAGCCTCAGAGCGTCCATGCTGGGTGCTGGAGCAGCCTGGCCCTACAGAGGCCTAGAAGTGCCAAGGAGTGGTACGTCTCTCGCCCTCCCACAGGGCAGCCCACTGATGAGTGCCCATGTTGGTCGTACAAAAGCCACCTCCTATGCCTTGATGAAAGGCAAACTCTGAGGTGTCATTTGCCCTCCTGAGCTCGCCAAGGGCTCAGGCTGAGCCTGGGGCTTTACCTGAAAGCTCACCTGTGCCTGGCCCCTTCCTCCTTTCTGTCCTACACCCCTCACTCCCAGACAGGCTTCTCCTGGGAATGTTTCTTTAATAAAGCACTTGTGGCATCACGAAGCCTTGTCTCCAAGTCTGCTTCTGTGCAAGAGGAAAGGAAGGAAGAATGCACTGCAATAACTTCCCTCTGGGGCCCGTGCAGAAGGAGCCCTGCCTGGGAGTGCCGCAGTCCGCAGGGAAAGCCCTTGGCCTTGGGCGTCCCCCAGGTTACGGCACTAACACAGGCCTTCCACACGTGCAGAGCTGCTGTTTAACATTTCTCTTGCTTCATTCTTCTGAAGGATAGAAATACCAAAAGACTACAGATCACACGATATTCAAGGAAAGCCAAGACCATAAGAGGATCAAAACAGACAAAACGGGGGTGGGGGAAATGACTTTGGAAGAAATGGGTCAATGGAAGGGTCAGAAAATAACCAAAATAAATGTAATTTCCAGGGATTCAATAAGTTACTGGAACCATAAAGAAGAAAAAAAATGCAATCAGGTGATGAGGAGGAAGTCTCAAAATTTAATAAATATGATGGCTAAAATAAGAAAAATTCAGTGCAAGGGTTGGAAGATAAAGTCAAAGTCATCTCCCAGAATGGAGACCCAAATTATCAAGACATGAGGCAAATAAGAAAAATTTAAGAGATGTAGAGAGAGATGGCCCAATATCCCACTATTAAAAGCTAGAAATTGGTTAACAGATACAAAAGTACAGCTAGATAAGAGAGTTCTAGTGTTCTATAGCTCTGTATGGTAACTGTAATTAATGACAATTTATTGTTTATTTTCACATAGCTGTAAGAGTAGATTACGAATGTTCCCAACATAAAGAAATGATAAATGTTCGAGGGGATGGATAGTCTAATAACAGATTTTATCATTGCCTATTATATACATATATCAAAAATATCACACTGTACCCCATAAATATGTGCAAATATTATGTGTCAATTAAAAATAATAAAATAAAATAAAAAAATTAGAATTCCAGAAAGAGACAACCAAGAAAACAAAGACTTTATTAAGAAAGTGACACAAGAAAAGTCCCTAAGCAGAAGAAAGGCACAAATCTCCCAGTACAAAGCCATATTAATGAAAAAGACCCACATCTAGAAACATCGCTGTGAAATCCCAGGACACAAGGGAATGAAGATAAGATCATAAAAGCCGTGAGAAAGAGAGAGAGGAAAAAATAAGAAATATGAATCAAACTGATGTTTGCTAGAAAATATTTGACAGAATCAAATTGGCATCAAACCCTGTAGGAAAACAATGATGACAGACTGTATAAGAAAGATAAGGTCCTAATATGGCATGATTTTTTAGCAAATCATGAAAAGAAGGGGAAAGAAGGTCCTATGAGCACCCTGTGGCCTAGGATGTTGGCACTGGAAATGTGTGATGTGCACATAAAATTGTGCAAACAATTTCAGAAAGCAACCGACATACAGAAGCCCAGACCAAGGTTCTAAGAGAAAGTCTTTGTCACAGGAAGGCTCCAGGAGGGTGAAGATAGAGGGGCTATTACTGCAAGTTGTTTATTATATTGCCATTCCCTTACATGGGTACATGGTTAAGTTTTTAAAATATATTTGTAGCTGCAATACAGGAGTTAAGGGCAGTATGAATTTTATGCCTGGCGATAAGTGATAAAGTTAAGGGCAGCTTTCTTCTCTGCCTCTGGGTGCAGGTCCTTGGGAACAATGTTAGAACAAGTGCACTGTCTTCCCTGAGGCCATCGGGATGCTGAAAGAGGTAACAGGTGAGAGGTCAGAAGGAGAAAGTGCATCTCAGGCTAGAAATGAGATGAAATTTGCCCTTTGTAGATTAAAGGAGGAAAACAATACAATTCTTTCAAGAATATGGGGAAAGTGTTAAATAAATTTCAGAACTCATTCATTATAAAAATTCTTTGCAAACTAAAAGTAGAAGAGAACTGTCCTACCATGATAAAATATATCCATCAAAAGCCTATAAAAACATCCTGCATAAAGGTTAGACTTAGAGGGCAGGAAAGCAGAGACACCCATAGCACCACTTCTATTCAGAACATCCTTGGAGGTTCTGACTGTTCAGTTAGAAAAGAAATAAGAATAAGAATTGGAAAGAGAGAAAAATACTGTCCTTATTTTCAGGTAAAATGCCAGCATACATAATCAAGAGAAACATTTGACAATTTATCCAGATTAATATGAGAGTCCAGTAATATGGCTAAATACAAATAGTTTGATGTTACACAGTAGGAAACCTGGAAACTGACCTAAACATACATTGAAATATAAGATAAAGGTACCATAATTTATAGGTGAAGAATAGATTTTTTATAAGGTGCTGTGACAATTGGTTATCCGTGTGGGCTAGAAATAAATTTAGATTTCCTATCTCACACCATGAAATTCTAAATATATTAAAGACCATATATGAAATGTATGACTTTAAACTTTTGAAGAAAATGTAGAGGAACATTTTTGTCACTTCTGAGTAAGGAAGTGTTTCTTAAAACAAAATGGAAAATGCTGACACATTTGATCACCTAAAATTTTTAAATGTATTTCTATTAAAAAGCATCATACTTAAAGCAAAAAGATAAACTGAAGCCTGTAATAAGATATTGCAACTTATACAACTGACAAAGGGTTGGTATTTAGTATATATAGAGATAATAGATATACACATACATAATTTAAGATATACACATAAAATTTTAACTATATAAAATATATGAGTATAGTATTTAAGATATATATAAAATTAGTTTGAGATATGTATGTATATGTATATGTATGCATATATATGTATAAAAAGAAATGAACAAACCTAATAGAAAAAAAAAGGCAGAACAAATTCTTCATAGATAAGGAAGCCTGAATGCCAATGAGGATTCTCATGCAGGTAGACCTGTAAATTGGCTCAAACCCACTTTGGAGAGTAATTTGACAATATCTAGTAAAGTTGAAATGTGAATATCCTTCAACCCAGCAGTTCAATGTCTATGTATATGACCCAGATAAATGTTAACACATAGGTGCAAGAGTATGCACAAAACTGTTCATTACAGCACTGTTTCCAACAGCAAAACATGGGAAACAACCTAAATGCCCATCCTCTCTATATAGATTGTGTCACTAAATCATCATATATGCATATGGTGGAGTCCTACACAGTGATGAAAATGAATAAAATGGAACTAAAGATGTAACACGGATAACTCTAAAAAGATGATGTAAAAAGCATCAACACTGTATATAACATTTATAAAATTTAAAATAAAGCAAAACTTGTCAAATTACTTTTGATACTTATATATGTAATAATAATACCAAAGCTGTATGGAAACGACAAATAGCAAAGTCAGTTATCTATGGGAAGAAAGACAAGGGCATGAAACTCACAAAAGGTAAATGGGGGCTTCAAACTGTTTATAATATTTTATTACTTAAAAAAGCTAAAGCAAATATGGCAGATAAAGTTGGATGATGGATATAAGGTTTTCATTTTATTATTTTCTATAGCATTCTGCATGTTTTTAAGTTTTCACAATAAAAACTACAGATGCTCCCCAACTTGTGATGGTTCAACTTATGATTTTTCATCTTTACAATGGTGCAAAAGTGATACACACTTAGTAGAAACCTGCTTGGAGTTTTGCATTTTGATCTTTTCTCGGGCTAGCAATACGCCGCATGATACTCTCTTGCGATGCTAGGCAGCAGTGAGCCACAGCTCCCGGCCAGCCCCGCGATCACAGGTGAAGAACTGATACTGTGCACTGTGTTGCAGATAATTTTGCCCAACCATAGGCTAATGTGAGTGTTCTGAGCACATTTAAAGTATGCTAGGCTAAGTTATGATGCTTGGTAGGTTAGAAGTAGTAAATGCATTTTTGACTTAAGTACTATATTTTCAACTTATGATGGGTTTATGGAGACATAACCCCATTGTAAGTTGAGCAGCATCTGTATTTCCTACACACTTACAAAATAATGTCATGTGTCCCAGTTACTATTTCTGCCCCCAAAACCATTTTATTGTGATCCAAGGTGCTTTGAGTCAGGAATTCAGATAGGGCACAGCAGAGATATTTTGTCTCTGCTCCATGATGTCTAGGGTCTCAATATGGGAGACTCAGAGGCTGAGGGTGCATCAATGACTGAGGCTGGAATCATCTGGAGGTGTCTTTGCTCACATGTCTGGTAGCTGATACTGGCATTCAGCTGAGTCCTCATTGGTAGCTTTTAACAGCAACCCCTACACAGGGCCCCTCCCTGTGGCTTGTGCTTCTTCACAATATGGCATGGTCAGGATGGACAGACTTCTTATATAGTGGCCCAGGCTTTCAAAGGTGTGTGTCCCAAGAGAACCACACAGAAGCTTCATGGCCTCTTCTGACCTAGTCTCAGAAGTCTTGTAGCATCACTGATGTGACATTCAATTTGTGTCAACTAGCTCTGCCCAGATTCAAGGGGAAGGGACATAGATTCCTCTTCTCAGTGGGAGAACTGCCAAATATCTTGGAAACGTGTTTTAAAGACAGCCAAGTATACTCTCTCAACAGTAATTATCTACATTCCTTCCACATGCAAAGGATACCCACTCCTTCCCAAAACCTTCCAGAAAATCTCACCTATTATGGCACCAGGTTCAAGGCCCAAGATCTCATCATCTAAGTCAGGTTCGTTTTCAGATGAGGCTCCTCAGGTGCACTTCCTTGGGTTGAGCTGCTTACATTGGGTTCCTCTCAACCTGAACGCCTGTGAGCTAAAGAGACAAGCTATTGGCCCCGACACATCCAACATGCAATGCCTGGACAGGCACAAGGTAACCATGACAGATACTGCTGTTCACAAATGTGGGAAAATGTAAGCACTCCGAAGTCACTGGTTCATAGCAGCTCTGAAATCCTGCTGGAGTCATATCGCCAGCTCCTTAATTAAAGTTCAGTTCTTCTCCCTGGGAGTTATTCCCTGTGGCTTCTCACTCTGCTCTGTGAGCCCTTCATCCTGCTCCCCGAGTTATCCTCCTCTTTCCATAGGAAAACTGTGTTCATAACCAAGTGGTTTTCTCAGCATGTTTCGTGCCTATGAACGTTTGGAGCTCTAAAGGCTTTTTTCATTTAGTACTCTGTGTCCCTTATAGTTCAAGCTAGCACTGTTTCTGCCAGAAAAATTCTCTTGGATACTTTTAGATTGTCTGTAAGGACTTTGAGTACTCATCCCATTAGACACATTTCTTTATGATAAACCTTCACGATCTTGGCCGGGCGCGGTGGCTCACGCCTGTAATCCTAGCACTATGGGAGGCCGAGGCCGGTGGATTGCTCAAGGTCAGGAGTTCGAGACCAGCCTGAGCAAGAGCGAGACCCCGTCTCTACTATAAATAGAAAGAAATTAATTGGCCAACTAAATATATATATATATAAAAAATCAGCCAAGCATGGTGGCGCATGCCTGTAGTCCCAGCTACTTGGGAGGCTGAGGCAGGAGGATCGCTTGAGCCCAGGAGTATGAGGTTGCTGTGAGCTAGGCTGACGCCACGGCACTCTAGCCAGGGCAACAGAAGTGAGACTCTGTCTCAAAAAAAAAAAAAACCTTCACGATCTTGAACTTACTGTGTGGCTCCCCTTGAGGAGATGTTCTCAAGATTCTTTGAAGCCAATTTGGTTGAAGGAGAAGATCTGCAAGACACATCATTACAATCCTAGAAGGCATTTGGACCATCTGAAATGCTCTGTATTTATCTTTTCTTATCCTTTCTGTGGCCTTTACAAAGTATCTTATAGTACCATTCTGGATTTGTTCTTTAGCCTGAGAACTTTCCTTACTTTGAGAACTGCTGGCTTAAAAGACTGATCTGGGCCCTTTATAGATTCTCCAAATTCCTTTCAAAAGTTGATTGATTCATTATTTAGTTCATTTCTCATACAACCCATTTTATTATAGGCAACTAGAAAAAGCTAGGGCAACCTTCAGCACTCTTCCTGAAATCTCCTTAGGGAGCTCATCAAGTTCATGAAGTACATGTTGCATTTTCCACTTTAATACAGAAAACAATTTTATTGACTGTTTTCAGCCAGTCCATAGCAGTGGTTTCCTTTCCTCCAGCTTCCGCTGACAATTATCTCGCTTTCCTTTAAATCCCCACTCACAGCATCGTCAAGGCCTCTCAGACTTATGTCAACATCTTTGAAGTCTCGGTGCCCTTCCAGCTTTCACTAAAATTCTTGTCAAGACCCTTTAATTCTTCGTTGACAGTCCTCAAGGCTGCCTGGTCCCAAAGCCAATACTGCAATATATGTTTTTTTGCTTTTTGTCATGGTAGCATCCTACTCCTGGTACCACAACTCAGCACCAGTTACTACTGCCATCTAGGGAGCCTTTCCAAATAGCAAACAGGAACGAATTAATTATGCCCATGGCTTCTACAGGTCAGGAATTGAGATAGCACACTGTGCTCTACAGCGTCTCCTGCCTCAGCTGGAAAGGCTTGAAGGCCAAGGATGAATCAGGGATCAGAGGCTGAAGTTATTTGAAGGAGTCTTCACTCCTATGTCTGGCAGTTGGTGTTGACTGGAACTCGACTGTTGGCTGGAGCAATGGCACATGGCCGTTCCATGTGACCTGGATGTCACAACAGGGCAGCGTCAGAGCAGGAGGACTTCTTTTTTTTTTTATTTCAGCATATGGGGGTATAAATGTTTAGGTTACATGTATTGCCTTTTCCCCCTCCCCCTTTGAGTCAGAGCTTCAAGCATGTCCATCCCCCAGATGGTGCTCATCGCACTCATTATGTATATATATACCCATCCCCTCCTCCCCACTCCCATCTGCCCGGTAAATGTTACCCAGTAAATGTTATTCCTATATGTCCACTTATGTGTTGGTCAGTGAAACCAATTTGCTGGTGAGTACATGTGGTGCTTATTTTTCCATTTTGGGGATACTTCACTTAGTAGAATGGGTTCCAGCTCTATCCAGGAAAATACAAGAGGAGCTATATCACCATTGTTTCTTATAGCTGAATAGTTCTTTATGGTATACATATACCACATTTTATTAATCCACTTATGTATTGATGGGCACTTGGGTTGTTTCCACATCTTTGCAATTGTGAATTGTGCTGCTATAAACATTCAAGTGCAGATGTCCTTTTTATAGAGTGTCTTTTGCTCTTTTGGGTAGATGCCCAGTAAAAGGATTGCTGGATCAAATGGTAGATCTACT
>VBSM01002153.1:37650984-37669802 GCA_008086735.1 Cheirogaleus medius | reverse complement strand
TTGTCTGCTCTCGTGACAGTTTCTTTGGCTGTGCAGAAGCTTTTTAGTTTGATCGGGTCCCATTTACTTATTTTTGTTGTTGCTGTGATTGCCTTTGGGGTCTGCTTCATAAATTCTTTGCCTAGGCCAATGTCTAGAAGAGTATTTCCAATATTTTCCTCTAGAATTCTAATAGTTTCACACCTTAGATTTAACTCTGTTACCCAGCGTGAGTTAATTTTTGTGAGAGATGAAAGGTGTGGATCCTGTTTCAGTCTTCTACATGTGACTATCCAGTTTCCCCAGCATCATTTATTGAATAAGGATTCTTTTCCCCAGTGTATGTTTTTGTCTGCTTTGTCAAAGATTAGATGGCTATATGAAGATGGTTTTAAATCTGGGTTCTCTGTTCTGTTCTACTGGTCAAGGTCCCTGTTCTTGTGTCAATCCCATGCTGTTTTAATTACTATAGCCATGTAGTGTAGTTTGAAGTCTGGTAAATTGATACCTTCCATTTTGCTTTTATTGCCTAGGATTGCTTTTGCTATTCGGGGTCTTCTCTCGTTCCATACAAAGTGTAAAATTATTTTTTCTATATCTGTGAGAAATGATGATAGCATTTTAATAGGGATTGCATTGACTCTGTAGATCACTTTGGGTAGTATAGACATTGTACCAGTGTTGATTCTGCTGACCCACGAGCATGGTATAGTTTTCTACCTGTTTATGTCCTCTGTTATTTCCTTCCTCAGTTTCATAGTTATCCATGTAGGATGTCTTTTACCTCCTTAGTTAAATATACTCCTAGGTACCTTGTTTTCTTTGTTGCTATTGTGAAGGGAATTGAGTCTTTTATTTGGTTCTCCATTTGACTGTTATTGGTGTATATGAATGCCTCTGATTTGTGTGTATTAATTTGGTAAGAGTAGAAGGACTTCTTACACATGCCTCAAAAACACCAGGTAGAAGCTGCATAGTCTTTTCTGACCTAAGCTTGGAAATTCTGTGGCATCACTTCCACTGTGTTCATTTCGTAGCAGGCAAGTCACCAAGGTCAGTTTGCTTTGAAGGGATAGGATTGACACGCCACCTCTCAACAGGAGAAATATCAAATGACTTGAACAGGTGTTTTAAATTCACCACAATATGGGATTGGGAGACTTTCTGAGGAATAGAAATAGCTCTTTCTATTTCCCCTGACTAGCCACTTGGAAAGGCTAGTTCTGACAGTAGACATCCAGTTCTCTGACCAATAGATTCAAGGCTCAGGTATTACAAACTAAGGAAGAGAACTCTATTTAGGTATATGGAACATTCCCTTTACAGGAGGAGCAAATATAGGAGTTTTCTTTGTAAAGTATTTGAAAACTCAGAAAAATAGCAGAATTAAGCTTGCCTGTTTATTTAACACGATTCATCCTTGATCTCCAGCAGTACTGGAGGAAGTTACAAAAGACAGGCCCAGGATGACTGAGGTAGTGGCCAGACAGAAGTAGCCTTATCTTCTAGAAAATCCGTGTTAGTTTTCTAGGGCTGAAGCAACAAAGTACCACAAACCGGGCGGCTTTAACAACAGAAATTTATTGTCTCAGAGTCCTGGAGACCAGAAGTCTAAGATCAGTGTGTCATAAGCGTTGGTTTCCCTTGAGGTCTCTCTCCTTGGCTTGCAGACGACCATCTTCTCCCTGTGTCTTCAAATAGTCTTCCCTCTCTGTGTGTCTGTGTCCCAATCTCCTCTTCTTGTAAGGACACCAGACATCTTGGATTAGAGCCCACTCTAATGACCTCATTTTAATGATCTCTCTAAAGACACTATCTCCAAATATGGTCATGTTCTGAGGTATTGGAGGTTAGTACTTCAGCATGTATTTCTGGGGAGTACATAATTCAACCCCTAATATGCCCCTAGACTTAGAACTCCTCAAGGATGGATGTTGAGTTCATTTCACCTCTCTACCCATAGGCCTGCACAGACTGGGATCCTGGTAGATTCTCGATAAATATTTGTGAACTGACACCTGTCATTATGATACTTTCTGTGATTTTTCTTTGGATAAAGTGACACTACTTATTTTATTGAGTTTATCTTTAATCATTTGGTTTCTCTGGATCAAGATCTCACTATTTATGACTTTGAGGGATGGGATGGCAAAGTAGCAAACTAACACAGTAAAAATTAAAAAATGTATAATATTTCAAGGAGGAAATGATGTTTTAATAGTTAAAATGCTAAATTGTAAAGAATTTTGAATAGGTTAATTTACTTCAGTTTTCCTTCAATAATAACTATAACTCAGGTATAAAATGTTGTGAAGTAAAAGTGGTCTGAGAACCTGCTATAATGCAAAGTAAGAATACATAGTAATTAGAGTTTGCATAGGGCTTCAAAAACATTTGTTCTCCTAATGGGTAGATATTTTTCCTAAACTTGTATAAATATTATGCACTTCACAAAGCTTTGCTTTTTCTCTCCTTAGCATTTTAACCAGGCGCTTAACTACAATTATTTCATATCCAGACACAGCCACTGCAATGCAATGTTCTAAAAGAGAAATAAAGACGATTATTAAAATGCCGCATCACTCTATTATTTTAGATACTATTTTTTCTTTCTTTCTCTTTCTTTCTTTCTTTTCTTTTTTGAGACAGGGTCACACTCTGTCACTCAGGCTGGAGTACAATGACACGATCATAGCTCACTGCAGCCTTGAACTCCTGGGCTCAAGTGATTTTCCTAACTCAGCCTCCAGAATAGCTAGGACCAAAGGTGTGTTCCACCATCATGCCTGGCTTATTTATTTTTTTAAGAGATGGGGTCTTGCTATGTTGCTCAGGCTGGTCTCAAACCCCCGAGTCCAAGCAATCCTCCCTCCTCGGCCTTCCAAGGTGCTGGGATGACAGGTGTGAGCCATTGCACCTGGCCCTGATCCTGCTTTCTTTATGATCTAGTGGTGCTAGGGTCTTAGTGGCAGTCTAAAGTTTTGACAAATGATTTTTTTTAAAGAGGGAATGAAAAATATGAAGATAATTGGAAAATAGGATGGAATGAAAGGTTGGAGAGAAAGAGAGAATCTGAGGGAGAAACAGAATTAAACAAGAAAATGGAGAAAAAGAGGAAGAGAGAGTGGGGAATGTGGGAGAGGGAAGCGAGTAATTGAAAAATGATGATAAAGGGGTCAAATTGTTTCTGGCATTAGGGTCCCATCTGTCTCCATGTGACAGAATGTACTTTTCAGGATGGCCTTTGTATTAAAATTAAAACATGACAGCAAGTTATTGTGATGCCCCACCAGAAATATTCTTTTTGAGATAACAGCTTATTGACTAGAGAATCCACTAATCCTCTCACTTCCTAAAAGCATCTGGTGAAAAATAGCCTCAAAAGATGCAGGGAACAATCTGATATTTCTCCATAAGCTCCACGAGAAGGGATTCTTTCAATTAGTGACAGGAATTACATCTGTGTTCCTGTAGGTTGTGTTCACAGTATGGAAGTGATTACAATGTAGTCTATGTCCCTGAAAGCCAAATGATCTGCTCTTTTTAGTTTCTGGTATCAGAAAAAATAGCAAGACTGTCCAACAGATAATCCCCGAATCATGACAAGTAATAAATCTGCCTGCTGAAAAATCTTTAAGAAAACTTCCTCTTGGAGGAAAGGAGGGACGTGGGAGGTAAAACCACATGTGCAGAGTAGCTGATATCAAAATTGTAATATTGCTCCCAGCTCAAATTTCACATTTTATCCTTGTTAAAATACAGAAATGAGACAATGCCGTGAAGGCATCTTTACTGAACTTGAATTTTTAATGCAATGTGGCCCGTGACCCAGACTGAAAGATAACAGCTGGAAGCTGGTACATTTCTGGGCAATTGTTATTTTTTGAAAAATCATGGAAGCTATAAGACATCAAAATGTTCTTTTAAAGCTTGTCTTCAGTATGAAGCTTCCACCCCGGCGTGGGGAAATATAAAACTCCAACTGCCTTTGTTGATTAATGGAAATTTATAATCATATGACATTAGCCCTAGGAAGAATGGACACTGCTTTACAGGATGCAACACGGAAGCTCAGCTGAGCAAACCGTGTGGGGCAAGAGGGAGTGCGGGTTTGCTAATACAAACTATGAAGCCCATCCTCTGGGAGTCTGTCTCTGTAACCTCCTGACACAGATTTGGGGGTGGAGAGGGAAAATGGAATAGGACACTGTATATTATCTGACCTTTTTGGTCTTCTTATGACTCAAGTGTTTATCATGAGATCCTATGGTTAATTCTCATGTTTCCTCTTCTTAAATTGTTCTTATTTCCCTAAATGTATTTAAGTAAGTTTACAATTCTATCCACTCTAATCCGCTACTCTCAAATGTCAAAGAAAAAATCCTCAAAATATAATTTCTGCCCTTCAAACTCAGTCCTACTCATTACCATCCCCCATCCCTCTCTTGGATACCCCCGAACCTGAAGCTCTCCTTAATGTCTCCTACTGGAACCTGTGTGTCCTCCACCCTCTCATGGGAGGTTGCCTGAAGTGGCACCTGTGGTGACTTTGAAATGCTTTGGCTGCACAAAATTAACATCATGTCCCCCATTCTTTGAGTAAAATTAATCCATTTTACTCAATTTGCCCCAGGAAGATATGGTATATCCATGCTGCTAATTTGATTTTTCCAGACACACTGATGGATCCTTCTCAGGTTTCCATGCTGTAGTTTGAAAAATGTAGATTTAGGTAATTCTTTGTACTAAAGACTACTAAAAGAGAACTAGAGCAAGATCCATGTAACAATCAGTTCTCTGTGAAAATCCAGGTAGGACACAGCCTCATGTGAGTAAAAAGACAATCTCCCGTGTTTATAAATGTTTCCAAGAATGGTGGTAGGTCAGACTCCTAGTGGCAAGTGCTCACTCTAAACCCAACACATAAGTGGCTCAATAGTGAGGAGAGCTGCTTACTGCAGTCGGAAGGAATTGCTTTTGTAGAATTTTCTAATGTTCACTCACTCAGTAATATCTATGGAGCCCCTATGATTTGCCAGACACGGAAAGTTCATGGACATTTTCTCATTTTATTTAGGAAAAACCTTGCATAGTAAAACAAATTTGCAAATTGTTTTTATATGCCAAGTGAAGGATAGTATTTAAATCAAATCCATAAAGATGGATTTATGTATCTTGCATCCCCCTGCATACACACAGACACACAATGACACACACACACGCATGCACATCTATTCTCTTCTATTATTCCTTTTATGGGTGAAGACAGGTACACCGACATCCTAACGGCTCCGGGTTGATGTCAGAGATGCAGAGGTCAGGGTGGTGGCCATTCCTGAAGCCCCACAGCCACCTGCCCTGGGGGGAGAGAGCAAAGCACGTTTCATTCATCCCACCGCTGCCTTCAGAAGGCGGGAGTCCAGGAGGAGGGAAACAAAGATGCCTTCTGATTACCCGCCACCTCCATGGACCTGTGGCTCGGGTAGAGCCTTTACCCAGACACGGGCTCCTCCTGGCCCTGGGTGTGAGCACCAAAGCTTGCCTGCCACAGCCGGGCTGGGAACACGAGAGTTCAGAGAGGTGCAGAGTCAACAGGGCTTCGCATGACTCAGCTTCTGCTGAAGGGACTTGAGTTAGGACTTGGAAAGAACTTTGTGGCTGCAAAGGTCAAGAAACATTAAAAGTGGCTGTGGAGTATCCTTCTCTGGAGACTAGGTGGGGAGAGGGAGTTAGACTGTTTTCTCTGGGGAAGAGCATGAATTGTAATCCAGCCCCCAGTTCTGGAAATGCTTTTAAGATCTCTTGCACCAGGTTGATACTACCCTCGGTGACTCACCCAGGAGCACACAAAACAAATCTGAGGTCACCCGGGTCTCTGCTGCCAATTCTAAGGAGGAGACACCTTGACTCGTCTAGGAAGTGAAGCTGAGGGTTTAATTTGATCAAGTTTGCCGGCCACACTGCTGAATGCCAAAACTTAACTTTTACCAGCTACTTTATAGATAATATTCATAAGTCACCATGGTAATGGTTGCTTCAGTTGCTTTTTAGGAATGTAGGCCAGCTCCTGTCCAGTTCAAACCAGTTGAGACCACCGACCCTTCAACTGGGCCAGCACTGGTGCCTGGAAGATGGGCATGTCATGTCAAAGGGCCCAAAACTCCACCCTGAGATCATGCGAACGCTGCCATTTTCTGAACATGCATTCTGTAAAATGCCGCAAACCCCAACTACGCTTGCACAGAACAAACCAGTGACTTAATTTTTCCCCACTGCGAATCACCTCTCCCTATGCCTTGGCCCGCCCCATTTCCCTAACCCATAAATGGCCCTATGATTTATCTTTGGGGAGGTGGATTTGAGAGTTATTCTCCCACTTCCTGGCTCAGTGGCCTCAAGATTAAACCTTTTCTCTTTTTTTAAAATCCATGCCACAGTGACTGATTTACTGCATATGGGCAGGATGGACCTGAATCTGGCCAATAACAGAAGCAATGAATTTCCACTATTTTGATATTAAGAGGATTATTATTTGTAATGAATTAGGCTCAACAAACTATACCTTTTAATACCAGAAGGTCTGCAGGTTTGGAGTGTTTTGAAAGGAAAGAAGGGTAGGAGATGAGGCTGGAGAGAAGCTCGGAGCTGGATTGCAAGGGCCATAGTAAGGGCTTTAAACTTGAAGCAGAGAAAGCAGTCAGGAAGAAAAGTCCAGCTGGGAATTATTATTGGCTTGGACCAACGTGGACTCCAGAAGATGAAGAAAAGAAGCTAGACTGGGAAAAGATTTTGGAGTGAGAGCATCAGGACTGTCAGTGGATTGGATAGGGGAGGTGAGGGAGAAGAGGGAATGAGGGGTGACTCTTGGATTCTGGATTAACCAACAGTGTGGATGTTTGTACAGTTTATTGAAATAGGAGAGACAATAAGGAATAAGTTTGCTTGGAGTATGGGTGCGTGTTGGGGTTGGATTGATGAATCTACTGAGAAGTCAAGTATGTGATGGGATGCAAGATACGCTACCCCAAAATGCAGCACTTGGAAACTGAGAAAACATCAGATGCAGGAAGGTCTCTCCGACCTTCTCAAGGGATTGACGAACTTGTCCAAGTAGAGACTAAGGAGTGAGAAGGAAAGGAGCTTGGTCAGATCCTACAGAAAATATATAAGGGATGGCAGAAAAATAGAACACTCCATGTGGTACTAAGAAGAAGTGGTCGGAGTAGAATGAAAGAACATCAGGAGACTGTGGGGTGCTGTGGTCGAAGGCAAGAGAGTGTCGAGAAGGAGGGATGATCAAGAGTGCAGAGGAGTTCCGTGCCCTGGGCCTCAGCGGGGTGAGAACAGTGTTGGCGTGAAGGGCAGAGGCGGTGCTACCTGCAGGGGAATGTTTAGAGGTGCACTTGTGTGCTTGGACACAGTCAAAGGGAGAAGAGCATGTGCTGACCAAGTTAGAGAAAGTTCCACTTAGGACACAAATGGAGCTGGACCTTGGGCAATGGTTAAGATTTCAATTAGCTGGAAGAGAAGAGGGAGATTTTGCACATGAAGAATGAACCTGAACCAAAACCCAGACCTACACTTCCAACACAAGCAGTGGCCACAAGTCACATGTGACACCAGGCTCGGGATATGTGCCTGACTCAAATGGCGACACACCCTACATGTAAAATCTGCACCGAATTTCAAAGACTTACTATGAAAAAAGAACATAAAATATCTCATTAATAATTTTATGTGATTAAATCTTGAAAAGATTGGATATATTGGATTAAGTAAAATAGATTATTATAATTAATTTTATCCATTTCTTTTTTTTTTTTTACCTTTTTAAATGTGGCTATTAGAAAATTTAAAATTACAATCACAGCTCGCCGGCTGTCTCTATCAGACAGTGCTGGCCCAGAGATGGGGTGAGACTGCAGGACACAGGGAGCTGCAGGGGAGAGTGTGCTCTGCTGTAAAAGAAGGTGTGTTTGGAGTCTAAGTGGAAAGAACTTCCAGTGCCAGCAGAGAAGTGCCAGGAGAGGGCTTCTGGAAGTTTCTAAGCAGGAGAAGAGCCCTAGTCTATAGGGAAATTCAGGCACAGGGGAATCTGTGTTTTCAGATTGAGAGAAAACTAACTCCTTGAAAATGAACCTAATAAAGAAGGGTCAGTTGTCTGTGGAGGGGTGGCCCTCTAGGCTAAGCAAGCAGAATGCAGGGGTGCTGAGAGCCTGTCTTCAGCACCCCAGTCAGCAGACCATCGGAGCACACATAGTGTGATGTCAGAAGCTGGGACTTGGAGTTGAACGGTGGACTCACAAGAAAAGAAAGCAGAGCGTGCTCCCTCCCATGCACGCAGCCCTGTGTGCTCAAATGCTGGGACTTGGGAGTCAAGCCTGGGGCCAAATCCCAGCTGCCCCTCTTACCTACTGTGTGACTCACAGTAAGTCAAATAGCCTCCCCTGGCGTGGTTTTCTCTTCTGTTCAAGGGCTCAAATACAACACCTACTGCGTGTAGTAGGGTCGCAGTGAATTCTAATGAGGCCATGCATGAGAAGTATCTGCTGGGAGCTGGAAACACTGTGCCTGTCAATTAATTTTGGTTGTTGTCCTGGCTAAATCCCTTTAACAGCTCTGCAAGGTGAGGACTGCTTACAGGCAAGGGTGCCGGGCAAGAGCTGTCATCCGAGGGTCTTGATTTAAGTCCCTCCGCAGTAGCACTGTGGACAGCTCACAGGTTAACATGAACTTTAACCTGTGCTCACAAACTCGCTGACACTGAGCTAGCTTGGGGGTGACATTGGGCTGGCCCATCCCTTCCAGGACAGACAGCTCAAGAGAAAGGGATGGCACTTCCAAATGAGACTCCCCGGCTTCTTAGGACACCCCCTCCCCACCTCTCCACTCTTTTCTTTTGTCTTCTCTCTCCCTGGAAGGCCGAAACCCAGTTTCTTGAAAAACAGTGCCAAGTAGATCATGCCTTTTCTGTTCCTTCATTAGTTTATGGTTTACATCCAATGAGTCAGCACAAAGCCTTAAGTAAACATAAGTTTACATTATCCCTTCTCTATGGAGGGTCAGGGACAATAAGGCAAGATTCTCCCTTTGGGCTCCCTCCTGAGAAGCTCCTCCTAAGCAGGTCCTCTGCAAAGAGGCTCCACAGCTGCACGGCAGCATTTCAGAGACACCAGCTCCTTTTATGCTGCGGCAGGGCTCGTATGGCACTAAGAGAGGAGGCAGAGAGCAATGGGGGGGAATGAGGAAGGGCAGTGATGCAAGTGTGAACACACCTGCCCACAGGTCAGTGCCACTTTGTGGCAGTCACTGGGGCTCTGAGAATGACCCACAGAGGAGAGCCGGGACTGTGGGAACCTGGTTTTCAAAGGCAAATGTGCAGGGACTTGAAGTCACTGAAAAAACTCTCATCCTGGTCTTCATCTCTCTCCCACCAGCACTGTAACCGAAATCTCAGCAGCACAGATTCATTTTTAGAGGTATGGTTTTATTGTCACTTAGGGAAGATTTATTAAAAAGCCATATGCAACAAAGTATTCACAATAGAAGATAGAGGAGGGGCAGCTTAATGATGTTGGTTATATAAAGTGTGATACGTCCATTCCATGGCATCTTATGCATGCATTAAAGTTGATGATGATGATGGTGATGATGATACAGATGTATATTTATTGACATGCAAAGATGTCCAGGATATATTGTTAAAAAAAAAAAAAAAGGTACAGAGCTTGAGAGCATGATCTTGCTCTTGCTTAGAAAAGTCTTCAAATATACAGATGTTAAAATTTACCAATGAATTATGGATTTTTTTCTTTTTACTTACCTGTATTTTACAATTTTTCTATCACGAACAAAGATTTATTTTGCACTTCAAAATATTTTAAATTAATTTTTAAGTGTAAGCCATCTACTTGTCATTACTCATAAGTTATTTATTAGACATAAGTTCTTAACAATTATTCTACTGAGTTCTTGTTTCAGTTTTACAAGATGAAATAACCTCATGATATTTATCTCACAACAACTTAAATGTACTTAACACTTATGACTTGTACAGTTAAATATGGTTAAGATGGTAAATTTTATGTTATGTGTATTTTATCACAATTAAATATTTTTAACCCCCTCCCCCAAAAAAAAAGAACTATCCTATTTAACAGATATTTAAAGAGAATAGGATACTGGATTTGGCATTTTTTGATGGGAATACAAATCAGAAACATGGAGAACAAAGACTGATGAGAGGAATATAACAGAGTCAACAGTGGATAAACCTCCCTCTCCCCCCAGCACCTCTGCAAAAAAATCCTGGCCGTCCTTCTGAGTTGAGCTAATCTTAATAGTCAGACAATGAGCCACCTCTAAAGTAGTTACTTTAATGGGCTACTGCATTTCAGCGAAATTCACTTAGATCCACAATTAATACCAACTTATCAACTTTCCTCCACAGTCTGTATGGCTCTCTAAATGGCAAAGCTATTTAACTTATGCTCAAGAAAATCTGATTTGGTGTATCACTGCTCATCTCGCCCTCATTGATTATTCAGCCTACTTTCTCGAGGATCACTATTCTTCCTGGAATTTTGTAACATTATCCATAATCATACACAATTCCTCAATAGACAACACTCTCCCAGGCCATTATTGGAAACAATAGTAGGGAATGATTAAATAATTCCAAAGTGGCCAGGCGCGGTGGCTCACGCATGTAATCCTAGCACTCTGGGAGGCCGAGGCGGGTGGATCACTCAAGGTCAGGAGTTCGAAACCAGCCTGAGCAAGAGTGAGACCCCGTCTTTACTAAAAATAGAAAGAAATTAATTGGCCAACTAAAAATACATAGAGAAAATTAGCTAGGAATGGTGGCGCATGCCTGTAGTCCCAGCTACTCAGGAGGCTGAGGCAGAAGGATTGCTTCAGCCCAGGAGTTTGAGGTTGCTATGAGCTAGGCTGACACCACAGCACTCTAGTCCAGGCAACAGAGTGAGACTCTGTCTCAAAATAATAATAATAATAATTCCAAAGTTATCCCCAAAAGCCCGAGAAGTTGGCAATGTGGAATCATATGTATTTACATGGAAAGTAAATCACAGAGCAATGTGTGGGTATGGATATTTGAATGTTCTTATTCAAATCAGGTAGGACTGAATACATCTTGCTAACACGTCAGTGATCATGTGGTCCCACAGGTGGATTCCCTCCAGCACTGCCTGACACTGAGACTTCCATGCCGCTTTTTCCTCTTAGTCTCTGGCTAGATTTAACTCTTCTCCAAACATATTCTGTAAGGCTTTACAGCTTTCTTTTTAAAATTTTTCTTCCTAGAGATGGAGTCTCCCTCTGTCGCCCAGGCTGGAGCGCAGTGGCGTTATCATTGCTCACTGCAAACCTTGAGCTCCTGGGCTCAAGCGATCCTCCTGCCTCAGCCTCCCGAGTAGCTGGGACTGCAGGTATGCACCATGGTACCTGGCCAGCTTTCTTCTGATGTGCTTTCCTTTCCCTCATCTTCCCATTTTGAATTCTGAATAAGAAGAAAACAAATAAACACAATAACAACAAAATAGCTCTCTAGGTAAGCTTGACTCGTCCCTGATGAATTTACATTCAACACCTGGACTCTACCCAGCAATTATCCTTCTCAAAGACTCCTAAGCTTCAAAGACCCATCCTTAAACCTCCACATAATTTAGCCTTATTAATGACATTTTGGAATTCTTCTTTTTGGTTTACTTACCTGGCAACGTTTCTGAAAATTCGGAAGGCTGATTGTTCAACATTCTCTTCAGGGTTGAAACCAGCTGTTCGCTAAACCCCTTCTCATCTTGTGTAACTTAAAAAGGTATAGAAAAAAATCTGTTCACCTTAATAAAATACTTGAAATTAGGTAGGAGAAATCCTCCAAATATCACTACCTTAACACAGCGACTTTAATTTTGAGACATTTTTTATATGGACATACTTTATAAATATAATCAGTGTATACAAATAATTTTGTATTTCTTTTCATTTAATATTACATTAACATTTTTCATGTTGTTCCAAAGTTTTAAAAATCATAATTTGTAATGACATCCTATTCCATTAAACTATTAATAATTAATTGTAATTTACATAACTACTCTTGTATTTTAGTTATTTGGGTGGATCCTAACTTTTATTTGCTATTATAATAATTGAATATATTGGTGCATGTATATTTTTTCTATATTTGGCTGATTTAATTAAGATATATTCTCAGTAATAATGTTTTTGAGGTAAGAAGAAAGGCATATTTTTGTAACTCCTGATAGACATTAGAAAACTTTTCTAAAATTATTTTACCATAATGCATGGTGAGTATCTAATATGAGAATATCCCTTCTGTCCTTTATAAATCCACAACTGAGAAAATATGAAATACAATTTTCAGACATTGGATAACAGGCCACATAGATCTGTGATTTATAACAGAAGGTGGAAAACTGAGATGAGCCCCACAATCACCCCAACTTTCTTATAGCAGGCACTTTCTGGTTGGTGGTAAATGGAAAAACAAAACAAAAGCCCCAACAGAGCATAGTGGTTTCGCTGAGCAGAGAAGGCAGGCATTGGAGTTTAGGGTACTGAAGCCACTGGAATTTGCAGGGCAGGGTACAAGAGAGAAGAGAGTTGTGGATAGAATGAACTCCAGAAACCTGCCTAAGAGCACTCCTGAAGCTCTGGCTAAATACTAAGTCTTTATGTGCAGATCAAGAAACCACTGGTTCTAGCAAATAACAACCACTTTAGATAGAACCACCACGGGGAAAGAACATCTATCTGGAAGCTGTGAGATGAACAACTACCAGAGTTTGCATAAACAGCCAGAGTGTAGATACCTCATTGAATGCCCTTGAGCATTCAGAAGAGACCCAAGCAAGACCATGTCACAGGGGTAGGATAATCTAGCATTAGAGAAAAAGCTATTTTGGACCCATTCTAACAAAACTTTAAAAACACTCCTTAATACGATGAAACTTATCTAAAGAGTACATTAACTGCCTGTCAGAACAAAAGTTGACACTCTATTAAGGAAGACAAAAAAGTCTAGACACCAAACAACAGAGCCTCTAATTATAGAATATTATTTAAAAACACCAGATATGTGAAAAAACAGTTAACTATGAAAACTAACCAGAATAAAAAAAAATCTGATATAGAAAATTATCCTGAAATGACACAGATGATTGAATTAACAGACATGTACTTGAAAACTACTATTGCAAATATGATACTATTACAAGTAGGATAAAGGCTTTAAATGAAAACATAAAAATATTTGAGGTCCCTTTGTAAATTGCATGCTGCCTTTTTGCCATTATTCTCCTCATTTGAAGTATATACAAATAGGAGAAGCACAGAAAGCACCTGTCCAGGTTGAAAGAAGAAAGAATCAGTAGAGAAGACTATGTTAGGGTGAAGAATTAGACCAAGGATGCACCACTGAACTGAGGAAGGAGGCCTCCAGCCGTATTTAAAAGTAAGGAAGATTTTGGCTTTAGCAAACTATACCTACGTAGGTATAGACAGATATATGTGCATATGAATATATTTATGTATTTATGTTTACACATATGTGTGTATACACATACAACATGCGACAGAAAGAGAGAGAGAAATTATTTAGCTTCTCCATTGCTTCTTTATAGCTCTATGTTCCCAGATGTTAACAGAGCTCCTGGATAACAGGAATTTCCATGTGTTTTTAATCCCCTTCCCCTCCTATTTTTGGTCTGAATTTTCTAAATTATGTGCAATAAACGGGTATTACTTTAATAATAAGAGGATACAAAAGAATTATAAAATTATTGATAAAAATCAAATACAAGCAGGGGATGATATTTTTTCAAGTAGGGCAACTGTGTTAGGAGTGGAGTGATTTTCTCTGTTTGTAGAGACCTGGAGGAGCTCTCAGGCCACAGGGAAGCTTGGTTCTCATGAAGCATTCATCGCTGCTTGTCAGTACATTATTCAATTTATTCATTTTGAATCAAGTTACACCTGACTCTAAGCCTGCATTGCATATATATTTTTAATTTTCTGTATATTATGATGTTCTGACATCTTACACCCCCTTTCTGGCGGGGGAGAGATTGCTCCTCCCTGGGCAAGCCACTTCTCAGACATAGCAAAGGGCCCAGCCTGGAGCATCATCCTGTGGTCTGCAAACTGACCTATACCGAGCCACGCTCCTCTCTCTGGCCCTTCAGCCACAGGCAGCAACATTCCGCTGCCATAGTCATCCCAGGGCCAGGTGCTGGGCAACTAGAAACCACTCTTATAGCTTCCAGCCCCTTGAAATTATGCAAAGTAGCCACTCCTCAACTGCTCACCTGCTCTGCCTCGCCTCTCCTGGGAAACGCTAGTGAAGGCTCTGGCCCAAGCTGCACCCTAGATCCAGTCTTCTGCCTCCTAACGACCGGGCATCTTTCCCACAAGGCCCTGCTGGGGTGGCATGCCTCTGGCTCTAGAAACTGCAAGTATCATAAACTTTGTTTTCCTGAACCTCTCCTGTGTCTTTTCTTATGGCTAACCATCGCATAAGAGAAAACAAAACAAAGCCCTCATATGTCAACTTTGGCAAAAGATTCAAACTTGACCAGAGACCCCTTCCTGCCAGCATTCAGTCCTTGGAGACTGCCCTGCTGGAGCTCAGGTGGCTGGGTCATGCGAAGTTGGAAGAGGGACACCCTCCCCCTCCCAGCCCCCTGCCCACGCCAGACTTTGCCTTAGGGACATTGTTGTGTCCTGGCACCTACCGCAACCATCCCACCTGGAAGCCCTTCCATCTCCAGGGTGAGAAATCTCCCGATTTTTCCAAGAGAAACTGGAAATCTATAATTTCTGGAAAAATCTGTCCAATATTTTAAAGTTGGCAACACATTAAATGGCTTATGTGCACTGTGGCTGTCAACTTGGTCAGGGGTTGAGTTGGCCGGAACTCAGACCCCAGTGAATTGGCAATTCTATGTTCTCTCTTTTTTGCTGATGAGTCAACAGAGCAAAAGTGATAGCACTACCATTAATTTTTCAGTAACTCATCCTGTCATCTAAAAGGAGCATAGGAGCCAACTGTG
Source organism: Cheirogaleus medius (assembly GCA_008086735.1). Taxonomy (NCBI): domain Eukaryota; kingdom Metazoa; phylum Chordata; class Mammalia; order Primates; family Cheirogaleidae; genus Cheirogaleus; species Cheirogaleus medius. The sequence continues at coordinate 37,654,728 of VBSM01002153.1, read as the reverse complement.
TGTGTTCAAGGTGCCAGGGAACACCAAAGTCATTATTTCTAAAATGGGAATAATGAAGCTCTTGTCTTATAGACTTTATAAGGTTGTCGTAACGATTAAATGAATGAAGATGCTAAAATGCTTTCGATGCAGAAACACATTGCACAGAAGTCGGTACCAAGTGGAGGAGAAGAATGGGTAGGTAGCATAGGGAGAGCCCGTCGATATTTTCTCTGCCCCGCCACTGGCACTGTCATTGGTCGGAGCCACTCTTGTTTTCTTCATATTTAAAGTAACTGCTGTGACAGTGAACACTGTCAGTCTGTGTATCTGGGCAGGAAATTTCGACAGTCGCCTTCCATGTCATCTAGCTTTGGAAGAATGGCCAGATGCAAGTAAGTGGGTTGTATTAACCAGGAAGAACCAAATAGTTCTGTGCACCAGCTTCGTGCCTGATGGATGGGGACACACTCATATCTAGCATTCTCTTCTCCCTGTGGAGTACAGCCAGCCAGAGTGTGCCATCCTGCAGCGGAATGCACGGGAACAGCAGCTCATGGCTGGGCACAGAGGAGAGGCCTCGTGTCCACGGCTCAGCCCTCTGGCACGTGGACAGATCAAGCGAACAGAATTGAAGAAGCTAAAAAAAAAAACCACATTCCGGGTATCGAATGCACAGAGACTTTGCTGGCAACAGTGTCACTTTGTGTTTCTCACTCTTCTTTGTTGTTTTGCTAACATTATCTATTCATGGTAGCAGGTAATTAGATTGTGTCCTTCAGGGCTGGCTCAACAGATGTGGAGCGAGGCAGATGTGAGCGTGTGTGTGTAAACGTACGCAAAATGTGCATGGGATCTATAAAAGCTTCTCAAATCACAAGACTACCTTACGTGTTTTATAAAGCTCTACAATTTCCAAAGCCCTCTCTCATGCGTTCTTTCATAAATTATGCATTTTGATGAATGTCATAACTCCGTGGAGCTGGGCAAGGGGAAGCGCGAGGTGTCTGAGGTCTCAGTCCGCAAGCCCTGGCTGGAGGAGTGGCTCTCTCTGGAAAACGCCATCAGACCCAGAGCCCGCTCTCTCCTCCTTGAGCTGCGTCTAGCCATTGACCGAGCTCTGCCCCGTCCTGTCCCGAGAAGTGCCGCTGAGGATGGGGCAGCCTGCCGGGGGCTGCAAGGAGGAGGAGCAGGACAGGCTGCGGGAAGCCACTGCCACTGCAGGAGGCACAGAGAGCGCCACTTTGGACAAGTGCCCAGAGCAGTGCAGGCAGGAGGGGCCCGGGTACCTCTTGCACCACCTGACATGAGTGGCACCTGTTGGAAAGACAAACATGCTTCATGCAAACCAGGCCGGCAGAAGCCACCTTCCACCCTCCTCTTCACCTCAGCCCAAACACGCACGCGCGCACACACACATGCACACGTTCAGGCCCGGTGTCCTCCCAAAGCCTCACCCGGCGTGGACAGCTGGCTGGCTTTCAGGAGGGCGAGTCGGAATAGAACAGAGCAGATGCCAGCCACAGGAAGGTGCTGAAGGAGAACACGGAAGGACACGCCACGCCACAGGGGGAGAAGGAAAGGTGCTTTAAAAACTGCAGCAGCCGCCGTGAGGCGGCACTTGAATCTGAGTTACACACCAGCTTGCAACCCGAGATCTCGGAGGGCCTGACTGGCATCCTTGGAGAGCGCTGTCATTTCCGTTTGGCTGTGGGATGGTGAAGGGGACAGAGCTGGATCCACTTGACCAAGGGCAGTGAACAGTTCCAACGGGGAGGAAGCCCGGATCCGTGCCGTGCGCCCTGTCCATGGGGCTGGTCACATAGCTGGGCGTCCAGCTGCACAGTGGCCCCAAGCATCCCTACCCTGGACACTCGCAGGGACCCCAGGTTGCAGGACTTTCCCTCGCATCAATAACGGGTCACTTCCCCAGGGCAGTCACCTGCTCAGCACCCTCGACTGGATTTCTTTCCTGTCTATCTCGCCTCCCCCACCCTCTGCAGGTGCTTCCTGGAACCACCTCCCGAATAAACCACTTGCACAGGACTCTGCCTCAGGATCAGCGTCTGGGGTTACAGATGCAACGCAGCTACAGATGTGCCGTCCCCGAGAGAACAAGGAAATAAGAATCGACCCGGCACCTCTTGGGCGGCACAGTCAAGTACAGAGCTGGGCGCCAGACCATTGACAAGCTGAGGACAGAAACGAGGATCGAGAAGGGTCTGCTGTCCCCCAGCCAAAAAGGAAAGACTCAGATAAAAGGACAACGGGCCTGCAAACGGACAGGCAGAGGGCGGGAGGCAGTTGGCACTGAGGTTATAAACACTGACCTTGGTTCTCCACTCCTAGAATGCGGCTCAGAGGTGCCACCTACTAAATGTGTGATCTTGGATATGTTTTCAATTTTTTTTTTAACTTCTCTAAACCTCAGTGTCCTTATCTGCAATATAGGAATTGTCATAATGTCTACCTCTAAGTGTGACTTTGTGGATTAAATGTGATAATGCCTGACCCATAGTAAGTTCAAAGTAAACACTAGCTGTGTATGGAAGGAAAACAAGACCTCTTCTTTAGCTTTCGAAGGCATCGCCAAAGCCAGAGTTTTCATAATATTAAAAGCAGTCATATTCAGATTTAAATTGATCAGCTGTGATCATCATTTCTAAATCATACTAATAATTTGTGTTGTCTGGCAATGAAATCGGCTTCTTGTGAATGGCCAGGAGGTAAGAACTGGCCGTGGGTGGGTTTGAAATAGATGTCCCCTGCCCTGTCCCTTGCCCTATTCCCTTGTCCCTAGCCTCTTCCCCCAGATTTCATCCTTACCTCCCCTACTTCCCATCCAAAGCCCTAGATTGTTTAAAATCTCCAGAGACTCCTTTGTTTTCTTTCCTTACAAACATATTCCCAGCAAATGTGGATCTCAAGAGGCTAATTTGGTGCCATCTGGAAACGGCGTTTTCGCCTTGTGCAGCTCTCTACTTCCAAGATGCATTTGCACCGAGCCCCAAGGCAAGTAACTGGGCAGCACGGTTTCAGAGGAACATATGGTGGAGGGAAGCCACCCACGGGAATCCTGGAGAGGAGCTGAAAGCAGATTTCTTCTCCCCACGGATCAGGGTTGTGAACAAAAGGCTCATGAACAACTCGTGCAGCCGGCTTGAATAAAGCCAGTGTCGGGCAGTCACCCCAGAGTGAGAGAGTGGGACCCAGCCCATCAGGACTGGGCAGCTACACTGGCTGGATGGTAACAGCAAGAAGCTGCCATCCTTCCTTATCTTCATCCATGCCCCCTCCTCCAGGCAGTCCGCCTTCATTGCACTCTGCTTCCCCCACTCCCTGCACATACCCCTCATGCTACAGGGCCATTTTATTATTAGACTCTTTAGAGAAAGTACAAACACAACAAACTGTTACTTCAGAACATCTACAATATGAAAAGTATTGGCTGTAGATCACACACAAAAGATTCCTACCAACATCAAAATTAATAAAGGATTTTTGACATATCATCATGTGAACTCCATTACACATTTAAATCATTCATAAAAATATCACTACATTTGAAAATAATTTACAAATTAGAATTGCTAACTTCACAAGAATTCCTAAGTAGGCCAATGATACCGGATAAAATACAGTTAAACATATAGGCATCACTTCCTTTCTTTCATTCCTAAAGGAATTTTCTTCTATTTAAAAAGGCTTGTTTAGTAGATCTACCATTTGATCCAGCAATCCCATTACTGGGCATATACCCAAAAG
>VBSM01002153.1:37634657-37650884 GCA_008086735.1 Cheirogaleus medius | reverse complement strand
ACATAACCGTAATATTTGTACCCCCATAATATGCTGAAATAAAATAAATAAATACATAAATAAAAAAGGCTTGATTGATCGTCTACGTGCTGGACATTGTTTTAGATGTTGGGGTTTCAATTTTGAACAAAAAAGGACATAGTCTTTGCCCTATCAAGAAAGTTTTTCAAACGTGAATAGTAATAATAATAATAATATTCAAGGTAGGATGCAATTGCCTAATGATACATTTGCAATGAGGTAGGTAGAACCCCTCACAGCCGAGTGCCTGGGTCTATCCACTGTGTATGCTGTTAACTCATAGCTAAGAAGGGACAACAAAGCGTGGGGAGAATGTCTCACCACGTGGATCCACACTTATTTTCCATAAGAGGCCATTTAAAGAAAGGAGTAGAGATCACAGAGGTAGTGCACCAAGGCTGCGCCACTACATCCCTACAACCCAAGGATGCGACTTAATCATTCTTATATCTCCAGCACCTCGCACATCGTAGGAGTTCAACAAACGTTTTCTAAACTGAAAAACCTAAAATATAAGGTTGGCATCACACAGCTCATTTGTTTTTCTAATCCCTAGGACTTTACTACTGGGTGTTGTTTAATTCACTGGTTTGCTCGAATTCCCTTGGTGGTGAATGTGCACGAACTATGCTTACCCCATAGAGAGTCATTCCTCTTTTCCCTAGCTTCATTGTTCCTCATTTTGCCCTTTTAAAACTCAGGTTTAATTGCAAGATAAGCCAGGGCTATAGCAAAAAATCAGGAAAAATCGGCAAAAAGAAGAAAAGAGGGGCTGGGTGCGGTGGCTCACACCTATAATCCTAGCACTTTGGGAAGCCGAGGTGGGAGGACTGCTTGAGGCCAGGAGTTCAAAACCAGCTTGTGCAAGAGCAAGGCCCCATCTCTACAAAAATTAGAAAAATTAGCCCGGCATGGTGGCTCACGCCTGTAGTCCCAGCTACTTGGGAGGCTGAGGCAGGAGGATCGCTTGAGCCCAGGAGTTTGAGGTTGCTGTGAGCTATGGATGATGCCACGGCACTCCAGCCTAGGTAACAGAGCAAGACTCTGTGTCAAAAAATAAAAAATTAAAGAAAAAAAGAACAAAAGGAGGAACAAAAGTCCTTGACACAGACTAAAGGGGATATAGATAAATATCCCCTCACAACGACAATGTCTAGAGAGGAGTCGGGGACTGTATCACACTGAGAGTTACTCTGGCCCTGGGCCATTGCAAAATGGATCTACATGTGGCCCAGGGTCGGATCTACGTGTGGCCCAGGGTCGGCCACTGAAGGTAGATGGCTTTGTCGTTAGAAAAGACATCATACTGGATTCTGTTTCCTGTGTTTCAGGAGAGCTCTGGCAGAGTCCGAAAGCAGGAGCTGGACAAGGTGGAACTGACATTCCTCCGCACGGGCACTGTCTGCATTGTAAGCAAGGGAACTTCTGGACATTATGTTGGTGAACTTGAAGTGACAAAGCTCCACTATTTTGCAGAAGGTTCCACCATTGCTATTTCCCTCCTATGGCAGTGTCTTCACTGAACCATTTGGAATCAGAGGCTAGATTGAGTTATTGACCCCGTGGTAGAAGGAAATAGGTAGGGTCCTAATCTTATGAGAAGGTGGTGAGATTTTTCCAAAAGAAAGGTACACTTTGTATTACTTAAGATAGAGGGAAGCGGTTCACTTTCTAAGGAGAGGAAAGAGGGCAGATGTCAACACAGGGGCCAAGACTATGATGGCACCACACAAATTTTAACTGCTTGTTTTTCTTCTCCTGGACTCCAGGAATAGTGACATTTAGCACCCAGGGTGACTTTTAAACTGTAATCATTCGCTTTCAGTATCCCTAACCCTACGATCACGCATGCACAGGCTCGCACAGAGTCACAGGATGGAATGAAGGGCGGTGAATGAAAATGTGTCCTCACACATCACCTCTTGCCGAGGCCAGCGCAGGGCGGCAACGCTGCGGAGCTGGTCTGCCCTCCTAGAGCTCCAGCGACGTCGGCTCTTTCTCCCCAAGAACACAGTGTGGTTTTCCATCTGTTTAATTCGGTCTGCATGTCTTCGGGGAGTGTTTCCAAGTTTTCCTCATATATGAGACATTTCTTGTTAAAGTCATATCTAAGTGTTTTATCTGTCTTTTGTTATTGTAGACGAGGTCCTTGTTTCCATTATATCTTCTAATTGGCTATTATTTCTGTGTATAAAAACTGTTAGATTTCCATGTGTTAAATTGTTGGCTAATATTTCAAATCCAAGGTGAAACAGTAGTGACTTTAGTGCTCCTGGATTTAGCAGGAATGCCTCCAGTGTTTCCCCACCAAAAAGGATGCTAGTTTAGGGGCTGAGATAGAGAGATATTGAGATACTTGTGTATTTTTTGTTTAGGAAATATCTGACTTCTATTTTCTCAGAGTTTTTCATCATAAAGGGGTGTCAATTTTATCAAATGCCTTCCAGCATCTATGGCAATGGTCATGTTTTCTTTTTCCTCCTCAGATCTAGTAATATGTTGAATTACATTAATGGATTTACCGATATTTAACCAGCCTTACATTTCTAGAATAAGTTCCTGTTGGTCAGAATGTATTATTGGAACTATTCCCTGGCCACCACGCCAGGCTAATTTTTTGCTATTTTTAGTAGAGACAGGGTCTTGCTCTTACTCAGGCTGGTCTCGAACTCCTGGTCTCAAACAATCCTCCAGCCTCAGCCTCCCAGAGTGCTAGGATTACAGGCGTGAGCCACTGCGCCCAGCTGATATATTGGTTCTTAAAGAATTTATTAATTTTTAGTCATGTTTTGAAGTATTGTGCTCAAGTCTCCCCTCTATGCTAGGAAACAGGAGGGTCGTGAGCCAGAGGAAGAGAAGCATCTCCTGTCACCACCGCTTCCTCCTCCTCCTCCTGCTCCTCCTCCTCCCCCTGAAACCCCAGGCACCGGGAAGCCCTGAATCGACCAATACCTTTTTGTATTTTCCATGATATTTTCTTTGAACTCAACAATGCCACATAAAAATGCAGGCATCACTGGCACTCTGGGAAGGGACATGCCTTGTTCACATTCGGCGTGTATCTCCAAGCTTCCTAGACAACTAGGAAGGGGGCTGGGGATCAGCTGGACTCATCTTGGGCAGATTAGGCTGTCGCATACCTGTATACCAGGACACTAGAGAAGGCTGATTGCAACAAAAGTACCGGGTATCTACGTTGAAGAATGGAAGTGCTTAAAGGGAGAGAAAATAGTGTAGGAAGGAGGAGGACGCTAAATATAGACTTCGAGAAAGTTGCAGTCTTGTCGCAGATGGCCTCTGCTGCCAAATATCAATTAAACAATTCACAAATCAACAGTGGGGCGCTCATCAGCTCCCACTGTTTCAAGGATTGCCTAAAGTAATTCCGTCGTGTAAATTTCAAGCTACCTCTGCTGATGTATTATCTCTGTGTTTACCTAAATGCTGAATAATATGCAAGAAAAAGAGAAAAAAATTTGCTTGTGTGTTAGCTAAAAGTTGCTCTACTTTAATCATAGGACAAAGTGAAAAGGGAAGAAAGATGTTTTATTTTCTGTTAACATTGCTCTGTTTTACATCTAGACTAAGGAAATCGAATATATCCTTATATGTAGTGATCCGTAAGTTTACGTTGTTTGATCTGTAGAAGAGGGATAACAGTAATTACCTTGTAGGGTTGTTGTTAGGACTAAGATGATTTATGCAAATTATTTGGAAGGTGACTGACCCTTGGTCTTGCCATCCACTGTATCACATGTCTGCACATCAAAACTCCTCCCAAAGGTGGTTAATTCTTGCTGTCTCCCATGGCTTCCTCCCTTGTTCTCCTCTGTCCACCCAGTCATGCTTCAGCCCCATGTGCACTATAGCTGCTGGCAAGAGCCCATTGTGGCATCTCTTTCCTGCTTTGGGTTCAGTGACATCATGTTGTTTGCCTGAAACCAGCTCAGTGGAAATATTTATTCCATAGAAGTTGGCAAATGCTATAAATCAGGGTTTTGTTTTGTGCTTTGGAGAGCCATTTTGCCAGCACACCCCTGCTTTGTCCCACTTTGCCACTGATGCTGCTCCTACCAGCGTCATTAATAAGCTATGTTCAACGGTCAGCACGTTATCCTCCTCCCATTCAAGCTCCCTGCAGGTTCTAACCTGGCAGACCACTGCTCCTTCTTTGAATGTTTTCTTCTTCAATTTGGCTTTCCTCTTATCAACTGCTCCTTTTCAAGGTCATTTGGTGGAATCATCTCCCCTTCAGACCTCTGAATGTTAGAATGCCCATAGCTGTGTTCCTTGGCCTTCTTGCTCTCCTTTAAATACTCCTCTATCCCTACTTGGTCTCACACATTATGGCTTTAAATACCATCTGTGTGATAAGACTCCCCAGTTCAATTTAAACTCATACTGCCTACTCAACATCTCCACCTGCATGTCTAACAGAATCTCACACTCAACTGGCCGAACTACTGACCCTCTTCCCTGCCCCCCAACTGCCACAACTTCTCTTTCCTACAGCTTTCTCCATCTCAGCAAACGCTCCTGCCATTTACCCACTTGCTCAGGCCTAAAACCTAGGGCTCATATTGATTATTTCTCTTCCCTCGTACTCGCAACAAATGAGCATAGTTTACGTAAGTGAAGACCAGGATTCAAGGCTAACGGTGCAACTATGAGCAAATGTCCACGTGACAATAGACAAAAGATGGGAAGTGGCGAGTAATCCAGCACAACTGAAAGGAGACAGCTCCAGATGAGTTTGCAGGGATAGTTCCATGACAGATAATAAGTGTCCTCTACTCAAAAGTTTATCCTTTAGGCAACAGAAAATCATTGAAGGATTTTGAGCCTGATCTGACCATTGGTTTAGAAAGATAACTTGACCATGAATTTAAATTACCAGAAATTAGAGTAGGGAAACAATTGGAAACATATAGCAATAGTTCAAGTGAGAAAGGATGAGAATCTGAACTAGACAGTAGAGGGAATGAGAGATATAAAAACTTGGCGTGCTAAAGGCTCTAAGACTTGCCTGATTGGATATGGGATGAGGAAGAAGGAGGAACAGGTAATTGTGTGGGTTCCCATCAGTGTTTCCAGGAAATGCCAAGAACTGAGGTAAAGAACACCTGAATGGTAGGCAGATTTTTAGAAGGGAAAAAAACGATGTTGGTCTTAGATACTGAATTTGAGATGTCTGTGCGGTGGTGATGGAGATGTCCTGCAGAATTAAAGCTCAGAAAATAGGGCATAACTGGAGACGGATTTGAGAGTACTGAGCCATGCACAACTTTCAATTTTGGGTCCAATCCAGTACCTAACATGTGGTGCGTATCCAATAAATATTGCCAATGAATAATTATATCTTTGGGAATAGTCTCTGTAAAGATGATGTAAAACTTGTTGGAGCAGATGAAATTGCCCAGCGAGAAAAGAGATCTAAGGACAGGGCCCTGGGGTGCCCATCTAAGCACAAGGCAGAACCATCGTGCAGGAAGACGGACATAGGATGGGACCATTGGGGGCGCAGCTTCACAGAACCCAAGAGAACCCAACGAGAAGGTTAGTAGCAACACTGCATATTCCTACAAAAATGTAGAACAGAATGAGGGCAGGGAAAATGCTGTTGGATTTGGCAGATCATGTGTGAGAAGAATTTTAATGAAGTGGTGGGAACAGAAACCATACTGTGTGGCCGACAGAGTGAATGTGTGATAGGAGAGACCAGTGATGCAGTAAAGCCTGACAGTACTGAGTCCTTGTGACATGTCACAGATGTTTCCATAGTCAAGTTTCATAGTCAAGTTTCACTCTGCTAGTGGTGGTACAGACAATAATGAATCTTTTTTCTGTTCTGTCCGTGCATATAACCGTTTCGTTATGAGCATGTGGGAAACGCCCATGACTGCAGTTCGATTCAGCTTCCGTCATGTTTCAAAACCAAACCATAAATTTCACCCCAACAACATTACTTGGCTGACATGGGGGGATTGCATATCTGCCCCAGGCAATGTCTGCAGAAGAAAAGCTTTCATTCTGAGTTCTTTGTCAAAGTTTTTCCTAATTCGGGAAGTCTTTCAGTGGTTCCAGAAAATCCTTTCCTTCCTCTACAGAAGGGAGGGATCTCTTTATGAAGAAAAATATCAAGGAAGAGTGAGTCATATTTTCTCAACAGCATATCAAAGTGAAAAATAGGGTGTAAGCAGGTTGGGAGTGATTGTAGTGATCTTCCCAGTGGCTATGATTTCAGATGTTCCATGACTATCATAAATGAATAGTCGGTTCAACAAGGAAGAGATTAAACAAGAGCGAGAAAGGGGGAATAGGGACGCGGTGGGGTTGGAGAGAGCACCTAAATGATTTAATGTTGGCCCCCAGCCTCTCCTGACCGAGTCAGTTTTCAATTCCCCATATGTCTACTCTAACATCTCCCCCAGTGACACTTGCTTTAGATCAGTCCTTTCCCTAGCATGTGCCCTGTCTGACTTTAGAATTCCACACTGGACGCCCTGCATAATATTCTGAGGACAAGGATCAGGGCTGATGCCTCTGTACTGCGTTGCCCCAGGGCCTACTGCTTGCTAGAAGGACAGAAACATAAACAAGTGCACCATGACTTTGTAGACTAGCCAAGCATCTCCCTTGCAGCTCCTTCATTATCTAGAAGGACTCAGATCTTCCCAGGCACAAAAGATCCACATGCCTTTACTCAGGTCAAATCTGGCGAAGGTAAGCATCTCCCTGGTAATTGCTGGCTGCTTGCAACCTTTTCTACGCTTCCTCAAAAGTGAAAACTGTGCCTAGCAAGACAACCACTTGGCGCACATCTTGTGTGTTTCCCAACTTCCCTCATGGGAAAAGTAATAAATTAGAGATGGTTTTCTGTGCATTGTATGGTACATGCCAGTGCACAAAGACCTTGTTAAAATTCTTTTTGTCTCACAGGTTGCAACATGTCATTTGACTCCTTCTGGCCTCGGTTAGTTTCTCATTATCTCCTGCCCTATTTTGTAAAGGTGCGTTGGTTTATAGTCATCCTCATTTTTTTAAATATCCTCCTCCTACCTCAACAAGATTCTTTGCCCAAGGCGAGTATTATCAACTGTCCTCCAGTCCTTTCCCTCGTGTTCCCCGTCCAGTGTTCTTACTCACTCTACTTGTAAAGAAGGGAACTCTCTGGGCCAACACAAAGCATCAACCGCTTCTATCCAGGCAAAGGAAGACTGTGGCATGGGGGTTTTATTTACTGAACGCTCAGACGAATGCAGAGCTAAATCTGCGTCCCTGGTGTCCTCAGCTTTGTGGTTGTTACAGATGTTATTGTGCTGCTGGGAGCCACAGTCCCCCACAGAATGCAGAAACAAATGCCTGCGTCTCAGCCTTGTTTTTAAGGGTTAGTAAATGAAGAGGATGCTTTAGAGTCAGGATGAGCTCAACCTGAAGCTCTCAAGTCATCAGGAACTGCCACTTTCCCACTTTGCCTCTACAGAGGAAATGCAAATAAATGAGATGAGAAAAAGGCATCTAAATCATAAAAGCCCCAAGTGGAAACTATTGGTAAAAATTAGGAAAAACAGGTCATTGAAGTTGGGTGGAGGGAAAAAAGAATGGAAAATCAAAAGACCTCTTATTCAAATGTAGGTTTTGGGTAACCCACAGGGGCCTGAAATCTGCATTCCCACATTGCTTGGGGCCTTAGGATCTGAAATGGGCAAGGGGCCAGGTAGTTAGAGGGAGGGCTCTGGCTAAGATCATCATCCTAAGCCAAGCTCTGGTTGGTGTGCAATTCTGTGTAATTAAAGGAGTTGTTTTAGAAAAACCCTGGGTGTTTATGAGTACTTACCTCTCAGCTATGCTGGGCTGAGCAGATTGAATAGACGTTACCTAAAGCACTTTCTATCTCAAGCATTCAAGTCTTCCTGAGTGTCTGAGATCACCATGAGGTTTGGGGGAGGAGGGTTGACAGAACCACAAATTGAAACATTCTTTTTATACTAAAAAAAAAGAAAAAGAAAAAGAAAAAGAAATTAACCTGAATTGCCAGGCACCTCTCCGGAGTTATTTTCCTAAATTTTAAAAGCATGTATGTATAGGTTGCTTTATTTTTCAAAAAGTCTTTCACACATATTGACTACTCTGAGTTTTTCCACAACCCTGAAAGGCAGGCTTTATTATTATCGACTTCGTTTTGTAGGATCAAGAAGGAAAGAAATCAGCTCAAAATCACACGTGGCAAGTAGAAAACGCCTTCAATCCAGACCTCTAGTCTGTAAATCCTGGATTCTTCCACAGCTCCACACTTTTTATCTGTACACAAAATAGCGTGGCTGTAGACCAACAAGAGCAGTATGGAAGGAGATCAATAAACCACAGCGCAGAGTCAACACTGCTCATTTTAAATTGTAGGAATTGTCCGACTATGATTCCCCTGATGTGGTTATTATGGAGATATTCATGATGAGCGGACACACCACATAATCAATTAAGCCAATCAATATCTGGTTGGTAATTCTCCCATCAGAGGAATGATCTCTTGCTGGTCTGGTTATTGCCTTTAATTCTGTCCCTAATGCTAATTTCATCTCAACTGTATACTTTTGGTCTAGCAGTCTCACTCCTGGGAATTTCTCCTCAGGACATAATGCAAAGGAAAGGAAAAGCTGAATACATGAAAATGGCATTACAGCATTACCTGTAACAATAAAATATTGGAAAAATTTAATAACTAATTATGTGGGAATAACTGTTATGGTAGATCAATTTGATAGAATATTATATAGCAATAAAAATGATTATAATGATTATGTAGCAAAATGGAAAGTACCATAATATTAAACACATAAAAAAGAGTAAAAAATATGCTGGCTACAGTTTGGTGAAAAAAATGTTTTTATATAGACAAAGACTGGAAAAGTGAAGATAGTAGCTTATGTATGAATCTTTTTAAACAATTTCTTTTAAATTTCCTTATCATGAATTTCCTTATCATTAATTTCCTCATCATACAGGAATCAAGAAATAATAAATAATAACTGTTGCTCAACATTAATTAAGCTACTCTGTGTGTGTGTGTGTGTGTGTGTGTAGTTTAATGATTTCTCCTATAGATTTAAAATCAAGAGTTCTGGGAGTCAACACTCAAAATTTTCATTACTTTCTAGATAATTTTCACTAAGCTTTTCAACCTTTGTATTCATAAATGTATTCATCTATAGAAAGAACAATTTTTACAGAAGGAGTTCAATAAATGTTTCTTGAGTTAATGAATAACTAGACAATGAGAAGAGATCTTATCCCTGAGATGAAGGCTTTGCTTCTAATGGACTAAAGAAGTTGTTTTGTCCTATAGAAATAATGTGTGAGGTCAAGATACTTTCTGGGATGTTCTTTATGCTGGCGTCTGTCATCACTTCTCCTCTAGAGTGGGAAAGTGTGTATGATATATACACTTAAAAACATACCTAAAATTGCATAAAACATCAATTGCACAAGTAGTGCTAAGGGAAAATGAGGGGTAGAATGTGACTCCACTTCCAAACTCTCTACCTGCCCTTGCAACCAACTCTTGGGTCTCTTTGGCCCACTGTTGGAAGGAGGCTTGACCAAATTCCCTAACTCAGAAGACGAGAACTGGGGTTCCAGAGAGTGTTGAATTTTTAGTACTAAATCACCAGACATAGCTGTTCAAGAAAGTGTGAGAACAAAATGCATCCCTTGTCTTTAAAATAATAATTACAATAATGGTCATTCATTTTCCTCCCATCTTCAAATCATCTGATCATGATATGTCATACTTGCCTTTTTATTGCCAATACCAACTGCACTTCCTAGCACAGTGCTGGGCACACAGTAGGTGCTAAATAGTGGATGAATGCTGCAATAGCATCAAGGGGACCTGGGCAACCATTCAACAGCTTGTGTGTCCTTCCCTACATGAGGGTCCCCTCTCAGCCTCTACAATTATGGTTTTTTTCTTAAAGAAATTATGTTATTTTGAATAGATAAATACATGCAAATGGCACCAAAATGTTAAAAGATCAGTATACAGCCAAAACGTAAGTCTCTTTCCCATCCTTCTTCCCTAAGTCACCTGTCTCTCCAGTGATAGCTCTGCAGATACGAGCATATATGTAACATAAACATTTCTTAGTAACTGCAAAGCATTGCATATTGTGGATGTACCATAATTTATTTAACCAGTCTCCAGTTGATGAAAATGTAGGTTGTTTCCCATTTTTGCTCTTGCAAACAATACTATAAATGCACATCTGCAATTTTGCACGTGTAAGTGCATCTGCAGTTTAAGTACCTGGATTTAGAATTGCTAAGAGGACATGAAGGGGGGGATGCATGGGGGACTAACTAGACATCTATGCCCCAGTTGGGATCAAGAAATATTTATAATTTATGGAAATTTGACAATTTATGATGACTTCCTACCCAAAACCTTAATGTGTCTTTTCATGTCTTCAACTCTTCTCTTGTATCCTTCATCTTAAAGTTTCCTTCATCTAAGACTTAATACATGTTTTAACTTAAATCATTCCAAGTCTTTTTCTCCCTTTTTGTTGCTACAAAAATGAGATCTTTTCTTATACTCCAGCTTCTGATTATTGTTTGCATACATAAAGCCTGTTGATTTTAGTCCATTAATTGTGTTAATCGTGTAAAAGATTTTATGCTAATTCTCTTAGGTCTTCTGCTTTACAATGACATCATCTATAAATATTAAAGTTCTATCACCTCCTTTCCAAATTGTAACCCTCATATATTTTTTTTGCTTAACTGAATTAGCTAGTATCTGCAGTAAAATATTTTCTGTGGTGTTAGTGGGCACTCTTGTTCTGTTTCTGACTTTAGTCATAATGCTATTTTTAATTTCCTCAATCAAGGAATCTGGAATAGAAAATCCCATGGTTTTTGGATTTGTTGATATATGAAAGCAAACACATACACAATTTTAAAGCAAGGCTTTATTACAAATGTTTCGTGTGATGCAAGTAATTGTACAATTAATCATCCTATAATAGAAAAATGAGATGAATGAACCTGATACATTTTCCTATCATCCATACTCCAGAAGACAAAAAATAATCAAGGTGCACCATGGCTTGGATATAAGTTTTAATTTTGTGTAACAAAAAGTAAACTTAATAAATCAATAAGTTATATGACAAAATTCAAAGATTAGATAAGGTGAGGATATTAAAAGTATTGAATTACATATACAAGAAGGCATTGCCCAGTGAGGGCATCTTTGATTTTCTCCACAGCACAGAATTCACAGTACTCAAATGCTTTTTGGAAGACACCACTTTGATAGGGATCTTCAAGAAAATCTGTCCAGTGTCAGGCTGTGAGTGGTTGTTCCTGGGACGACTGGGAAATGGTTAGGTTAGAACTATGGTGGAGAGGATAGGTTTGTTGAAGGCTGTCTGAGCCTAGACTTCACAGTGAGGCCCCCCTGGGGGTGTGGGAAGCCTCACTTGCCCTAGGCTCAATTTTGCTGACTTTTCAGCTAGGATTACCAAGGTGGCTATGCATCCTTAACCAGGTGAACAAATAAGTTCCATGGCTCAAAGTCCCAAAAGGACATTAAAGGAATTTGAGGAAGAGCATTAGTTAAGAGCATGCTGCCTGTCTCTGTTAGGTTTACTCTCATTCCATGTCTTACCAGCTCTGTCCCATGGGGAAAGGGAATCAGTCTTCCCAAGGCTCAGTTGCAGCATCTACAAACACCTCCCTCATAAGGTTGATATGGGGATTATAGGACATCATGATTATAAAGGGCTTAGCATGGGACTGACCCTTATGTTTCTGGGGTGGTGAAACCAGCCATACTGCAGAGGAAGACAAGTTTCCAAAGCTACAAACTAATTTGATTTGGGGAAGGATCAGTTCAATCTTGAAATTTCAGGAAGTTGGAAGGAACTAGGACTGTTATTGATGGAAAACATGTCCTAATTCAGGCTGGTGAAAGAGAAATGGGTGGCCATATGAAGGCCAGCATTCCAGCAAGGTGAGCAGTATAACATATCACTCTCTTATACAATGTCACAGTGAAATCAGATTCTAAGCCATCATTTTCAGTATGTGTTTTTGCTTGTGGTCTTGGCTGTTTCCATAACAACATACATTTTTATTGTTGTTGTTTTGTTGCTTTAAAATTCAAGCCCTAACCTCCCCTGGGTATCTTTATGCTGCCCTGACAAAAACTGCGCTATAGTATGGTTGGGAATATACGATCCTGAGTCTTCCAGGGACAAAGTGGCTTTAGAAAGTGGGATTGTCCTGAGAAGGTTGTGCAGACAGAGGAAATACCCTGGCCTTTAGCAGGTTTCCTGATGACACCCTAAGACCAAGCAAAGACTAGAGATAAGGTACAGATACGGGTTCCTTCCCACTGGACAAACAACAACAATAAAAATGGTTAAAGCATTACTCACCTGCTCCAATACTTGAATTTGGTCAGGTGTCTCAGCAAGGAAATGAACATGCTGTCCACCGGAGATACCAAAAAAACCCTTATTTTGAGTATATTAAAAGCAGTTATTAACTTCCAGAATTTTCAAATATATCATGATCTCACAGAATTATTTCATGATGGTGTCTGAGTAATACAAAACACTTGCGTAGTGATTGTTAAGATGTTTTATGTCTGGGAGGCTTTTTTTAAAAAAACATATGTCAAAGTAGGAATTTGTTGTTGGTAATATGGTCAATCCTGGCTCTTCCCAACTTTTGCTTCACTGGAATTCATTCAAGGATTCCAAGAGCCATGTGACTAGTTCATAACTGTTTTTAGACACAATCATAAGTAATTCAGGAATTTGGTCCATCATTGAAAAAAACAAACTAATTACACTTATTATTAAAATATGTAGAGTGTATTTTCAAAAACCCTCAAGATAAGACCATAGGGAACACAATCAGCAAATTCACATATTGTGCCTTTTCTTTGCTTCCTGGACCCTGGCCAGTTGCTGGCTTAGGCAGGGGCATCTCCTTGACTGAGGATGGAAAAACTGCTCAGCACAGAAGGCTTAGCAAAGCACCAGATACCTTCCGAAACAACAGTGTGACTTCAGAAAATGAAAAAATGGTCTTGTGTCCATGGATCCTAATGAAGGCAGGAAGATCGCTACCCCTATACATAATGAATGAGAACAGAAAACAAACAAACAAACAAAGCACATAAAGAACAATGACTCTATTAAATTTCCAAAACTGTGGCAGATAGTTATTAAGTTCAACACGCTGCAAAAGTTTGAGTTTGGTCTCCAACACATATATCGAAATGATATAAATCAGTGTTCAGACTAGAACTTCCCCAGAGAATGCAGTGCTGTACAGCACTAGGTCAGTGGGATATGAATAGGATCTATGTGAAAAAAAAAAATACATGATCCATTAAACTTGGGAAGTTTGGGGTTAGACAAAATCAAATGGGTTTCTTTAGTACAGGCTATGTCACAGACTGCTATACTAGCATGCATTGTGGTGCTCCAAGTAGACGTTATGGCATGGTATGTTTACCAAAGCTACTTGACCATAAAGGTGACCCATTTGTTTGTGGAGCATCTCTTGGGGCCGCCTTCCTCGGTGCACTTTGGGAAATGCTGTCTAATTGAACTCAGCCTGTTTTGCAGCTGTCTTAACAGCTAGGCCCAGCTAGGCCAAAGGAGCAGCCCAGCAGGGGCCTGCAATGCTCCTGAACTATTAAGTACTGCACCACCCTACCGAGTGCTGCACTCTCTAGAGAGCGCTGTCCTGCCCTACTGAGTGCTGCACTGTCTGGCACTGAGTGAAAGAGATTCCACAGGAAAACAGGAGAGGCTCAAGAGGTTTACACAAGTCTCCTGATCCATCCACGCCCTCACTGTAGGTCAATTTCAGAATGTTCTGATGAAACAGAGACTCTCAGAGATCCTTTCTGTAGATATAGTAATCGCAAAACTGAGGGTCTGTTGCCTTACCAAAATATTTTTGCAAGTTGCATATCAATTTCTCTGATGCACCATTAGATTACAGGAGAAGTAAGGTGAAAGGCTGTTAATTCCAGACTGTGGGGTTAATTAGCTGTCTTAGATCATGCGCCTGTAGGACAGTGTAACAGGTATGGTGACAGAGTCTTCTGCTTGGTTTCCTTTTTATAGGTTCTTGGATCAGAAAATATTTTAGCTGCAGCAGGAAGCAAAATGGTATAGGAAGAGGAGACATTTTTTCCAGGGAATTCATCCCAACTTCTCTCTTAATGGGGGCTGAGATAGGCAGATTTTCAAATCCCATGCAGGATATTCCCATGAATGACACGGAAAAGAAATCTCTGCGTGACATTTAGAAGAAAATTCAGCAAATCGTTTCCCCTTCTCCATATTCCAATTTGCAGACACCCCGATCTCAGCCTCACAAGAAGGAACAGGGAGCATCTTTCTGCTGGAAGACCTCAAGGCTCTGCATCTCCGCAATCGATTCAGTCCCATCAGTGATGTGGAGGAGGGGGAGCAGCCCCCAGAGTCTACACTGGTGACGTGGCGGCCCACCCCTTCCCCATCCCAGCACGCCTCAGGCCTGTGCTTCCCGGACACCAGCTGTCACGCAGGAAGCTGCAGCCTCCCTGTCTCCCACCTCCTTTGCTGGCTGGAGCTGCAGGCTCAGGGCCTGAAGAGTTTCCTTCACCATCTGGAGCTCCCTCTTGAGAGACTGTGGGCACGTGGTTAAGGGACACAGCCGAAGGTGATCGCGGCCCTCCGCAGCCTCCAAGGGGTCTAATGTGAGCAAGCAGGCCTGCTAGCAGCAGATGGGCACTGCCATCTAATTGCAGTGTCGCGTTCTTCCAAATTGTAGGAATTAAATATTAATACAAATTTTACACTTCTTCTTTTAAGAACGATTGCAATGTCTATAAAGCCTGAGGTATTAACTATCTCAAGTAAGGTTTTAGAAAGGAAGAGAGTCAGCTCTTAGATGAAACAGATGGCCGACCGGGATGCTCAATGCTAGAAGGTTAGCATGACTGTTGTTCCCGTGAAGTGAGGCAACTGTCAGGTCTAAGTACTCTGACAGCCGAAAGAGCTGAATTCAAGAATTCCAGGATTTGGGGTCACCATAAGTACAGAGAAACATCCTGCACTGGACTGAGAGGCATGAATTATGCTCCTTGTTCACCACTAACCAGCCTTGTCACCTGTGCAGGCCACTCTGAACCTCAGTTTTCTCATGAAATGATGACTTTGAAACCCCTCCGGGCTTTAGCCTGCTGTCATCTGTTAGCATACTACTGGGTACTAGGAAGGCCACTCAAGATTTGAAGGTGTGCAGGGAGCTTGCCTTCTCTAAGGTGGTTGGCTTGCTTTTCCTTAAACTGCTGGGTTCTAAATTCTTAACCTGTAAAGTTGTTTCACACATGGAGAATACAAATCTCAAAGAACTTAACAAACATAATTTGGAGTAGATAAAGCTGTCATTCTCTTAAGAGAATGGATTCTCTTCTTCTGTTCAAGCAGGGGAACGTTTAACTAGCAGAGGTTCTTCTGTTCATGCGCTGTCAGGTCCCTCTGCCCTTTCCCTGCGTACGAGCAGTCAGAACAACACTAAGGTAAACACAAGGTGGGAGACAGGTTTAGCAAGCAAACTAATTCAACCTCATCCCACAGGGACCAAGGGGAAACGTAGAAATATATTGACACCATTTATGGTGAAGTCATCACATGAGGTCAGACCACTCTAAAATTGGTAGACCAGCTAAGGAGGGGACAGAGGGGACAGAGAGCTTTGGGAAAGGTAGCTTGCAGAGATCGGAATGCTCACAGGCCACCTATGCTACAGTGTTGTTTCCTCTATGTGCAACGTCAATGCAATGTCAAGAGACAGAGATACCCTTAGGTCATGGCTGTAGACAGCTTTCCCTTTCTTTTTTGAAAAAGGAATTCCAGAGGATCCTGGGAATTATGCAAATGTACCTCTCCTAAGCAGAAATGCTGAACCACCCTGAAAAACTTCTGGCAGTTTTTCATCCTCTGAAGCTTTACCAGACTTCGTCATTTGTATAATTCACCCATATTTACTATGATGTTTCCCTCCTTGCACTTGATCTTGAGGGGAATGAAGGCTGGGTGGAGGTGGTGTAAGGGAGGAAAGAATCCAATATTTGCCTATTTTTCCCCTTTTTTAAGAGGCTTTGTTTGCCTCTATTTTTTTTTTTTTTTTTTT
>VBSM01002153.1:37580415-37634557 GCA_008086735.1 Cheirogaleus medius | reverse complement strand
AAAAAAAAAAAGGTGGTGGGGAGAGAGAGGCTATAAAAGATGAAGTTATATAACGAAATTAACACATTGGTCCCTCTTAAAACAATCTCCACTAACACACAGAAGAGTCAGAAAACTGGGATTTGAGGATACAACTCCCCAGCTATGGGAAGCTGGGAAAATCATTCAATGCTTAATTGTCCCACTTGTAAAGTGCAGAATCTCATACCTGCTTCATAGGGTTAGAGTTCAATGAAATATATTTTTCTTGTGAGAGTACAGTGCTTTTTGTGAGGTGCCATGAGATTTAAGGTTTGTTTCTCAATATAACAGATGTGACACACACCTTGGGCTCTGTCTGACATCAGAAATGCTGGAAACCTCATCTGATGAGCCTATGGGGTAATAATCATTATAATAATTAAAATCATGTTTTTATTTACAAAATAGTTCTCTTTAACCAACCTGCCTGTATGATTCCTTACTAAATGTGAGTTCCAAAACATTTTGGATGTACTGAAATGAAAGAATGTCTGGGATAAAATGCAGAGTGGGGAAAAAAAAGCAAGTTGCAGAACAATTGGAATGATCCTAATTTTGCAAACGAAGACCATAGAGATAAGCCATTCACAGCTAGAAAAAAAGATTTTGGAGCACAGAGTAGCGGCCTCTAGGTAATGGCAGTGGGAGGGAAACGCAGCTTTCCTGTTAATATTTTCCATACTTCTGAGATAGTCACAAAGGATGTGCATTATTTTCATATTTAAATCAGTATGTTTATAAAAGAAGCCACTTGAAACATTTCTCCACTGAGCAGGGAGAGAAATGAAAGTACAGATAGAGATTCCCATTCTTCCTTTCAGTTATTCAAATATTCAAGTGTTTCCTGAGCTCCTACTGTGTGTTAAGAAACGTTATGAACATGGCAGTACAGGAGTGAACCAAAGTTCCTGCCATCACGGGGTTCAGATACCTCTGAGTACAGCAGAAAATAAGCACACGCGGGCATGTGGACAGTCTGTCTGGCAGGGCTAAGTGTTCGAAGTGGGAGAGGGACCATGGGAGGACTTGGAGCAGAGGATAGTGTCATCAATATAGCTGCTGTGCTTAGAATGGGCTTAAGGGGCTAGGCTCAGAAGCACAGAAAGACCAATTAGGAGGCAACTTCGAGCTTTCAGGAAAGAAACAGTCATGGCTTGGATAGAGCAGAGGCAGTGGAGGTGAGAGAGGGCACCAGACTCTGGATGTATTTCAAGGATACAGCCAACAGCATGTGACCATAGACTGGATGTGGAATATGAGAAGATGGAAAAGGCATCAAGAATAACTTCCTGATTTTTGATCTGAGCTAAGAACTAGAAAAATAACCTGCAGTTTATTGAGAAAGAGTGGTTTGAGTTTCTTTTGGGGGGTGGGGACATGGGCCGAGCATTGCATTTTAAACATGGTAAGTTTGAGAAGCCCATTAGCCAAAGGGACATGTTGAGTAGGAAATAGACATGAGTCTGACATTCATATTGGACCAAATATTCGAAAAAATATTTTCACAACATTTTCTTAGTTGACTTATAGAAAAATAAACTATCCCATTTGATAGATCTAACCAAGATCTTAAGGTTAAGTAGTGAGTAGAGCTAGAAGTAGATTATCTGATTGCTAATCCAATAAGCTCATAGTTGAAGCCCATGGACATATTTGACCTTGATTTTTGTCAAAGAGCTGAATAAAGTATTAATAAAACTCTAGTATTGGGATTTTAGGCACCCGGAAGAGAGGTGCTCACACCATCTAAGTGTAAGAATAGGTCTCGAAGGATCTGAATAATTCTTATGATGCTTGTGTCTTAGGAACCTGAGTAGCTAAGGCTCTGTTTCCTTGTAGCGGATATGCCATCAGGTCTCTGCAGTATCTAAGAAAATCTGCAGATTAATTATAATAATGTCACAGGGATTGACATCCTAACATCTTTAGAACTCCTTTGGAACCCAAGGCTATTCTTTACCACCTTGGGATAGACTATCTACATATTAGACCAGTGCACAACCTGTTAAAATGTCTGTGTTTGCAATTAGTAAAGGAGTGAGCCTAACTAGCAAGACACATGCCCCCAGGAAGATAGTGGTAAGGCCATATTGTCATTCAGGGAAGCCCTTTGCAAAAGATCCAGGAACTCTTTCAATGGGGTCTTTTGTTTTTATACAAAAAGAATTGAGTGTTTTACTCTCAATCCAAGTGATCATTTTGACGGCTTAGTCAAAAGTAGGAATTTAGGTTCATCTGACCTAATTTGGTTCAAAAAGAAACAATAGTACAAGTTGAGCATCCCAAATTCGAAAATCTGAAATCCAAAATGCTCCAAAATCTGAAACTTTTTGCTCAAAAAAAAAAAAAATGCTCATTGGAGCACTTTAGATTTGGGATTTGAGGATTTGGTATGTAAGGTAATGCAAATATTCCACAGTCCGGAAAAATCTGAAATCTAAAATACTTCTGGTCCCAGGCATTTTGAATAAGTGATAATCAAACTACACATCCTTTGGAACTGTTTCTCATTTGCCACATTATTTCTTCTCACAAGCATGGCAAGAAGTGACTCTGTGGCCACTATATCCTATAGTACTGGAAAATTTATCTTCCTGGAAAAGCCAGAGGTGAGGTCACAGTCTTTTAAGAGCAAAGATGAAAACCTTGCCTACACACAAGCCCTGATTCAAAGGATTTGATGCTTGCACGGGGGAACTTTTTGTGTTGCCCACTTCATGCTAAGACCACGTTAGGCTGAGCCAGCAGCAGGACAGCTCCCTGTCTGCATCCCCTCCCTGTACCGTGGGGCTGCAACTCTTCCTTTTCCCTCTGCAAACCCTAAGTGGAAGCCAAAGGAAAGAGCCGAAGCCGCCATACCTGCATCCGCCCAGCGTGCACGAGGCTGAGAGCACCACCCTCTTAGGGCTCTCGATTTTCTCATTTATAAAATGTGTTGGTGGAGCTTCACAAGCCTCCTGGCCCCTTTTCCAGCTTCTCAACTCTAGAAGTTGAAAACATTTCCAAGAAATGCAGAGCAATCTCCCCAAACTTCCATTATCTTTGTCTGTTCAAGCTATGGATTTGAAGGTTGAACCAAACAAGGGGCCTTACAGCGCTGTGGAGTTCGTGCACGCACGAGCCTGGATGTATTTAGAGTATTTGCATGCCGTCAAGCACCACCAAAACTAATCAATTGGGCACCACCCATTCCAAATAAACAGACAGGACAGAATTCCATACGGGCTTCCCGGACATGGATGTAAACACAAGCACAAATGGAATCAGTGTGTGCCCCTCTCATCTATGACTCAGAGGCAGGCGGAACTGCCCTGGGGGCTTTGAAATATGCCAAAAATGTGCAAATCCCAGGTGCACTTCTTTTCCTTTGAAAGCCTGTTGTGGAAGTTGAAGGAGAACAAAAAAAATCAGAAAATCCCTGTTTAAAAAGCCACCTAACCCATAAGGTTTTTGGGTTAAAGCACTCTGAACGTGGAGGAGCCATCACACACACTCAGAATGTTTTTCAAAACATAACTGCTAATTAGGGTCCCCAATCACTGTGACATAGTATTACAAATCCAGACTAATGCTCCCAGAAATCCCGTCTTGCCTGGCTGTGAAGTCACACCTCCTGTCCTCTCCTCAGACACGGGGCGAGAGCCACTTCTCGGCCACCAGCTCTCCCAGTTAATGGTGCAGACTATTTCAGACACCCACCACTGCAGTAGCTGATGAGTCTGGGTTGTCATTTGGTCATGTTACATGTAACTGAGTGAGCCCGTCAGGATGATGGAGGGCACAGGCTGCTTTCTCCCCTTCTCTGGATTTGTCAATCCTGTGTCTTCTTCGTAAAAGTAGGGGACGCTCAGCAGGCTGCCCAAAACTCGAATATTAAGTCAGGATGCCACGAGGACCTGCTTGGAAACTCAATCCCACCACCCATCCCTAGCCCCTGTGGCTGCTGCATTAACAGGGTTTATGCACACACATGGCTTAGGCAAAGCCCAGTCCTCCAACGTGGAGAAGGAACATCCATCACAGCATCCAAGGCTTGAATCTTCTAGACGTGGATGTCCTATGTGGGCTTACGTCAATCACATTCCAGTACGGACTTAGATTAATCAGCTGCCCTGTACCTCGTTTGCACAGTAGGCTTTGGTAGCATGCTCAGTGAAATCAAACAAAATATTGCGCTCACTGTGCAATTCTTCCATTTAGTCGATGGCAAGCTGTTTCTTTCAACCCTAGTCAGCATTGTATCTTTGATCAGAAATGGAAATACAAACCAGTCAGAGTTTGGCTGGAGGATTCTGGCAGCCTCTTTGAATCTCTAGATAAGTTCTAATTTGAAACAACAGCTTTTGTTTGTGTAGGGAAGCCTCTGCGGAGCTTTGTAAATATGCCTTTCTATCTTAGGGCATGATGCTCCACTCGAATCTAAGTGCCGCTTTGTGTGAGTTCAAAGACACCTTCTGTGTATTTATTCTCAATTAGTGACACAGAACAAAGCCTGCACTCCAGAGAAAAGTCTGGGTTGAAACACGGATGGTGGTGTAGATTTTATTGGAGGGATGGAGAGAGCTGACGTCAGTACTTAAACCGGCGCTTCCCCGGTTTGACATTTCCTCAGGATGTCTTCTCTTATTGCAACATGGATCAGCAAAATTCTCAAAAACATAACTTCAATAAAATACTTAAATTATAGCTTAAAATTTTAAAGTAACTGTATGTTCCATGGAAGAGACCTGTCCATTTGCTTACAGGTATAGCTGCCTCCTGACCGGCCAAGGAGGACCAAGGGGTTGTGGCTGGAAGGTTCTGCCACTCGTCAGAAAGGACCTTGGGCCAGCCAAGCAATTCCAGCCTCAGTTTTCTCAGCTGTCAAGTAGGGATAATAGTCCCTATCTATTTATAGAAGTTTTATTAAAATTTAATAACTTTTTATATAAGCCATGGCAGGTTACTGATGGATTCCTTCAAGCATTTATTGCAGAAGAGCTGAATCAACCTACCTTGAAACTTTGTAGGTATAAATGGGATGTTGTTTGAGCTGGTGACTAAGAACTGTGAGACAGATGGACTTGGACAACTTAGTTTTCTACCTAAAGCCAAGTACTTACTACACATAAGGACGGTGACTTAAACGTACACGGCGAATATAGTAATAGCCTCATTTAACAGCTATAAAAACATCAGAGGCATGTATTACTATCCAGATGTTACAGATGAGGACCCTGATGGTTAAAGAGGCTTTACCACTTGTCTGGGATCCCACTGCTACTGGATCTGGTTTGCAAAATCTAAAAGGGTCTTATTTAAACACAGTGTGCCCTTCCCGACTCTAGTAAGGCAAAGACTCAATTCCCTAGAATCAAACTAATGATCTAAAAAATTTCAAAACAAGAGACCAACAAACACAGACCCTGACTGCAGCTGCAGCTCTCATAACTGCTACCTGAACCCACATACGCCCAAGGTACATCCCACTCAGGAACCACCCCACCTGCTGGGCCAGGGGACAGGCCCTCCTCCCCGTGCCGTGGCTGTCTTCAGTGGGTTGCTCTTCTGTGCCCCGTCACTTGCCCGTTTGCTGGACGCCATGCCCCCTTAGAAGTGCTCAAATCTGTGTCACCCCATGAACATGGAATAGATGAAAATGCTTTCCTTCTTCTACTGCTTCTTAGGGAAACTTTCTAATAATGGCTTAAATAACTTTCTAATAATGGCTTAGTTTTGCAAGAGGCAGGAAATTATGAAGAACAGAATGTCTGCTTTGAAAAATCTACCTTGAGCAATGTGAAAATCATTGCTGAAGGTGATTAAGTTGAAGAAATTTCCTCTAAGTTTAGTAAGTGAGGTCAAAGATTTGAAGTTATAACAGGGAAGGAAACACAGCATTAATCCATTATTAAGTCACGGATCTGAATACTTGCAATTAAGATGAATCCTTGACAATTTAAAGCTACTTTAAACACACACACACACACACACACACACACAACAAAAGATGGTAAGAACTGGCATTCTGCAAAGGAGGACAGCAATAAGAAGCAAAGGCCAAAATAGCTTCATTTCCCACAAACACGTCTAATAAAAGTCATGCTACTGAATAGAAAGAATGAATGAACAGAGGAGTGTTTTTAGGTGGAGAAGTGTCAGCTTGTGATTAAATAACTACAAAGATACAGAATGGGGCTGCACATCCCTTCATCCCTCGGCACACCCATCTGTCTACTCTCAGAGAGCTAACCGGTGACTAACTGGCTGCATCCACAGACCCACACGGGATAGAGCGGTTCCCGAGGACGCACACCAAAGCCAGTGTGTTCTCGCGCCATCTTGCTCACGGGCAGCTGGTTTTGATGAAGGTGTCTGCAGGTGTGACACCAGGATATTGAGTCTGGTGCAAGAAAATCCTATCACTGGAAATCATAAAGGACTGGATTGAGCTCAACCATGTGCACATGGCTAGAAATTGCAAAGGAATGATCCAGAGTCCTGTTAATTTTGACACTCTACTACCTGTTCCTAGGCAGAATTGTTAGATAAAGAAATTCGAAGATGTGTTTGGGTCTCATGCTGTTAAAAAAGCTTGTAGAAAACTGCACTAGGCAAGTGTTTTCTTTCAGCAGGACCACACAGAGCTGGGTTACACCCACTGAAAACCACACTGTGCTTTGGCTTCATTGTGTGCGTGTCTGAACTCCGTGTCTAATTTTTGGCGGTGGGGTTTAATAATGAAAAATACTGAATTGCTTACCAAAAGCTAGGGATTAAACATTGCATACTTGATAATCTCAGAGATCGAGGTGTGCTGTGCTATAAATAACCACAGCGTGTGTTTGTTTCCATCTGCTTGAGGCATGGAAAAACTGCGTGTTTTTTTCTAAAGACTCTCTTTTACAAAATAACCTCACAGCTGCTTGATCTGCAAGAGGAAAAGGATATGAATGAGATCTTCATCATGACTATGGATCGCTGTGTGAAGCTGATCTTCCAAGTGCATTAACTTCTTGCCTATGGCTTCACATTTTTCTCCAAGTTCTGCAGAAAGGATGTAAGATTCCTGGCCAGAGAAAAAGAAAAAGATCACTTGTAAGCTGTAGACATTTTTAGGGCCATGAGCACAGACAGTACATAACGCGAAGATTTCCTGAAAGAGCATCCCAGCTACTGCACCTCAGTCAGAATCGTGCTAGAGCCTTTGTCTTCCTCCAATAGAGATCATTCTCGAGAAGACATGAACCAATTTCAAATTAGTACCGAACAATGAGCTGCGTCTACACAACTCCACGGGTCGCTTCCCTTATCTGGTCATTTCAAGGTGCTGCTTCCAATATGCCAGCTCCGGAAGTGGATTTATCAAAGGGGAAGCCTGAATCTCTCCACTGCATCTGTGGGCAAACCCACAATTTAATAAGAATCCTAACAAAAGGGGAGAGGGCATCCCAGGAGCAAGAGGGTTGACCTGTAAGGACAAAGGGACATTCATTTGAAGGCATAGGGATTTAATAGGGCACTGAATACTGTTGTGGTCACAGTCCCGGAAGACTAGAATATTAACAAGACTTTAAGTGCCATGCAGTGTGTCTTGTCTATATAGCTGCTGCTGCCACCACCATGCACGGGAATATAAGCCCTTGATGACAAGAGCAGGGTGATGATGTCTTGATCGCTGCTGGGTCCGTAGCTCCTAGCATAGTGTCTGGCACGCGGCAGGTGCAGAGTATCATTTGGTTTGATGAAAGAACAGTGAGTCTTTGAGCTCCCTTCTCTAATGTTTCCCCTTCGAACTTATATCTCACACACGAGCCAGAAAAGAGCCCTCTTTATGTCACTTTCCTGCACAAAGGAAGGTGACAAAATCTGCCCTTGTACGATCTGACACAGGCCCGCAGTTCAACTGTATCCTTCTACTCTCCCGGATGCAGCCCAACCTTTGCCAGCTGGACTGACCCCATCGCCTTCCTGTTCTTCCTCCCGTGCATTCTCCTTCGATCTCGTCTAAAACCAGCCATGTCCTCAAGGCCTCCAAATACTAATTCCACCTTGCGGTGCAGATATTCTGATACATGCTGTGTCCTCTCAAGTGAGCATAAACTCCCTGTGGGCAGGGGCCATGGCTTAGTCAGTCACCCCAAGGCACCACAGGAACGTCAATGCCAGGCGCATAGAGGTCACAGACTTGTGAACAAACAAGGTCAAGAAAATGAGAGTAGAAAATAAGGACTCTTAGAATAAAGGGAGGAAAAGCCAGAAATGAGCTCAGAATTAAGACTTAACCAAATGTAAAGGTAGTACTTTTCCAACCTATTATGAAAAGCTTAGAAGGTATACTTAGAGAATTTTGTAACAGGGAAAGAATTAAGATATGTATTCAGATTAAACTGCAAGGTTACTATAAAAGCTGTAATTAATACCCAAGGATAGCCACAAAATGCCCAGGTGTGGTAATATTTCCTGTTAAAAAGTCCTTGGAGATCATGTGTTATATGACATTATAATCAGAACCCATGAATAACAATTAAATCCAGGTATGTAACTTGACATTTGCTATATTAGCTCCGGAATGGTTTACAGTTTATATGCCAGTCAACTATATTAGAATAAAATGGTGTTAATGGGAATTGTAAATAACTATTATAAATATTAGAGAAGTCCAGTTTACTGCAAGTAAACATATATACAAAAGAAAAGAAATCTAGTGATAATAACACAATTTTGAGGACATATGGACACAATTAAACGAGTTTTAATGTGAAGCATGCATGAAGTTTGCTCACAATTGACCGTAACAGTGATAAGAAGATAGCAAATACATAAAAATCACAGATACACATATTTCACTGATCCTAAAAGTAGTAACATTATCATTCAAAGGTATGGAATTAGGGGTAGAGAGATTGCATGCAAGTGTGGACTATGGGCAGTAGCACCATAGTTACACATGAAACAAGTGAGACACTAAGAAAATGAACATCTGGAAATAAAATGATTGACAGTGGTGAAACCACAAGTCATACATGAAGGAGAAAAACATGGTATTAGTGGGAAACTGTATATGACTGAGAACACACTTACACAGAAGAAACACACAGACTCAGAACAGGAAACATAGGAATTTAAAACACTCAAACAAAATCAAATAACTCAATCTTCATCTTAAGGTTACAGCAAATATGAAATCAAAGCTGAATAAAATAAATTTAAAATATAGCTTTACATTCCCCCCAACATATAATCCCTGTTTGTTTCCTTTTAAAATTATGTGCAGATTGACAGTGATGGTATAAATTGTGGAGAGCAATTTCAGACCATGTCACAAGCACTTTAAATTGTTCATATCCTATGACTCATTAATCCCACTTCCTGGACTCTATTAAAAAGAAATAATTTATATATTTAAATTGAAATAATTTGTATTAAGCCTTTGTAATAAGCATGGGAAAATGCCAATCATATATATTTATATATATCAAATAGAAATATTAGATTTTATTTATGCAAAGATAATGGCATTGAAAGTATGAGAAAGAGGAATTAACTATCCAACAATAAAGGGAATGGGTAAACTAAGTTCTGGTACATTAGATTTGTAATATTTACTCAATAAAACCATTTTTAATATAAGAACATTCGATGATGAGAAAATACTCAAATAGGCAAAGCACTAAAAATTTGCAATTATTATTTTGAGGAACGGCATTATTGGAAATTTTTATTTTCTATACTTTCCTGAATTTTCCACATCTCTGAAATACAATTAAGAAAAAAATTACCAAACACACTAATTCAAACCATAATGAAAAAGTATGGAAGAAATTCACCTGAAATTTGTTCTTAAAAGATTAAAAGGACACAAAGTGGCATAAGAAAGCAAACTCAGAGAGCTCAAGGCACCATGTCCAGTAACAGAAGACCAACTGGCATTCTCTTGCTGAGCTGCTTTTCCAAAAAACAAGTTCCCTGCAGAAACCACTCCTGGTTGGCCTGACAGATTCTGATCCTGCACTGAATGCGACCCAGGTGAGTATTATTTGAGGGATTTATTACTTTATTATAACACTGTCTTTTAGAATCTTGATAATACAATTAATTTAGACCTCAATTAAAGAACTGACAGCTGATGAGAGGGCAGATTAACATATTACTATCAATCTGATGAAAAATTCTGCTCTGTCCGAAGAAATCCTATCTGTCCACAGAGGGCAGGGTGGGAGCAGAGCCAGGGTTATCCACTGTACAATGTTTCTCAGGTCCTACCTGTTATCCCTTAAATCAGGGGCCAGGCAGAACGTTCTTATATTTCTACGCTGTGCCTAGGGATGGCAGAGTGTTTGTGTGGCTTCAGCAACACGAACTCCCATGGCATTGCCTCTCCACCATCCTGAGACAGAGTTGATCACCTCTCCCTTGAACCTGGTCGGTTCTTGAGGCTTCTTCAATGAATAGAACACAGCGGAGGTGACACTCTCTGACTTGCAGGGCCAGGTCATACCAAGCGACATGTCTTCTCAGATCACTCACCCTAGAGCCCGGCCTCAAGCCACATGGACAGGCTGTGTGAGATGTCTGGCTGAGAGCCCCAGCTCCAGCCCCAGTCAACAGCCTTCAGAGGATCCCTGCTCCCATCTTTGAGTCATTCAGCTGGGCACTACGGAGCAGAGACAGCCTCCCCACTGTGCCCCTCCCAATGCCTGTCCTACAGATCCATCAATATATAAATAAATGGTTATTTTACATCACTGAGTTTGCGGTGATCTGTATGCAGCCATAGTAGCTGAAACAGCGGGCTACACGGGTTGTTCCCTAAAGAGGACCCTGCCTGGATGAACGGGACAGTTGCAAAATGTATCAGAAAGAGCATCCTCACTGTCCCGACCTAGGGAGTGATCGCCATGACTGAGTAGACCTCTGAGGCTCACTGAAGTGCTAATGCCCAGACTGCTCTCAGAGAGGGGCACTCCT
Organism: Cheirogaleus medius; assembly: GCA_008086735.1. Lineage (NCBI taxonomy): Eukaryota > Metazoa > Chordata > Mammalia > Primates > Cheirogaleidae > Cheirogaleus > Cheirogaleus medius. Next base: position 37,623,586 of record VBSM01002153.1, on the reverse strand, counting down.
AGCCGTGCTTGCAACTGTGGCCAGCAGGCCAGGGTGTGCAAAAAAGATATTACAATGAGCAGCCACTGCCACTGCTCACTGGTCCCTGGTCCCCAGATCCCTGGCTCCTGATTCAGTGTGCAAGTTATTAAACAGGGCAGGCACATATCCTGGGAGGGGGTGGGGAGTATGTGTGTATATATAAACTAAGTACAGTCAAAATTTCAAATTTCCTAGAAAACTCCTCAGAAAGACATACCATAGTGACTCCAACATATGTGATTACAATAGGACCCACAGAGCCTCACTTTCTTCTGGCTTTGGGAGAAATGGCTCTTTCTTTAGCGGACACTCAGCACAGCAAGGTGCTCACATCCTGAGAGGCAGGAAGAGAAAAGATAAAGGGATTCCTGAATCCTGGACTCTCACACTGGCTTTGGGGAACACCCACTGCCTGGAGTGAAGGACATAATTGCTGTCCTATTTCAGTGGTCATGTCCTCCTGGTACGTGAGTATTTATACGTTACAGTCTCTGCAGGAAGCATCGCGAATGCTATTCGACCTCTGGTTTCTCTCTCCATTTGAGAGCCTTGCTCGAGTGTGTTCTCTCAAGCCAGCGGGCTTTAGCCTGTACTCAGCAGAGATCCCCTGGTAGGAGGGCAAGGGTCATAACTGTTAACCCTAACCCCATTTCTAATTTTATCTGTTTTATTTGCTAAGCCTTCGTAGAAAGTTAACAACAAATAAAGGAAATGGGAGCTATTGAAGGGATTTTGTTTGCTTGTTTGTTTGAAAAGAAAGAAAACATCTTTTCAAAGAAGTTGTCCTCCAGTAAAAGCTTTGGAAGCACTTCCATGTCTGCTTAAGCTAAAATAGTGACTCGTAAACCAGGTGTACTGATTAGGAGGCCCCGTCTTGGGACAGAACTGCAGGAGAAATGGACCCCCTCATCATAACACCTGTCTTGTCTCCCAGGACATGGAAGACAAGGGTGTACAAAGGGCTGCCTTAGCCAGGGGTACTAAGAACACCATCAGCCTTCCCTGAGGGTCTTCATGCCTAGAAGCAGAGAGCGCTGGAGCTGGTAGGGGTCTTAGGAACCATCTAGTTCAATTCCTTCTTTCACAAGCAAGAAAAAAGGCTCAAAGAGTCAAGTGACTTGGGCAAAGTGTTGATGGAAACTAATCAGAGACGCAAACAGCACCCAAAGAAGACATAGCAACTCTCCCTGTCTGTCCCCAGAACTCTGCAAAGTCAGCCCCCAGGTCCTGGAGGGCTCAGCCTCACTAACGGGGACTGCTCCCCATGAGGACTCAGACGCATATTGATAGGAAGTGACGATGATGACAACCGTGACAACCTGGGATGCAGTGGTGAGCTCAGGACCACCCTCCCATCCACACGTCCATAAGACACCAGGCTGGAGGCCGAGGAAAGCAGGCGGGCACACGGGAAAGGTGGCGAGAGTTTCTTCTCTCCAAATGGGAATACAAGCCTCTGGCCTCACCTTTCTCATCTAAATGAGATGGCTTCTAAATGAACGTACTCTGACCCGTATCTATTAGCTCTTCACACACTGGGCTCCTGTCCACGGGCAATTTGTAAAGTTTGCAACCATTTTTACTTTTAAATTAAAATGTGGGAAAAAAAAAAAAGAAGAGAAGAGAAAACCTGCATGACTGATACTTGATAATTAAAAATACCACCCACTACAAAGTCGCTGGGATTCCTAGCTGAAATGGAGTTTTGCAGGATTTGCAATTCTGAAGGCATAATGTAAAATACTGGTTGTTTGGCATTTCAAAGTGTCTTTGAAAACTCTCCAGTAATTTGTCCTGTTAGGCAGTCTTTTCAGCAATTCAAATTATTATTATTATTTTTTCTTTCTGAACACCCATCCCATCATTTAGCCCTAGAAGTACCTGTTTTCCCCGTGGGTCAGAATGAAAAGCCGCTGCAAGAGGTAAGTGGCCTGGCGGCTGAGTTCTTCCGTGTAGCCAACACCCCCTCTCTTCAAAACCCTGCAGACCCCACTTCTTCCAGGACAACTTCAATCCTGAGTCTCCCACCCCAACCACCTCTGGGTGGAGAAGGTTCCTCCCTGTGTATATAACTGCCTGTCTCCCCCACTAGACGACAACAGCATAGTGTCCTGCCGCCTCTGTAGCTCCAGCGACTGACCTGCCTTGCTCCTAAAAGGTGCTCAGTAAATATTTGTTAAAGCAATGAGAGGAGACTCTTCGATCTTACTGGGTCTTGAAGAAGCCACACTGTTTCTCAGACTGCATTATCCAAGACATCCTCTCACCAGGGTGTGGAGAGCCAGGGAGGAAAACCAGTAATCAGAACCTTTCTGGATGCTGAACACGTGTCTTTGCCTCAACACAGCCAAGAACAGCCTTGTCTGAGACAGTGCTCCTGCCGCCAGGGCAGCCGTGGGGTCCTGCCTGCCCGCCACAGTACTGCCACACACACGTGTCTTTTATTGGCCTCAGAAAGAGCCCTACAATCTTCCCTGCTGTCCCTCCACACGGCTATGATTCAGTAGCGCCAACTCGGCCAGGCAGTATTTCAAATATAATTTGCTTAACTCACCCCCTGATCAAAACCTGTAGGCTTGAGTGGTTGGACAGAAATGTTCAGCTGTGTTGAATTAGAGCTGATGTCAAATTTCTGTCCTGCTCACCTAACTCAGAGGGTGTGATTTAAAACAGAAAATAGGATTTCCTTTGTTGGGCAGGATTTTCCCATTAAAGCGACTTTCTAAAAACATTTATCTATAAAAGCGTATACTCAGATCCAAAAATGCATTCAGTTGCTAGCCTAAGCAGATGTCTGAACCACACGCACCGGTGAAAACACAGTCACAAATGCCATGGCCAGGGTCTCCAAGGACTTTTTTACTTAGTTAAATTTCCCATAAACAAGACTAAGTCTCTGCCTATGACATTTGGGAAATATAAACACTTCTCTTAAAACCAGAGCTCATATTCCAAGTGTAGGAAATATATTATGTAATAATAATGATTGTTTTGATAAGAGCAAGTATCTGGTAACAATATCTCATCAGGCTATATCTAGTGATGAGGAAATCGCATTTATTATTTCTACTCTGAATAGAAAATGCACGTGGAATAGGAAACTGTTTAGGTTAAATTGCTAGGTGGGCGGGTACTGCTGGGCTGCCAACTCTGCTTAGGAAAGGCTTCCTTACCTAACAGTGTGTATGTTTTCAGAAATGTGATTCATCAGTGGATGAATCTGCCACACATTTGAGCAGACGGGCTACACCTTGGGTTAAGTCACTGGATCAAGATGATTCATTCAAACAACTGATTTCTTAAAATGCTGTCAAGTCGTTCTAAAGGAAGAGTGGTCTGCAAAAGTGTCTAGCAAAAGAACAAGAAAAATCCCATAACTGAAGTACGAAGTCCTGCTATGGTTTTAAGATTAATCTGAGAAAACCAACAGGTAACTTTTAGGTCTATATTTCAATGCGGAAAATGCATTGTGCTGGAGGCTGTGCTGTAAAATCATGAATTTTTTCCACCCTTGCTAGAGAACTGTGCTGTAGGGGAAGGATCGGTACCACTAGCATGAGCCTTCATCTTGGACAGCATACTCTCTGCTCTAACTCGGCCGACTCACACAGGTTCCTATTTCTCCCGGCTATGCAATAAGGCATCAGCAGTAGTTGCCTGTCCACAAGAATATTCAATTCCTTCAGGGAAAGTCACGGGCTACACAATAAAGAAAGGACAGGTGACAGAGCAGTCCCATCTTCCTTGTGACTGTCAAGCCATCTGTGTTTACAGATTTCCAAACCATAGTGGTCTCTAAGTTTTTAAAAAGTTAAAAAATAAAAAACCATACACTGCACACATACATACTTACAAGCCAAAAATGTGGCTCGAACCTCATGATGTTTGTTACGTTAAGTCTCATTCCCTCTTCTACAGCTTGAGGTAAACCAGATGTGATCACTGCCATCCGTGAGCTTCGCCGACGCATTAAAGCATTTGCTTGGTTGGGTATTAAAATCACAGCCTTGCATATGTTCCTTTGGGCTGTTTCCCAAAATATTTGCTTGGCAAGTACATTTCAGAAATGCTATATGGTTTTCTCTTTCTTTTTAAACTATTGTCGACATAAAGAATATTTACCCCAGACAAATGTCTTCTGTATCACAAAGAGTATCTTTCACATCTATTTGAAATAGATTTTATAATAAGTATTCATCTGTCCACATAAACGCTGGGTTCTGCAGTCACTGTGTACCTGCCAATAAGCAGGGAGGCACAAATTAGGAGATAGGGGTACATCTTTATTACTCTCCATAATACAAGTATTCATTCAAATATCCAAAGTACATGGTTACACCCTGAGTAAGTGGATATTCCTTTTAAAAGCATCCAGATGTCGTAAGTGGTAAGGAAAGCATCTGAAATATTTAGACCTCTTTAGCTCAAAGCAAGCAATGAATTGTCTTCAAGTGTCTGCATGCTTGTTTCAAAAAAGGCTTGGAGAAACAAGCTCTGAATAAAGCTAATTAACAAAACCAAACAGATTGATGAAAACAGAAATTGCCTGATACTTGGTATGTGTTCATTGGCCTGTGGTTTCTAGTGTTCATGAAGGACAATCTTTGAAAAGCCATATCTCATATTACAAGATCACTCAAGAGGGTTTGGACTGCTTTTCTTTTAGCACACTGAGCTTGAACATCAGTCAAACAAACCGCCCCCCCCCAGAACTTTATAAAAAAAAAATTTGTTTGTAAATGAGATTCATGTCACCAGCTAGTACCTAAACAATCTCCATTTAACAGAAGGATTCATATTCTGGGGATAGTAACATCAAACCCTAAGATATTTTTGTACAAAAAAATAAAAATGGGCAGCAGCTGTGGGGGATTCCTTTTCAGGGAACATGCTCTCTGAGGTGCCTGTTGCTAATAAATACCAAACTGCAAAGAGTAAGGAGGAACTGTAAGAACAGAATCAAATGCCAAAGTTCATCCCTGCTCATTTCATATTTAAAAGAAAACTTGAACTTCTAAGTGTCTTTTGTAAACTGTGCAACTCTGAGACTAAGATAATTCCTGTTTTTAAATGCCAAGGTTTAAACCTGGTTCTAGATGTTAGCCCTTCCAAGCAAGAGCATGCTTCCTATTCTGCAAAGTGTCAGGCACCTGCAGCTCCCTGGAAAGAGATGGGGATACTGGGGTTGGTGACATCTCCTGTTGGTATCACAAGATGCTGTGATGCATCCCTCAGACGAAGAGCAAAGGACTACTCTTCTTTCTTACACTGCCATTGGAGGATGCTGGCCTCGGGTTCCTAATTAGGTCCCCACAATGAGATCTGCTCTGCCTTCAGCAATGGCTCCAATAAAGAAATGGGGGTGGGGGATGGGTGGTGGCCAATGGCCAGCAAAGAAAACATACCAATGTAGAGAGAATGGAAAGGCAGCACATTATTCACTGGGAAAGGGGGCGTGATAAGTCTTGGGCAGAGGTAAGATAATTTCAGGCAGGAGTTTCACAGAACTCCAGTCCAGGCCCCGCCTGCTCTTAGCTAGCAAGGGGAGGAATGTCTCACAGCTAGCTATAGGCAGAAGGGAAGCTCCTGACTTTAACTGCCCTGGCCCCCAAGAGGCGGAGAAATCAGACGCAGCCTAGGTATGATGACGGGGCAGAGTGTTCGGTCATTTTCCAGAAACGGGAAACGCCGGATTAAAAGACTCTCAGCTACTCCGAGAACACGGCTGTGCATTCACTGCATAAACCCTTCCCCGTTACAGATGCTGTCCAGGTGGTGATCATCCTGCTATTGATCCCTCAGTCTTCCTCAGCCAATGACAAGGAGTTTCCAAGGTGAAAGCAGTCTCTCAGAGCCCCGAGGGTGTTTTCTTCAGAAGTGCAGAGCTATTTTTAATTAGTGGAAGAAGTAGCGCAGTTAGGCCCTGCAGCACGGAGGTGGTTCCACAGTGTTCCAAAAGGAGGGAAAGCGGCAGATCAGAGGAGTCCACTTCCTTCCCTGAGGCAGGTGAAGGAGCTGACAAGCTGATGACAGTAATTAACTGAGAGAACCAGCAGAAGCCAGCTCACTGACTGCAGAAGCAACTCCTCTCTTAGGACTGCTAAGCTGTCCCACGGCTCTCCTCCCTCCATCCAACCCGGTGACCAAGGCCGGGCCAGGGGCGGGCCCTGGCTAGCCAGCGCTCTTCTGTTCCTATTGCTCAAGTTGCGTCTGCTTCTAAACCTATTCATATTTATGTCAGTTGTATTTAAAATCCTAATTATATAATTTAATTAAATACTACGTAAAGCAATGAAATATTAGTGTGAAAAGAAAGTGCTTATCTCCATAAAAAAACAAGTTGAAAACTTTGGAAAAACTCAGTAGTATTTAAGAGTGGGAGGATTACTTGACAAGTGCTCCCTAAATTTCCAGTCCACCTTAAAGACACCAAATCTAGAAATTGTAGATGATACATGATAGGTCAGGTTTATGCAACAAGGGCCATGCAAAAATGCCAATCAGTAGACTATAGACAGAAAAAAAAATCTTTGGTCCTATATCAAATGATTAGCAAGTGAATGTGTATATTTTCAGTTAAAAAAAAGGTTCAAAATGCACATGTATCATTTTCTATGATTCTCTGCCTTTTCTGACTTTTTAATTAACTCTCCAATCACCAATCCCGATTGCATCCTGATTGCTCCTACTGTTCTACTCTTGGGGGAGACAGCTGGGTCTGCAATACTCCAAAACGTAATGGAGGTAGAACTTTTCTTCACACCCCATCTCCTTGCTTTCTCCCGAAAGACATTACACCAGCTGATAGATAAGTGATCATCTGTCCCTTATCATCGCATAAACGTGGAGGTGGAAGAGACATCAAGAGATCATATACTTTGGGACATGCTCCCTGGACAGCCAAAGAGAGCCCCTTTTGTCCAATCTGTTTCTTCATAGTTACTGATTCTTCATTAGACCTAAACACAAACATACACAATTTTCCCTGGGTCTTTGGCTCTTCATTTCTGAAGGCTCTTGTGTCATATAAAACTTTGATTAAATACATTTGTTAAGCTTTTCTCTTGTTAAATATCTTTTGTTATAGGAATGTCAGGCTGCGACCCTTTCACAGTGAGGGAAGATATCACACCTTTTCGCCCCTAAACCTGCAACGAGTTTTGGAGACGTAAATCTGAACAAGTGGAGCTGCGCTGTTGGGTTGTGTCTCATTGCTAATTCCTTTCATCACAGATGCATTTGCACGCTGGCTGCTCAAACACTGCATGGGATGAGTCCACTTGCCTCTTCGGTGGCAGCGACTGGCTCAGGAAAGAAGCAGCTGGGATGAGAGGTCAGTGGGGAGCAAACTGCCCAGGGAGCTCTGCAGGAGGGGAGCCCATTATGTAGGAACAGAAAGGACCCCAGCAGGACAGATCACAGACAGGAAAGAAAAAATTACCCAGGTAAAATGGGTAGAACAGCCAGTCTGAAAGAGCAACTTCCCAGTGGAAGAAGCCTGGCTCACTGATTTCCCCAGCTCCTGTCTGGCCCCTGTGCAATTTCTGTAACATCTGTGAACCGGGGCCAACAGCAGCTGATTGTTTCCAGAGTCCTCAGAAAGGCTGGAGGAGAGCTGTAAAGAAACTGAAAAAGAAAAGGGCTCTTGCAATTTGAGGAAGTGCACGCTAACACTGGCCTTGAGTCCTGTTGCTGACTTCCTCTGTAACAAAGCCCAAAGCAAATTACTTTGCCTTAATGGGCCCAGCTGTAAAATGGGGAAATGGCGCTCCCAGCCTGGCAGGGGCCACAAACACAGGGAAGGCTTTAATTAATGACAAAGCGCTCGTGAGAACAAAGTACCACCAGAATGCACAGCCCCGCATTGGCCAGATGAGCACAGCAAAGGCTTTGAAAACCCATCTCCCTGTGGACGTCTATAAGAAGCCAGCAATTTTTCATGGAAGATTTGGGTCAAAAAGAAATTGACTGCCTTCAGGGCATTGTGCTTCAATAGAGAAACCAGCGTAGGATGGCCAAGGCCCAGCGGGGAGTTCCAAAGCTAAACCAGCCCAGAGCTGCAAAGCAAATAGACATTTTAGCCACGGGATAAATGCACAAGTACCCAGACGGCAATGGCTTCCTGGAAAACACAGGCAGGAAAACAAAAACACCTTTCTAATGAGACCCTCAGTTACCATTTCTCTGCTTTCAGCCTCCTAAAATCCTGGGCTCCAAGACAAGCAGGATTTTCCCTTTGTTGAATCTTTCTCTTCTTGGGATACAGAAGACATCTATCACAAACCCCCCCCACCCCACCCCAATTCTTTTCTGTTTTTCTCTCCTTTCCGCTACCTAGAAACAACTGATCTATGGGATGTGAGATTTCTGGTCCTGTAATTTTGCCCTTCCCAGAGAGTATCAACTGAAAATCCCTGAAAGTGACAAATTCAAAGAATGCTTGCCCTCCTTGTGAATAGAAATTCACCACTGTGATACGGGAACAGGAAGATGGGCTTTCAAGAGAGTAAGAAGCTTTCAAGCTTCCTCTAGAGCAGCCCCCACTGCAAGAAAGCAACCAGCAAACTACGGGACAACCTCGGCATTTCAGTTGCTGGAGAGGATCTGGGAGGCTCTTTAGGGGGCCTGGAGCATGGAGCAGCAGCCACCATAGAACCTCTGCTCTGGTCTCAGACTGGGCCTCTGCCTCACCGAAAAATCCAAGTGGTCATTCTGTTATAAGGCTCTACTCTTTATCCATCCCTGACCCCAAACTTCTTACTTGTCAGCAACTATAGATCTGTTTTCCTGCAGCCAGGTGATGAAATTGGCAGGTGCTTATAATCTTATTGATGAGAAATAATCTTCCTATGCCTAGCCTAGGAAAGTCAGTTCCCAGAGAGCCTGGAGGGCTCAGGGCTCAGTAGGGAAAGGAGAAAGGGAAAGAGAGAGGGAGAGAGTAATGGGGTTCAGGACACACAACCCCAAAATATGGCACTTTTGCATTTGAGGAAGTAAAAGCAGGAAAGTATCTCTGATGCCCACCCCCCCAACATTCTCTCTTGAAACAGGCCATAAAAGAATTCTCTGACCTTCTTCTAAAGTAGGTCATAACACCCTCATGTTTGAGGTTCCCACCCTATGCCTGAAGGAAAGGAATATCCTTGTCTCTGAAAACACAGGGATGCAGAAAAGAATTCGAACAAACAGACCTTGCTGAGGCCCCCAAGTTTACTGACATTGGATCATCCTCCTGTTGCACAGCCGTACTTCCTCACGACTGTCCACTGTTCACCAAACCTAAGCATAAAAATACACAGGCCTCTCCGTTTCTTTGGGTCTTCATTTCTGAAGGTTCCCGTGGCATGTGAAACTTAGACTAAACAGATTTGTATGTTTTTCCTCTTGTTAATCTGTCTCTATAGGTGCCTCAGCCGTGAACCTTTCGATGGGCGAGGAAAAGATATTACTTTTCCTCCCCTACAGGAGGGAGGGAGGAAGGGAGAAAATCTCTGGTTGACACCTGCTCTGCTGAATCAGTCCTGACCTCCAGCAGAGTCAAGACCCAGAGGACGCCATCACACAGCCCGCCTGACTGCCGTTGGCCCCACCCCAAGCTTCTCTGGGTAGCTCACTTCGGAGAGTCAGCCCTACCTACCTTCAGAAACTTGTTCTCAGAGCCCGTGGTTCCATCCACCCTGGGCTCCTATTCCCTTGCTTAGGCTGCACTTCCCTCCACGATGGAATATTCTTCCAAGCCAACCACCTGTAGCAGGTGGTCGGTTTTCAACACCTCTATCTACCCAGAGCACTGGGGGCCGGGCTTTCCTGGCAGACCTGGGTTAACAAAGGCGTTCAGATGTTGGTAGCTCAAGGTAGAGACTCCTGTGATCGGGCCAGCAGAGATTCAGAGTGACAATGGCTGCTTTCTTATAATGTCATTCAATTCAAATACAGGGTCAAAGATCAGTTTTTTAAGCAGTCCAGAAGGCAGTGACTGAATACGTAAGTGTCTGGTGCAAACAGGACACGAGCCATGGGGCCAGCCTGGGGGGCGGACAGCACTCTCCCCACCCACCTGCAGTGAGTCCTGGCACAGGTAAAGTCTAACATCCACCATGCAACCTGAAGGGCAAGTGGCATGTTCTTCCAGATGCTCCACGCCTTTCTTTCCTTTTCACACTCAGAACACTTGAGTACCTGGCCAGGCAAAGAGCTCTGAGCCTCAGGGCATGGAACAGAAATGGGGGAAATTCCTAGGGCTTTTCACTGAAAGGACTTCAGCTAGGGTGTGAGAGAGAATGTGAGAAGGGGGAGGAGAAGGGAGAGTTAAGTAAAACTACATTTTAACTTGTAATACATATATCTCAGGCCAAGTATTAGTTGTTGTTTTTATGAAAAGAGTACATCATAAACATTCATTATGATCTAGTTTTAGTGAAAACAATTAAGGGGATATATGCATATATTTGAATGTTTCATTCTAATAAATAATTAATATTATAATATGTATATTCTAAACATATAATTAAATATCATATATGACATATATAATATATAGTATATACAATAACTATTTGTTATATATATGACATATATAATGTATGCTATATGTAGTAATTCTATATTAGACTGGATATTCTAACTGTAGCCATTGAATTAGAATGAGAAAAGAACTAAATATGCCAAAGGTTTTTTTTTCCTCTTGTACATTTTAAACTTCTATGAAAATTCTACATTATCCTGTATTATTCCCAAAGCACCCCAAAGAGCAGAGCTGAGCAGGCTGCGGGGAAAGGACAGACAGACCTCCTTCTGCTCTCCTCCAGCACAGTGCGGAAAGGGGATCCGGGGAGCCTTCCATTCTTCGAATGCCTGCAAAGGGGTCTTCCTCTCGTCTCCAGAGTGGGGCCTGGGGTGGACGGCTGCATTGGCTGCACAGACGGCTCCTTCCACGTCTTCCACCTGCCTCTCATCTTCCACAGACAGGCTGCCCCTGGCTTCCTGGAGTTGGAGGCTCTGGATGAGCAACCGACAAGCTTCCAAGTCAGCTTCCCACACTTTCCCAAGCAGAGGACACGTGCAGCTAAGACACAGGGGGGCGGAACAAGGCATAAAAATGAACTCAGTGATGCTTCATCATACCAAGTCAATATCTATCTCGTCTACCTGGCTGAAAGTCAGCTAGTCATTTTATACTTAACAACTTAATTTCACATAGTGAGGGATTATTTCAATCAGAAGATTCAGAGAGGCCAAATTTGTATACCATTAAGTCACCATGAAATGTGTTGGTCCTTCTTAGCTATTCTGTCTACAGGGCCATCCAAAATTCTGTTTATTTTTTCAGACTCACTGGCCCAATATAACACAGCCCCTGCCCATGTCTGTGTTTCAGCCCTACTAGCTTTCCTTGAGTCCTCACACCTGCCCAACTCTTCCTGGCTAAGTACATACTTTTGCATGTGCTATTTCATTTGCCTGCACCATCTCCCCCCATCATCTCCCACCAACACACACACCCGGGCCTCCAATTGGCTAAATCATATTATCCTCAGATCTTAGCTTAAATAACATTTCCTTGGGGGAAACCTTCCCTGACTCCCAACTAGAAATTTATGATGGGTTTCTTAGCACCGTGTACTTTTCCTTCAGAGTATTTATCACAATTCTAATTATTTATGTGATTATTGGTTCTTTTCTCTGAGGGTAAGGCTTATATCTATCTTGTTCTCCACTCTATGGCTAGAACATAACATGGATCATGAACTGAAATTCCTAGAATGCCCAGCATGTAATGTAAATGAGTGGAGCAGAGCAGGGATGATATAAACCATAACATCTGATATTCAGCCTCAGTGGCAGAAGGGAGGACATATCCTTTATAGGGAGAACTTCATCAGCTCATCAGCTTAGGCCAACTAAACTTTGGGTAACATAGACTCAATGTTGACAAAAATTTGACTTTTCAGAGAAAGCCAAAAATATGTAATTTTCAATGAAAATATATATTTTTCATCCATCTATCCCACTTTATGCTAGATATTTCCTACAGATCTATCTTCCATTTAATAATCCTTCCTTCTACTGTATCTAATCTGCTATTCAACCCATCCATCTAGTTACTTTTGATTTGCTTTTCCATTATATATTCCAGTTCTCTGTTGAAATTCTCCACCATGACCTCTATTTTCTCGAACATATTAATCATCATTATTTTAAAGCCCATGTCTATGAATGATTAAATTAGAAGGAAAAATAAAGAATGAGACAGAAGCAATGTTAGAAGACATACCAGCTAAGAACATTCACAAATTAGCAAAGGACATCAAACAACATATTTAGGAAGCACTAAAACTCAAAGCAGAAAAAGATCAAAGAAAACACACACTGAGGCTAATCATAAGGAAACTGCTGAGCACCAAAGACAGAATAAAACTCTTAAAAGCTGCCAGAGGAAAAAAAAACACACCTTAACTTCAAAGGAACAAAATTATGGATGACAGAAATGGTGAAAGTTAGGAGACAATAAAACGACATCTTAAAAATGATGAAAGAAATTAACTGTCAATCTAGAATTGTACAATTATTTTGAATTTTCTCCAAAAATAAAAGTAAAATTAAGGCATTTTAAGATAAACAAAATCTGAGAGAATTCATTGGCAGTACATCCATAATAAAGGAAATGATCCCAGACAGAAGCAAAGACATGTGTGAAGGAATGAAGAACAATGGGAAGAGTAAATACGTGGGTAAGCCGACGTGAAGATCAATGTACAAAATGGCAATAATAATTTCTTTCTGCTCTAAGATATACTTAAAATTAAAATTCATGACCACCAGCACTAAGAGAAAGAGAGAATAAAAGGAATTAAAGTATTCTTAGGTACTTGCTTTATCCTAGAAGTAGTAAAAGTACTCCGTTATATTAGGCTAAAAATTCGGGGATTCATACTGAACTCTTTATGGTAAAAATAAAACACAGAGGTTAAAAGAATTCTTTATTCAGTTAATATGGGGGAAATTAAAAAGAATTAATTAAATACTGCTTTAACAAAACCAACAAAGGAAACAGGAGTGAACATGTTACAGATAGGAAAAATAATAAAATAGAAATATTAATGCCAAAATTACATCAGAAATTGCATTAAATATAAATAGATAAATACTGTATTTAAAAGCAAAGATTTTGGACTAGAATAAAAAATCAAAATCCAATTATATGTTGCTTACAAGAGGCATGCATTAAATATACTGATAACAGATTATAAGTAAAAGGATAGAAATAATATAACAGCAAAGCATTATTAGAGATAAAATGTAGTGGGGAAAGGAAAGTTTTTTGAACATATAGTCTAATATTATGTCAATTGGATATCACTATAGGAAAAAAAATCCAATTATGATTACTGGCTCATGTCATACAAATATCAATATCAGGTGGACTGTATATCAGAATGTGAAAGGTAAAATAATTAAACTTAGCATAGGACAATATCATTATGATTTCGTGGCAAGCAGAACATAAAAACAATATAAACAGAATGTCAAAAGTACTAACCATAATGAAAACAAGTGATAAACTTGCCTTCATTAATACTAAGGACTTAAGGATCAAAAAGAACCAAGTGAATGAAATTGCAAGTCACAGAGGAGGAGAAATTATTTCTAATGCATACAACCAACAAAGGGCTGATTACAGAATATAAATAGGACTCCCAGCAGTCAGTAAGAAAGAGACAGAAAACCCAATTTAAAAGGGGGCAGGCAGTAAAAACTGAACAGGCACTTCATAAAACAGGGCATCTGAATGGCCAATAAGGAGCTTGAGAAAAGATGCTCAAATACCATTAATCATCAGGAAAATGAAAATTAAATCACATTGTAATACACTACATATCAACAAAATGGCTAAAATTTAAAAGCCTGGCGATACCAAGTTTTGGATAAGATAGAGAGCTATGAAAACTTTCATATGCTTCTGGTGGGACTGTGCATGAATGAAATGCCTTTGAAATCTCTTTGACCAATACATTAAGGTAGAGCATATATCAATCATATGACCCAGAGACATGACTCCTAGGCATATATTCAATAACATGCATTTACAGCTGATACTGTTCTTCACGATAGCATAAGCTCTATAAAGTCACCACGGACACTGAATTATGGATACTACACCATTGCTCCTGGGGGAAATACAGGTTAGGTTCCTGTGAGCCTCTGGTCATGACTGATCATGGATTTCATCCACTGATCAATACATAACCTTGTTTTATGTGTGTTTCTGTTTAAAGACATCTTATTCAATATATGTTGTTGATTCATTAACATGGGACTCATGACTCATAATTCATGTTTGAATAAAACTTTTCTAATGCACATATTTTCTTCCTAAGGTACCATCACAGTGTTGGGTCACAGTAGACAACACTATCAGCACTGTGCTTGGGGGCCATTGTAAACAGCGAAATCCACCAAAAAAAGAGCACAAAAATGAGAAAAGCATAGCACTAAATACATAGCAAAAGATGACGTTTATTTACACTCTGAGAGCTGAAATAAGAAGGCAGAGCATCGCTTTGCTCAATCTTAGCTGGGAACAGGCATGTCAGGAAACCAAATTTTTTGCCAGTCTGTGCGTGTTCACAAATGATAGTGAAAACTTCAGGAATAATGATTTTGGGGTTACAAATAAATTGTAGTGAGTAGGCGAATCACAAATCCAAAATCCATGAATAATGAAGATCAACTGTGTATATGATCATGCAACGTTAATTGTTACAAAACCTGGGTGAGGGGGAATCAAATGACCATAAATAGCAGAATGGATAAATTGTGCAATATTAATTTGATAGAATGTCATACTGCAAAGAAGGTGAACAGGTTAATGCTATATACAGCAATATGGATGAATCCCAAACATAAATTTGGGCAAAAACAAGACAAAAAGAAGGCACTATGATTCCATTTATATTTTATTTTAAAATATGCAAACCTAATCCATGGCGTTAGAAATAAGGCTAGAGGTTACTTTTAGGAGAAGGAAAGTCAAGACAGGGAGAGGCATAATGGGGTTTCTAGTACACAGGAAGTGTTTTATTTCTTGATGGTGGTAGTTCTACAAGTGTGTTCATTTTGTGAAAATTCATCAAGTAGTACATTCATGGTATGTGCACTTTCTGTTTATGTTCTATGCCAATGTAAAATAACAAAAAGAAAGAAAGAAAAACGATAGATTTTCTAAGCAATGCCCTGGAGCAGGAGGGCAGGAATGGGGTCTGGTCCACAAGAGAAGCGACAGTCTTAGTTAGGCGCTCTGGACTTGGGTATTTTCAGGTTTCCTAATTTTAGCCAGTCCGATAGGTGAAAAGGTATCTTGTTTGAAGTTGCATTTCTCCACTAGGATCACTTCATAGCCACTCAGATTTTCTTCTGTGAATTATTCTTTCATATCTACTGCTCGTTTATTCCTTTCTTGGATCACTGATCGTTTTCCTAAGGCTTTTGTTGGGGGAGACATTTTACCACTACTTCAGTAACTTTAGTTTTGGGAGTCTACTCAAGTTTTCTATTCTTCTTGTGTCCATATTAACATTTTACATCCTTTTTAGAAATTAATTCATTTTCTCCTGGGCTTCAAAGGTATTGTTGCATATTTGTTCGTAATTTTTAAAACTACTTTTATAATCACTTGTGTTTGTAGATCTCCTTTTCAGTTTGTGTTTTCCTTATTCCTTTTCTGATTCACCTTGTTCTGTGTTATCTGAGGTTTCCTAGCTTATTAATTTTTTCACAGTACCAACTCTGGCTTTGTTAATCTTCTATATTGATTTCTTTCTCTATTTCATTGATTTTTGTTCTTATCTTTATAGTTCCTTTTCTCATTTCTTTGGATTTATTATCTTATTTTTTATTAACTTCTGTTAAATACTTAACTCATTCATTTTCTTTCTCTTATTTTCCTCTCTTGATATTTTAATGTTTTAATAAATGTATTTAAAGCTCTAAATTTTTGTCTGAGTAATACTTTAGGCATGTCCAATACATGTTCATTAAAATTTTTAAATTATTAAATATTTTAAATATACAGAAAAATACGGAAAATAATGTAACACTTATGTACCTATCATCAAATTTATTCATTTCTAGTATTTTCCTGTAATTACATCAGATTTATTTACAGAATTGACAACCTTAATGTCCAGCAGATTTTACAGACAGCCTTTTCATTGTCTATCCTCATGGTTTCTTCTTTAATTCAAGGGCTATATAGTGGTGTGTTTTTTAGTTTCTATTCTAAATAAAAGAGATTTTTTCAGCTCCCTTTTTTTTTAGATTAATATCTAATTTTATTGCATACTGGTTGAGAATATACTCTATAAAATTAATTGAGGCTTTTTCTCTAGTACTTGAATGATTTTTGTAAATGTTCCATATGTGTCCAGGAAGAATGAGTGTTCTGTTCATTGAGTCTAAAGTGAAAGCATATTATAATGTTATTAAAAATTTTATATATTTGCTTTTTTTTTTGGTCTGCTTCATCTATTAGTTTCTGAGATGAGTGCTTTAAATTTTCAACTACAATTTTTGATTCCTCTATGTCCTCCTACAGTTTTATTGGTTGGTTTATGTATCTTAGATTATGATGTTAGACATCTAGGGGTTCCAATCATTACATTTTCTAACTGCTTTTTTGCTATATATGATAATCTTCACTGTTGATATGATGTTTCAGCCTTAAAATCTATTTTGTCCAACATTAAAATTAATATCCCAACACTCTTTTTATTATTATTTATTTGCAATCTTTTTACATATTTTAAAAATGAATCCATTACAAAACATTTTGCTGAATTGTGTACAATCCATTCTGCAATTTTATCTTCAGATTGCTGGTTTTAACCCATGTGCTCTCAATAATTGTAATTATTATGTAATTATTTCTATTTTTCTGATTGACTTCAACTAACTTTTTTAATTTTAAAAAATTGTACTTTTTTCTTTTTTCCTACTTTCCTTTTTCTTTTTATTAAATTCATATACAATTGTAAGAAGGAACACAGAGAGATACCCCATGTACCTTTACCCAGTAACCTTTTGCAAAACTATAGCATAATATCACACCAGAGAATTGACAATGATACAATCCACTCACCTTTGTCGGATTTCTTGTCCTGTGGTTGTGTGTCTGTGTGTGCACAGTTCTACACATTTTTATCAGGTACCCACTACCACACTCAAGATATAGACCAATTCTATCATCCCATGAATTCCTCATGTCCCCTTTTAGAAACACAGGTACCTACTGTCCCTGCACCCCCCCGCCCCACCAGCCCCTGGAAATCACTGAATCTGTTCTCCATTTCTAAAATTTTGTCATTTCAAAAAGGTTATGGAATCATAAAGTATGTAACTTTGGGGATGGGCTTTTTTTTTTTGCTCAACATAATTCCCTGAAGATTCAAGATTCATATATCAACTGTTCATTTCTTTGTACTGCTGAGTAGTATTCTACGCTATGTATGTACCACAGTGCATTTAACCATTCAGCCACGAATGTCTGGGATGTGCCCAGCTTTGAGATATTATGAATAAAGATGCTATGAACATTTGTGTATGAGTTTATGTATGAAATTAAATTTTCATGTTTCTGAAATAATTTTCCAAGAGTGCAATTGCTGGGTTCTTTTGTAGTTGCATGTTTGGTTTTGTAAGAAACTACCACGCTGTTTTCCAGAGTGACCATACCATTTCACATTCCTACCAGTAATGCATCAGTGACCTCATGTCTTTGCATCCTCACTAATGTTTGGTGTTATCACTATTGTTTGTGTTAGCCACTAGGATAGGGATGTGACTATATCTCATTGTGGGTTTTAATTTGTATCACCCTCATGTCTAATGATGTTGAACATCTTTTCAAGTGCCGTCTGTCTATCCTCTTCAATGAGATGTCTTTTTATGTCCTTTGCATGTTTAATTGGATTAATTTTTTTTTTTTTTTTTACTGTTGAGTTTAGAGACTTTAGCTATTCTAGATACTAGTCCTTTGTCAGATATATGGTTTGCAAATATTTCTCCCAGGCTCTAGGTTGTCTTTTCATCCTTGCCATGGAGACTTTGCAAAGCAAAAGTTTTTCAAACTTCAATGAGTTTCACTCTATTAATGTCAATGTTTCCTTCTAATAGATCATGCTTTTAGTGTCAAGTCTTAGAAATCTTTGCCTTGCCTTAGGTCCTGAAGACTTATTGTTATTTTTATTCCTAGAAGTTTTATAGTTTTATAAAAAATTTAAGTACATGATTCATATTAAGTTAATTTTAATATAAAGTGTGAGATTTATGTTGAGTTCACTTTTTGCCTATGGATGTTCAATTGCGGTAGCACCATTTTTTAAAAACTCTGTTGTTCCTCCAATGAATTGCTTTTACACCTTTGCCAAAATCCCTTGAACACATTTATGTGATCCTAATTTTTAGGATTTCATCACAAATTATTTATAATATGTTGGATTGTATCTTTTTGTATAGTTTTCATAATAATGGTTGAACCTTGTATATATATTTGTGACTTAATACAGTCTACTGGCATCAACATTTTACTACTTTAAGTATGTGAGTAAACTTCACTTACATTTAAGTTTCTTTACCTTCTGCACTTTTGATACTTTCTTAAGTATCAGATGATGTTATGATTTTTCTTCAATCATCAAAATATGATTTATAAAACTCACGAGGAAAAGAATAGTCTACTATATTTCTATACTTCTCGTTATTCCATCTTCCTTCCTGCAGCTCCAAGACATTTTCTTTTATCATTTCCTTTCTGTTTCAAGAATTGTCTTTATAAAAAATAAAAAATAAAAGAATTATCTTTAGCTAATTTTTAATCTGCTAGCAACTAGTCCTTTTAATTTCTTTTATCTAACAATACCTTTATTTCCCCTTCATTCTTGAAGGATAATTTAGCTGGATATAGAATTCCAGGTGGACAGTTTTGTGTTTTATTTTTTTATCACTTGAAAACTGTACCACTTCCTCCTGGCTCCCACAGTTTCAGCTGATAAGTCCACTATTATTCAAATTAGTGCCCGCCTGTAGGTAATAAACCATCTTTCTCTGGCTGCTCTCAAGGATTTTTCCTTGTCTTTAGTTTTCATAAGTTTGATTCTTATGTGTGTTAGTGTGGATTTATTCTGTTGAGGATTTGTGCAGCTTCTTGAATCTGTAAGTTTGTGTCTTTCACCAAATTTAGGAAGTTTTTAGCTATCATTTCTTCAAATATTCTTTCGGTCCCACTCTTCCCCTCTCCTTCTGGGCTCCAGTGATATAAACACTGGATCTTTTGCTATTGTCCCACAGTTCTCAAAGGCTCTACAGGATAATGATTTTTTCAATGTTTTCTCTTGTTCAGATTGGGTAAATTCTATTGATTTATTCCCAAGTTCACTGGTTCTATCGTCTGTCACCTTCACTCTACTGTTGAGCCTATGAGTGAGATTTTTATTTCTGTTTTTACATTTTCATTTCTATAATTTCCACTTGGTTCTTTTTTTTATAATTTCTATATCTTCACTGACATTTTCTATTTTTTTTCATTTGTTGTAATTGCTTGCTGAAGCATTTTTATGATGACTGTACAAAGTTCTTGTCCCATCATCCCAACAACTGATTCATCTCCATGCTGCTATCAGTTGATTTTCTTCTCTCATTCAAGCTGTGATTTCCTTGGTTTTTATTATGATGAATTGTTCCCAAATATATCCTGGGCATTTTGGCCATTATGCAGGAAAACTCTGAGTTCTGTTTAGATCTTTTATTTTAGAAGGGAATAACGCCGTTTAGCTTTATTATGCATGTCCTGTCCTACTCTTGTGGGCTGTGGTTCCAATGGCATTTTCACTTTTGAAGCCACTACAGTGTGGATTGGTTTTGGGGTTTTGTTTGTTTCATTTTGTTTTGTTTTTTGGTCTGCTTGATTTATCTGCCTCTTGCCAGTGACCCCTGGCTTCCTGAGTGTCTCTAGGAGGGGAAGAGAGTCTGAAGCCGGTGCAGAAGGAGAGTACTCCCCTGGCTGCCTCCCATCAGATCCAGGGCAGGAATGACTATAGTTGGGCTGCCTTTGGTTGCTTGGTTGGAGGTCAGGAAACTCCAGGTTTGAGTCACCTTCTTCCCTGAGGTCTTATATCTTTTTCTTTTCCTGGGCAACTCTCAGTCATTATTCTCTCAAATGTTTCCTTTCCTTCCTTTATTGATTATTTGCTTTCCTTCCAGAATTCCTTTAAAATGAATGTTGATCCAAAAAGGCTTTTCTTTATATTGCTCCACTTATCTTGTAAGTTCCCCCTCTCTATGACTATTTCTTATGCCCTCTGAGCATTTCTGACATAATCTCCTATTTGGCATTCAACCCACTTACCGAAACTTTAAAAAATATTTTTATACTCTGCATTCTCTGATTTTTCCATTTGATTCTTCTTTAGGGCTTCATGTTTACAGCATCCTCCCTTATCTCTGGAGAATACTTGATGTCTATTGAACACCCTGTATGCCTGGTTCACTAATTATGCTTCATCAGGTTTAAACCGTTCCGTTTGTTATTGCTCTTTTTATGGCAGTAGCCCTCCTAAGCAGTCTCATTTATTTTCCAAGTGAGTTCATATTTCCTTAGGCAGGTTAACTACTTAGGCTGGTGATGGGTCTTTGGAGAAGAGGATAATGCCAAAGTTCTAACTTGTGCCGGTCCCAATAAGTTCAGGTTGGTGGGAGGGTGCAGGGGAAAGAGTTCCGGGGTGATCATCTGCACTTCTGCACTTGCAGAAATACAGTTTCTCTCAATTTCAATCACCTGCCCCTCGGAGAACAGGGAGGATGGGGATGCTTAAGATCCAGGCCATCTGCTCGATACCTCCCCTGGCAGTGTTCCTCTGACACTGCTTGTCTAGCCTCAACCCCCGTCCCCCTGCCCCAAGCCTCCCTGCCAGCAGGTGTTTGTCTGTTCACATCAGCACCGGGGTGGGCACTGGCCTTCCCAGGCAATGTGGGAGGAGGAAGAGAAGAGCATGCGTGAAAACCTCTCCTCCACTTTATCATCTGTTTCTTCCCCACATGGGAACAAAATCACCTTCAGCCATCTGGGGAGTTTTCGGTTACTTTTTATTATGAACTTGACAGATCCGTCAACATCTCTCTGGTTTCTACGGTGTATGCAGGACTGGATTCAACGGCAAGAGCCAGCAGCTCAGCTCTCATAACTTTCCTAAGTGAAAAAATTCATTCGCTGCTTTTGTAAACAATTTTCTACAGGATAATGATTGGAGTATTATAACTTTGTATCTATTTGATATTTGATGAAATAGAGTATGTGTACCCTTTGAGTAAAAGTGAGGCACGCCCTGAAATGTCTCATAGAATGTAAATGTCAAAGTTCGAAGCCAATTCGGGGGATGCATGCTGAATGGTGAGTAAAACATGCAGGTGTAAAATTACTGTGGTTCAATCTGGCCCACGTACTAAAGCTTTAGATTTTTAAGATATCTTCTTATTGCATCTGTTTGTATTAAAGAGAGTAGCAGTTGATTTTGAAGTCTAGAGATACTTCACTATTCCTGCCCAGGAAAATAATTAGGTCATTAGTAATAATCCCTTATGTGGATGACTCACAGCTATTTGAGGTGTGTGTGATCTCCAGTGATATATTCACAACCAGTAATGAGGCGGCTTGACAATGCACCTTCAATGTTTGGGAGTCAGTTCTTGAGTAGAGAATTGATATTAACCATCTCTGTTATTCCTGCCAGTTGGAAGTAGAATAGAGTCTAACAGACCACATGATTGTGGTTTGAATCCTCTATAAGACTGAGGCAGGTATACGTTTTTCATGGGGAGTGATGATGAGGAAGTGGGTAGGCAGGAAGTTTATAGACAAGTTTCTATCCAGGTTAGGAGTGAAAATACTGAGTTCTCACACTGACGCCTGTAGTTTCACTCCTGTCACCAAACCCTCTTTCTTGATTTATTAATATTTTCACTTAAAGGGCATTAGTATTTTACCCATTTTTGGGGAAACTTTGAAGATAACCTGGTCTTTTTATAGAACCATGATGGAGTAAAATATGGAACTAATATACGAATGGCCAATGGCATTAAATTTTCAACTTCAAACTGCACTTACAGTCTTCATGCATCTGTAACCTTTTTATTCCCTGGACAACTTAACCTCCAATCCAGAAAAAAGAAATGTTGTTATTAGAAATGTTTAAGTCATATTCCTTTTTTTCCTGTTTTCCAGGAAAGAAAAATTGCCACTATTTTCCACTGAGCAATAACTTTTGGAAATTTTAGCCCCTTTCCCAAAATGCCATCTCATAATATGAAAAGAGGAAATACAGTGTAAGAAAGAATATTTGACTAGCAATCTGTAGTGAACACTGTTGACTGCTGAAATGACGTCTCTTTCTCTTTTTGCCCTTCCTAATAGAGATCAGTTTACTATCAGGTAGCCAACCACCTGGGGACACAGTGGACGGTGATCCCTCCCTGGATCCTTAGGTAGAATGTGATGAGATTAAAGCAATCAACCTATGACAATCCACTGGACAATTATTTATAATTGCTTATATTTTTTTAATTTTTTATATTTTTATAATTATTACATAAGAACTATAGATTGGGTGAGATCAATAGTTCATTCTGCTCAAAATTCAACCTGCCAGTGACAACAAGAGATATTACATATTTTTGCAGAAGGGCAGTGCAGCTACTCATCATCTTCATCATCATCATCGTCATCCCCATCCTCCCCCCACCATCATCGTCACTATTGTTAGCAGTTGTTGCTCAGGTGAGGTTCTAAGAGTTGTACATATAGTATGTCATTTAGTCCTTAAAATAACCTCACAAAGTAGATAGTATTACTACATTGTGGTGTTTTTAAAGCATAAATTTAAATCCTTTGACATTCCTGCAACAAAGAGCTGGTGTCTAGGTCCTCCCCTCTGAAATGTGAGCTGATCTTAGTGCCTTCCTCGTAACCCATGGAACACAGAGGAAGTAATACCACGCAACTTCCAAGGCTGGGTAGAGAAAGGCCCTGTAGCTTTCACCTGGGTCCTTTTGGACGCGTGCATTGTGGGAAGCCAGCTGCCATGCAAGGAATCTACCTACCCTGAGATTACCATGCTGGGGAGACTTACATGCAGTCGCTTGGTCCACAGCCCCAGCTGGGATCTCAGGGGAGGGCCGCTGCCTACTGCCAGCCTGTGCAGAGAAATGCCTAGGCAAATTGATGACTCACCAGATTGTGAGCACAGTAAAATGACTGTGTTAGGACTGGCCTCTATTTTGCAGGGGAGAAAACTGAGGCATCCTCGGAAATCAAAGCTATCTCCTGATCATAAGCATGACAAGCTTCCCTTTCCTATTGAGGATAAGCCATCTAGCCACAGATTTTGAAAGTCCTTTCCCACTCTGCAGCCTACTTAAAACTCAAAGTAACAAGTTTTTCTAATTTTTTATTTTTGTTTTTTTCCCTGTATCACTCGGCAGCACACCAGGGTGAAGAAGGAAAGAGAAAAACACCAGACATAATTAGACAGATAATTATCTGGAGCAAGTATTGAACACTCAGTTTTAGGACACAAAATCAAAGTTATCAGGGATCCCCATCAAACCAGCCCCTCCTCTTCGTTTTGCTATTTATATTCATGGTCTCTGTATTCCTGCCATCATCCTGGCTTGTTTGTTTTCTCTGGCCCCATCAGAATTCAGCCACTACGGGCAGGAAGCCTGTCTCGTGCCAACTCCTCTCTTCCCTGTGCCCAGCTCGGTGCTGACATATGCCACACACTCAATGCATGTTAAGAGAGGAAACTGAATGAAGGCTAGAAATCTTGGTCACCATTAACATTTTTCTTTCCCTCAGCCTCCACATCCAATCACAGATTACGAATTGAGAATATTGTTCAGATCTATTTTTCCCCATTTCAACTACTACCCCAAATTCAGCATTTTGTGTCTTCATTCCAGGCAAACAACATGAATGATGAGTCTTCCTGCCTTCAGATACGTCATGCCTCCATCTAGCATCGCTCCAAAAATGTTAATGGACCCCATTCCTTGCCAAGTGGAGAGCAAAGTTCTACAAGGCCTTTCCCAGGACGACCTCAGCCCTGCCCTGGGCTCCTCCACCCATCGTATGTCTATGAGCTCTCCAGAAGTCAGCAAAGTGGGCCATGCACTCCTCCCAGGACAAAGGCACAGGTATCTAATTAGTGGTGACTGTTTCTCGTGCCTTTTCTTCTCTAAAATCCCCAATCATTAAAATCCAGCCAGCTCATCAAGGCCCATCCCAGGGTCAACGTCACTTCAATACAAAACGCTTCCCTAATCCCCACAAGCATATATGATGTCTCCTTTCCCTGAGCCACATGGCATTTTGTAGTCTTCCTGAAGCAGTAATTACATTCTGCCTTGATCTCTGGGTTTCGCATACATATGCCTTCTTCTGCTGTTTGTACTTAAGGAGGTTCGAGAATACTTCATACTCATTTTTTAAAATCCTAAGGAAGGCTATATTCTAGCAAGATATCTCCCACAATAGGAAATCAATAACCACTTAGTGAACTGAATGAACATTCAGGAAAGCCATGTGCAAAGGGCTCCCCGAGTTTGAAGCAAAAAAATAAATAATAATAATTAAGTTTAAAAATATCCATCTTAATAAAGGTTAATAGGAGAAATGCCCTTCTGATTAGTGGTCGCAATGGATTGGCTACCTTAAAAACTGCAGTCTCATCATTCCGCTCCCTTTGGCCAGCTAGTATTGGCTTCCACGCTGCCCAATAACCAAGTGAAAATTTTAAATTATTTGTCTCTAATTTTGAAGTGGGGCAAACCTTCCTAAGCAAAACACAAAGTCTGGAAATCAAAAAGGAAAAATAGTGATAAATCTAAATACATATAAATGCAAACTTCCAAGTGGCCAAAGTGCCATGAATGAAAGTCAAAATACAAATGACATCTTGGAAGAGAAAATATTTCTAACACATAGCATGGTCCATGGGTCAAATTTCTTAACCAGCAAAGAGTTTTGAAAATCAATAAGTAAAAAACAAATATCCCATGAGATAATAGGCAAACAGGCAGAAGAAGAAATAGAAACGGCCAATCAATATATGAAAAGTTCAACACAAAGACGAGCAGAGGAGACAAAGTTTTCAAAGTTGCATAATTCACTGTTTTATGGGTGGGGGATTGGTCAGCAGCCTTTTTAAGGACAGTAACTTGGCACTGCTTTTTGGTCAAAATTAAAAATGCATATGCTTACTGTGCTAGCTATTCCTCTTCTAGGCATTTACCCTATAGAAAGATTCAGACAAGGAAAAAGATATGCAAAGAAGAATTATCATTGCAATGTGAAAAATAACTGGAAACAACCAAATGGAGAAAACTGAAATCAACCAAGTTTACTGTTACATATCATGCAGCTATTTTTCTCTCTTAAAATGCCTTAAGTGAAAACGACAGGGCACAATATTCTGTTATGATCCCATCTGAATTTTCTAAAAGTAACAAAAGGACAGGCATATATAGGCATATGCACTATTGAGATATTTCTGGAAGGACCCACTCCAAACTGTTAACAGCTTCCTCATGGTTGGAGGAGGGTCAAAGGGGCTTTTCCTTTCATTTTACTCCTTTCTTTTGTATTTCATTTGTAAATTTTTCATTCCAATAAACTATGCACATCTTTTACTTTTCTAACAAGAATTAAAATTTAAAATATACTTTGTCCACGTATTTCCCTTTTGTTATTTTTGCCAAAATATGCACAGTCCTTAATTTCAGTGCTAAACGTCCCCCGCACTTTGCACAGAAGTCCTTGTGATGCTTTGGGGGGCCCCACGTTTTGATCAGTGCAAGCTGAAAGTCAGGGAGACTGGCTTCCTAATAAGTGCCCTTCAGAAGTACAAGAGCTACATTGAGCCCTGAGAACTATAGGATAAATGGAAACACATGCCCACATTAAGGGCAGCCAAGGAATTTTAAAGGGAAACAGGAGCAAGACAAGGAGAGAGTGCTCCTTGTAAATCGCCTGCCAGCTTATCTCCTGAATACATTCTAGGAGCTGATGCAAAAAGTATAGGAGCTGGCCAAACCCTGCACTATAGGTGAAATATATTATTCTTCCAATCTCTCAGAACATGCGGCTTTCCAAAGAGCACTCACTAATAAATGCCAAGAGAGTGGGATGGAAACAGATCTGCTAAAGAGCTCACACTCCAAATATTTTATCTGACAAATGTGCAGGCCAAAGAGTTAAGGAGGCAAGGATTACGTGCAGCTAAGTAGACATGTATTTCTGGCTGTCAGAGAAAGAAAGTATAGAAATGTCCCCAAACCATTTTGTGTTCTAGAGAGAACAGTAAAAGCTTCTTATGCATAAGCAATGCAGCTATGTGCATGCACACCGGCCTGCTGAGACTGATCGCTCAGCACGAAAACTGCAGGACAGAGAGTTGGGGCTTTGGCTGGGTGAAGCCTCTATCGAGCAGTGTCATTTTTAACATCTTAGAGACGCTTTCTCTTGTGTCTGATATTCCCTATCCACACACCAAAGAAGGTGATGATGCTATCTCCAAACATGGTAATTATGGCTCGAGGGACTTCTACGACTAAGTAAGGAGCAGGAGGGAGAAATGTCCCAGCAATGGTCAAGGGAGAGAGCCTCTGTTTCTAACGTTGAAAAAGATGCAGGGCGAGTCCTGCAACCTCATGAGGTGTGTCCTCGCAGAGGGAGCAGAGTCATTTCTAGTGCCTGAAAACAAAAGATATGAGCAACATCTACCTTTAGCAAAGGAAGCCCATGTGTGACTTCTATATGAATGGCAGACCACAAGCGTGAGACGGAGAGGGGAGAAGGGAGAAACCCGGGCTTTGTCTGACCTGATGGGCTGTCAACCTGTCACCCCACATGCACAGAGGTGGTGAGGAATGTGACAACAGTATTAAGGAGCAGTGCAAACCAATCACATATGCTTCCGGTCCAAGCAGCCTTGTCTCAACTCTCACACCCCGCAGGGTTTCCATGGTATAAATACCTTCAGGGGTGGACAGTGCTGTCGGGGAGGGGCAGGGGCACAGGGAGCTTTGGCCGGGAGGGAGGTGCCCTCAGGCTGCCCGCACTTCTGCTTGTCTTTGCCTCTGTCTTTCAAGGACCTTTGTGATGGCCAGGGCTCTCTGGTCTGCAAGTCAGGCCTGGTGTGATCAGGGTCTCATGAAGTGTGATATGACAGAACTACTAGACAATCCAGAGAAAGACCCAATTCTCTTTCCCCCATAACTGAGAGGCCCTATCATTCATGAGGGTTCCACCCTCGTGACCTAATCACCCCCGGAGGCCTCGCCTCTTAATATCATTGCAATGAAGATTAGGTGTCAATATATGAATTTTGGAGGCACATAAACATTCAGATCATAATAGATTCTTCAAAAGGCATATGATTTTAAAAGATGATTAATGTACATATTAATCACTTGGGGAATCTTGTTAAAATGCAGGTTCTGATTCGTAGGTCAGGGTGGCGGCTTGGGATTCTGCATTTTTAAACACATCGCCGTGATATCAGTGCCGCTGGTCCGCAGTCCACAATTTGAATAGCGAAGACCAAATTGTGGGTCCCACACGCTAAAACCAACAGCCTCTGGAATGCCAAAGCACATGCACCCACAGGATTGATATACAAACTGATCTGAATTTTAGTACATGTGATAACATACCATGAAACAGGACAGTTTATAACGCCTCATTACTAACACCAAAGAACTGGGAAGCCTGCATACATTCAGGCCTTTCATCACAGCTGAGAAAAAGATAACTGGAGTACCAGGTTCCTGGACCCTTCTTGTCTGTTCAGAAGGAAATCTAGCAAAGAAATAGCTTTTCCTCATTTGGGCTTTTATCTACCACCTCTAGGAAACTGTCTAGAAAAGCGAGGACAGTCAATAAACTCACGTTGTTTATAAAGAATTTGCATGGCGCTGATTATTTATGCATATAAGAGATCAGATTAAAACTCTGCAGGCAAATTGAAGACTGCTGGCAGCAAGGCCATTGGCAAACACTGTCGATACAATGCGCATCTTAGCCCCGTCATCCTGGCTCAGCTTCCGGCTGCCAAGGAAGGCAATGTGAATGGGCAGTCCTGAGGCATTCAGGCTCAGAGAGGAAATCTACCAGTGGCAGGTAGAATCCGGAGTGTCTTACAGCTGAATTGTGCATCAACAGCTCTATCCCAAGAACACAAAGTATCATAAAGGCTGAAATCTAAATTGAAGTCTAAAAATAGCACAATAAAATTATTTCCTTCTTGCACTCCACCAGAGAGCAGGCGGGCTGACATCAATATCTGCAGGGCACAACAGACTTCTCAAGAGTTTATGCGGAAAGAACGATTACACAACTGCCCTTTCTGGGGAACAGACAGTCTGCGTCACAAAATACAGAAGGGAAAGCAATTACTCTGTTGCTGAAAACCAATAATGAGTATTTGATTATGATTATTAATGGGGGGAAAAGGAGACAGACCGTTGAGCAGCAGCCCGCCACTGAGTGGATCCATGGGACATTTCAAGAGGGGGATTAATTTCTGTTTTCTTTTCATCTCTCAGCCAGGCATTTGAATGAGACACCAAACTTTAAGCATGGCCTGTCACAGCCTTATCAATATTCAATGCCACTGCACTCTGGTCACATTATCTCCACTGGATACACCGAGTGACAGGCCCCTTGCTGCGGGGATTGTTTTCCCTTTGACTCTCAATGTGAGGCAGACGAATCAGGGTAACTGACTTGTCAGATACAGGAAACTAATTTCCAAGACATCAGAAAGACATTTGGCAGCAAATATTTACTTCTCTGTTTGTTTCCTACTGATATTGAACATACATGATCTAATCTGGAGGATGCAGGATTTACATTCTCTGCGAACAAAGGGATGTTATGGCTCATTCTAAAGAAAACAATGCCATCAATTCAGCGCCTGGTGGAAACACTCTGCAGCTTGAAGTACATTTGTCTTGAGATAACAAAAGGGACCGTGAGGAATGTAGGCAAAGACGAGAGAATGTGATTCCTCTGACTTTATATTGCTCCCTAAAAACCAGTTCCCTTACACCACCTTACCCGGCCACCGAATTTTCAATAGAATGTCTGCCTCTAGGTCTACATAAACATGGTAGCTTCCTCTAGGGATGGCCATTAGCAACTAGAGATCCCCGGATGGGAAAAGCTGAGCACAAGGAAGACTGGATTAGAAGATGCTAGAGGAGACTGGTGTGTGTCCCCTTCTCTGTGCCCAGCTGGGTACAAGGCACTTTCCATGCATGATTTCATTCTATTGTACAATTTCACTGTGAGGTGAGTATTATTATTATAATCTCAACTTTACAGATCAGGACACGGGCTCATGAGTGTCTGTTGTTTGCTCAGTTCCTAGCTAGCTAATTGGTGGATCTGAGATTAAATCCCATCCTGATGACAAAACCCATTGTCTGTCTGCTGGTGCCAGATTTTCACTCATTTTATGCGAAACATTTCAAAGTCTCCTTCTGCACTTGGGAAATACAATCTCCTGTTTTACAATGAAACCAAACAAAACACTTAGGCACTCACATGACTAGTCATTTTGGAGTCAAATATATGGCATGAGACACACAAAGCCACCTTCACCTGATATATTTTGTGTGTGTGTGTGTGCGCCCGTGTGTGTGTGTGGTAGGCCTTGCTCTTTTTTGTGAAAATATAGAAACACTTCTCTGGAGGTGACAGAAATAGCAGTAGTTGCAAATGGTAACACACATAACAGACATTCATTACTATGTGCAAAACTGAACACGCTTCCCTATGCTGCCATTTATAAACACCAAATTTCAACGGAAAACTATTTCAAAACCCTGTGTATGCACACACACACACACACGCACGCACGCACGCGTGCACATGCGCACATGCACATGCATCATGACGCACTTCCCGACCTCTGATCCTCACTGTCTTCCCAGGACTCTAGTCTCCAGCTGTTGCAATGCTCCTCCTACTATTGTCACTGGTGGCAAACATGGACTGAGTATGTGCCATGTATGGTGAAAACATGATTTTCTTATCATTCAATCTGCATAAGAGCACACGGGGGAGGGTACTATTTTATTTCCTTTTATATACAGAGAAATTGAAATTTAGAGAGATCAAATAATTTGCCCAAAGTCACCAAACTGGAAAGTATTAAGGAGGCCAGGATCACACAATCTGACCCCAGAATCCACATCCTTGACCCTGTGTTACCCTGTTTCCTCCAATCCCCTTCAGTTCATGTCCTTGCCAGTCACCGGCTCTTACCTGTGCCAGCCCCTAATCCACAACGCCACCCTTTCCCTGGCTATCTCAGCCAGCAGTTCATCCAACTCAAATGCTACCCTTTCTTGGCAGCTTCGTTGGCCTCCCTTTTACACGGAACTAGTTTCCACTCCATTTTTCACTCCTATAGCTCTTTATATGTGTCTATAATAACATCTTCTTCATGTCCCAGCCATCAGACAGCAGGCTCCTTATGGGAAGGCAGATCCTCACTCATCCCTTTATCTTGGGCACCCAGCGTGGTGCCTGGACAGAGCTCCATACAGAATTGCCGAAAAGCCCATAACTGGTTCCATTTTCGTTTTGTACTCCCCACACCCATTAGGGGTGACGAACATTCTATCGAGATATTCTGAGTGACATCTATTTATATTCATAACAACGATTTTGAACTTTCTCTATCCTCTCTGTTTTTGTCAGGGTAAAGGAGCCCAAAGTCCATCAAACTATACTCAAAATATTATTATCTACTATTTTAATCACCTCAATCATCCAATTTCTCCACTTCTCTTTGCGAATTGTTCTATTCTCCACGTTCTATTCTGATTTGTGTTTACTGGTAAATGTGTACCTTATTTTAAAAGTAATTAAAATTTCTGAATTCACAAAATATATAAAATAGGGGTGGCTGGTTTAATCATAAAAGGATTGGCTGCAAAGTTCTTTTGAGTACTTATCTTTCCTGATATATTTATCTGTCTGTTCAAAGATCAATAATGTCTTGATAGAGTCTGGGAGGCAGATTTGGAGCCCGACTGCCTGTGTTTGAATCCTGGCTTCACCTCTCACTAGCATGTGATTGTGTGCAAGTGACTTAACCTCTCTAAGCCTCAGTTTCCTCATCCATAAAGTGAGGGTAATGAAAGTAGCTACCTCATTGGGTTGTGGAAAAAAAATGAGTTAAAATATATAAAGCACTAAAAACAATTCCTGTACATAATAACTACCACTACCAGTACTCGACTATCTCTCTAGATCTCTATTATCACCATCAGTATCATCACCACTACAAGGTCAGGCCCCTGACTACTCCTCTATGCCGTTCCTTAGTTTTTTGCCTCTCAGCTCCAAATTTACCCTTCATTGCCTGCTCTGCAAAAATTAAGATGGGCCCTTTAAATATTTTTTCTTTGCCAGCTGGCACAATATTAAGTTTTGTCGGCAGAGGGAGCTAGAGAGATCTCACGGGAGAAAGGTTTCAGTCTGGGTCCCATTCTAGTGTGCTCTAAGAGAGCTCCTGAAAAGCAGATGGCTTCTCTAGACCCAGCTCCCAAAGCATGCATGGGTCTCCAGCACTCCACTCCTGAAGCATGTGTGGTTTCCTCAGCACCCAACTCTGTGATACAGTGGCTTCTCCAGCACTCAGTTCCTGCAGCACGTGACTCTTGCAGGCATAAAGCTTCCCCGGAGTTAGCCTCCTGCTGTGTGGGCCTTTTTCTCAGACTCGGTTCCTAGAAACATACAGCTTCTCCAGCATCTGAATGCCAGCAGCTCCCAGAAGCCCCCTCAAGCATTTTATTAGCAGACTGTCTCTAGTGAGAACACTCTTCTTGAACAGTTTTCCTTAGCATCACAGAGGGTGGGTTTCCAGAAAGTTCCGGAGAGAAGACTTCCAGCGAGTTACACTGCTGTGGGACCATGGTGGCTTTTTGGCTATCCAGTTTGCCATGGTCATGCCCTCTCTAACAAGGTCTGGGGCTTATCCTTGGGGCAGGGGACCCTCTAACTCAGTCTTAAGGGTGGTGGCTTCTTCATGTATCTGCTACTCCTGTATTTTTCAGAGTTCTCTTTACTTCTTACTGGTAAACTCTCATTATTCCAATTCTCTGTTATAATTAATAATTCTTTGTATTACACTGTCCCCATTCAAGTTGCTGGGTGGTTTCTGTCTCCTGCCTTGTGGCTATCTAAGATTCTGTTCTACTAGGATGTTTTAAGCTGGTCGACTGGCCAAAGTCACAGTCTTCCTCATTTTTCATATATTAAACCTGATATTACACATTTTGCATGCAACTGGTATGGGAGACATTTTAGAAAAGAATCAGCAATGAGAATGTTTTCACAAAGGTTTCTGTTCATTTAGAGGACCTCCTCCTATCTGTATTCATCTCTTGTACTTCGTATGTTTTCGTTTTCTTGAAATTATTGAGAAGAGGGCTTTCTTGGGAAGATCTACATCTTTCCTCACACTTCCACCCCTTGAAAAAAGTACCCAAAGAAAGTAAGAACATAGATACCTTTTAGATAAATGGTGTCAGTCCCTACTAGTTCAAAGCTTCAGGGCTTTTGAGCAAAGAGAAATTAGTTTTCTTGGGTATCATATAACAAGTAAGTTAGAAACCAACCAAATCCCCTTCAGTGAAAAATGGTTAAGCAAACTGTGGCATGTGCACTTAATGGGACATTAATTACTATTAAAACTGTGGTTA
This sequence comes from Cheirogaleus medius, assembly GCA_008086735.1. NCBI lineage: Eukaryota > Metazoa > Chordata > Mammalia > Primates > Cheirogaleidae > Cheirogaleus > Cheirogaleus medius. The sequence continues at coordinate 37,590,739 of VBSM01002153.1, read as the reverse complement.
TAATTACCATGTAGTAACACAGGAAAAATTTTTTTGGCAAACTATCAGGTTGAAAAATAGCAGTGTTTCCAAAAATCAATGCATACAATTGATTATAACTGTTGCTAGTCCAGGGAGATCTTGGGGTGATATATTATAATATGAGGAGTAAAACATAAACATCAGCATAAAATGGGTCACCAACAGAGCTCTGCAAAGTCTAAATCTGAAAAAGATTCTGGTTCCCACTTCTGTAAGATGGAAGCTTTTCTGATCAAATGACTGATAGGTCTACAAGAAGAAGAGTAATGATCTGATGGGTTCTGGATCCCATGCCCAGGACGCTTTACTTTCAGAAGTAATGGTGCTGGGTGCAGAATAGCGTGTTTAGTCCCACACCTTTTATCTAAGGGGAGATTATGAATATATAGAGCTAAATTATTAAAAAGCAGTGGAAAGATAAAAATTGAATAAAAATGGTTTCCTGTGGGTGGACAGCAGGAGCAGGTTGGAGAGAGAGAATGAAAGTTATACTTCTGTGAATGTGTCTTGTGTTGTGCATTTGACTTTGAACCATAAAGTTGTGTTATATATGTTTAAAAATAGCAACCACTAAATGGAAAGTAAAATAAAACAAACAGGCCTATTTGTGCATTGAGCTAACAATGCTTTGAGTTGGTGGTTTAACTATACCAAGGGGAATTAATTAAAGTGACTTTAAAACTCTGTGATTTAACTGTACATTCTTAGTGGGATTTACCCTAAGAACAAAAAGAACTGCAATGAAATCTTAAGGTTTTTTTTTTTAGTTATACCACTATTAATATCATTATTATTACATATATTATATATTTACATATAATACATTTATAATACATATAAATACATATAAATGTATATTTATATGTATATGAATACATATAAATATATAATATGTATCTACATATTATATATCTATGTATATTATATGCATCTATTTATATGTATCTCTATATTATAATATACCCCAAATATACTATTTATTTATTTTTATTTCAGCATATTATGGGGGTACAAATGTTTAGGTTACATATATTGCCTTTGCCCTACTCAAATCAGAGCTTCAAGTGTGTCTATCCCCCAGATGGTGTGCACGGCATCCATTAGGTGTGAACGTGTATGTGTATGCATTAGCATGTGGGTGTGTGTATAGATAGATATACTATTATATATAATAGGATGTACTATTTCATATATATACATAAACATGTATATACATATATTTTTATGCATATAAATAATTATATTGATATTAAGAACCAAAATTTTCAACATAAAAGAAATATAAATATAAAATCACAGAAATTAAATAAAACCATGGAATATTAGCTCTGAACTAGAAATAGCAATATAAACTTGTGATATACATTTTTTGTACAAAATGTTCTAGACCTGTCTAATGATAAAGTCAAGAAACAATGGCCAGCCTAGTAGCTCTGAGCATCCACAAGACTCAGACTGTGGTCTCTAAATATCATTTCCTACTGAATGAAACAAGGGCTTCTTAGAGTAAACACTGATTCCATATCTGGAGTAGTAAATATACAAGGTGAGCTAGAAATATCTTGTTTCATCAGACAACAAGGAAGTTTTAGATTGATGTGAAAAGATTCTGGAGCCAATTTGAAGGGTCTCTCATTGGCCAAAGATGGGATAATTTGCAAAAGAATAATTTCATTTTCAAATTGCAAAAAGTTGAAACAAAAAAATATGAAACCATGACTTCATAATAATGTGCCACATGCTCACATACACACACTTTTTTTCACCTTTGGAGGATGTTAGAAAACCAGTTATTATTCTGAAAGCTGATGCATTAAAAGAAAGAATGAATCATTTTTCCTGGCTTTCTTTCATAAATTGTACCTCAGGATAATCAAATAGATGTTGAAGGAAAATTTCTTTTTTTTGTATAGAAGACTTATAAGCTAAAAATGAAGGCAGATAATGGAAATAGAATATTATTATTTTGTAATCCCCTAGAATGAAGTAATGAATTGAGGCCATAATCACCAATGTAGGTAAAAACCTGTTGGAGAATTTGATATAAGGAGGATGGAGCTCCCAACACTTGAACCCAGAAATCAATCTTAACATCACAGGAGAGAAACAACCAAACATTATTGTCTTTCTTAGGTCGTGTGATAGAAAGTCACAACACTATTGATGCGGCATTCTTGGCAATAAAATCAAACCTAAATATGACTAAGTCTCAAGACCTAACTGTTAGTTTGTGGGAAATACAGGGGAAAAGGAAAATGGAAAAGGAAATATGTTAATGACCCTGGGTACATATCTGTCAGATTCTGTAAGCTAATGTGACAAACAGCCTGGTTTTTTCAACGACAACAAAGAAGCAGGTAGAGGGAAAGGGGAGAGAACCTACAGATGAAAACAGACCTAAGGCACCTTCCTTAATTTGAACAAACCACCTGTTAAAATAAAATTATGAGACAATTGGGGGAAAGTAGAGTACTGACTAGATAGCTGATAACATTAAGGAATTCCTGTTAATATTTTTAGGTGTGATAATAGTATTAAAGTTATGACATATTTATGAATTAAATGTCTGAGATTTGCTTCAAAATACTCCTGTTGGTGGTAGGGTAGGTGTGGTAGATTGAATAATGGCCCCCCAAATATGTCCGTGTCCTAATCCCCAGAACCTATGAGTTTTGCCTTACACAGCAACAAGAATTTTGCAGGTGTGACTAAGTTAAAGGTCTTGAGATGGGGAGATGCCCCTGGATTACCTGGTGCACTTGATGTAATCACAAGGTCCTTAGAAAAGGGAGGCAGAAGAGTGAGAGTCAGAGTCCCAGAAGAAGGTGACGTGATAAACGAAGCAGATATTAGAGTGATGCACTTTGAAGATGGAGGAAGGGGCCACAAGCCAAGGAACGCAGAAGGCTACCAGGAGCTGAAAAAGGCAAGGAAATGGATTCTCTCCTAGAGCTTCCAGAAGGAACAGCCTGGCTGACACCTTGACTTCTGTCCAGTGAACCTGATTATGGACTTCTGATCTCCAGAACTAGAAGAGAATACATGTGCTGTTTCAAGTCACTGAGTTTGTAGTAATTTGTTATAGCAGCAAGAGGAAACTAATACAGTGGGAAACTAAGTGGGAATATAATTGAAATCAGTCTGGCCGTGTGTTGAAAACTGTTGAATTTGTATGATACACACCCAAGGTTCATTGTAGTTTCTCTAGTTTTGTATGTGTTTGAAAATTGCTATAGTAATAACTTTAAAAAAAATAAAAAGTCTTGTTAAAGGACTCTAAATCAGAAAGTCCATTTTTAAGTTGCGGTTTCAAGTTTCATATGGCTGCCCCGTACTCAACTCTAGAATGTTGTGCTAACCTTAGTCTCAGAGGATGGAGCCTCTAAGGAAGGGGAGGGCAAGTGGACTACCAAACCCACAATACTCCCCGTGGGACATTGGGCAAGGTGCTTAATCTCTCGGAGTCTCAGTCGCCCTATATACTAATTTTAATAATAGAGCTCACATCTCATTGGGTTTTTAGGAGGTGTATGTGCAATAATCCATTTAAGGTATTTAGCAGATTAGCTGACACATAAATCTCTTGATAACGGTTGGCTATCGATATTGTCATTGCCTGTCATTTTCAGCTTTCCAACAAACATTTGAAAAATGTCTCAAATCAGTTTCTACCATGATCACTGCAGTCCTCTAAAATGTATCTGTGACAAGTTTTTAGGGTCTACTTAAATCACAAATACTCCGTTTTAAAAAGCTTTGTTTTCTGTGTGATTGTTTTATTTGGTGGGTTTCCCCAGATAACGACCGACTGAGAACTAAGGTGTGGAGTTAAGCCCAACACGGAGGCTGTGAAAGAAACCTCCACCCTGGGAAAGTAACCGGCCGGCCCGTCAGGTTGTGAAGATTCTGTGATCCTTTTCCCCGGCATGAGTGCCTGTGCTTCTAACTTGTTCTTCAACATGGAACTAGGAACCAGAGCTCTTATTACCCTGTGTAAACTGGAGAGAGCACTTCCTTTTCCTGTCCCAAAGTTACGCCTTCCTCTGAAGCAGCTGCAAGAAAGGCCAGCTTGGCTCTGCGGGGAGCGACCTGCAGGAGCCGCTCTGTGTGGCTCTGGTCACAGGCCTTGCAGTTCCCGCTCAGTCTGGCGGCAGCCTCCCAGGGACTTGGTGTGGGGCTTAACGCTGGAATCCGAGCCTGATGCCCGGAGGCTAGGAAATAATCAGCATTTTCAAAAATGTCCCTTTCCCCATACATTGTCTCTAGTTCACGTGAGGCCCTACAGTCACACATGGAGCTGGAGATAGGATTCGTAGACCCATTAATGAATACTTCGCACCAAAATAGTTTGCAAGTCTGGTCCGAGAAGAGCCCCATGAGCAGCGGTCGTGGAGTTGCTGCCTGGTCTCATCTCCTGCTTCAGAAGCCACAGAACTTAAGGGACTCTTGGTGAGCCAAGGCAGGCTATGTGGACACCTGATAAGTAAACGGATTGGCAAAGGCTAAAATGTCGTTTCAACTCCTCCACAGGCTTTTGAATTCCTTGACAACAATTACTATATAGATTGGTACTATTTGTTAATTTTATTATAATGCTAAGCCAGACTTAAGGGACCTGGTATAAAAAAAAAAATCAAGGGCTGCCAAATCATATGGTCAACAAAGGAAATGTGGCTACAATTATTTAAATCCATGCTTCTACCCTTCTACTTACCTCTAGGTTTTGATAGGTGACTTATTGTGGAAGTTAAGCAAATAGAACTTTATCAAGCTACAGATAAACCAAGTTTCTCCCTTAAAATCCATGTGGAAAGGTCTGGATGTGAGCAGGTTGGTGGAGCAATGTCTGCTACCAGGTTTTTAATGGGCCCATTTTCACATTTTTTTGAGGACATATTTATTTTCCTGACTTAAGAAAAAAGACCAGTAAAGTGGTCCAATAAAAAAATAACCAATAATGTTGATTTTAAAATTGTTGAGTTTGTTTTACATGACTGTCGTGGTTTCAGCATCTATTTTTTTGTTGTTGTTTTCAATCAAGCTCAAACTCTGAGGCGATGCCAGACATGGGTCCCACACCAAGACCACGAGAAGGCCACAAACACGCCGCCCTCCCCATCTTGGCCGCACACCTGAATCATGCATCTCTCCCCTGCTTAGTGTATACGGCTGCAGGAAATACCTTGTTATAGATGTAAACATTTACTCCTGTAAGAAAAAGAAATCCCCACTAACTTAAAAACCACAGAAATAGCCCTAGCTTCAGAGAAAGATCTGAATGTAGGGCTTCAAGTGTCAAGAAGAAGAGACTGGAGCTTTGGTGGGTTGTGGATGTTTATAAACCACATCCTCCAACATGCCTGTTCTCATGTTTCAAAAGCAGATTGGCAGCCTCCATGATCCAGATGATGTGGCCAATTTGAAGGACACTGGAAAAGCCTTCCCTGCCCAAAGTCACTCCTGACCAATTAGCGCTGTCCCTGGAATTGGTGCTTCTAGACCTTTGCAGAAGGTTGTGGCCATCTTCCAAATGCTTATTTAAAGAGCAAGACTTTGGTGTGGCTATCCTCACCATCCCCAAAATAACAATTCGCTAGCATCCATCAAACGAGGCAACTGGGGCAAGTCATAGACGGAAAAGCAGTGGGAACCCAGTGTCACAGTCTTCACGCTGGAACCGTGGCTCACGTGTCCTGTAAGTAACACATGTTCCTCCGCTCTCTGGTGTAGCTTATTTGTTTTTCCCTAAACCTTACAGCTGGTTGCACTTGTTTTTTACTCTTGGGTTGGGGCAGTGTTGACACATCAGCATAGACCAGCATAGCAACAGGCCAATGCCCCATTTTCTTTATCTGCCTCCAAAATCCTGTGTCACGAGTGCAGTGGCTGTGATTACGAGTGAGACATGGAGAGGTAAGCGTGGAATCCGATGCCAAATAAGCAGCTGGTTTGCTTTCAGGAGTCTGTCTCTTAAAATTTGAATCTCTAGATATGGCCCCACTGAATCCTAGAGAAGAATCCTTCTTTCTAGATAGACTAAAGTAGTTTTAAAGCTTCCATCACCACAGCTGGTCTACAAGGGTCACCATGCTGAAAATCTGGCAAGCAAAGATAGGACCACATTCATTCTGAAGTCGACCAGTTACACTTGACTAAACCCTTCCAGTTGAAAGGATTCATAGTCACTTACAGATGCGCAGAATCGGGTGAAACATACTCCAGGTGAGACCCTGCCCCTCTGGCAAGCAGAAGGACAAGACCCCTTACAGAAACACATCTCTCCTCCACGCTCCAATAAGCCACACAAATGAGCACGCTTGTGCCAAAGCAACCCTCTAGAACAATTTCCCTTCTGTAACTGCTAGAATCGACAAATGCCACCAACAAAACAAAAGTGAATTCCACTGTGCAGCGATAAATCAAGAAAAGTCTGGAGACAGAGAGTCAATTAAAAGAGACAGGATTGAGTTCATTTGCAAAGGGAGAGGCGTGGCCTCGTCACCGGTCTGCACCGGTGGAATGCATCCGTTGCAGAACTGCAGCTGAGCACCAGCGCGTCAGCTCATTTTCCCATTTACGGAATCATCAAGGAAATAACTCAGTGAAATTGCTTTGTGTAACTGTCACAAAGCATCATCTTGGTGATTTTCTTCTCCTTCTTAGGCCACTGAATAATTTTATGATTTCTTTTGGGGACTTTTTTTTTATTTTAAGAAGCACTACTGAAAGGTCCCATTTTTTTGTCATGAATAGAAGCTACAGAATTATCTTTTCAGGCTTAGCATACAATACAATCACATAAAATTCTCTCAGCTCAAGAAACGTCATCTTTATATCAACAGCAAAAGAAGGGAAAAAAATGTTTTCTGCCTGAGGCAGCTGTGATAAGGGACTTAGGATCCATCCTGGTGTGAGCTCCCAGATAGAACGGGATACAGCCCCGCACCTGAAGTGTCTGCAGCCCACTCTCTCGCAGCTAATGTTCCCGCAGCTGTTGTATGACTCAGGTTGGTTGGGCGGGGGGAGGTGAAAATGGGGCAAAATGAATCATAGAAAATACTGTGCGTAATATTTTGTCTAACCTACATTTGTCACGGTTGCTGCAGCACTGTCATCAGTAAAGTGAGATAAGGACATTGAGCAGTCTTTAAAACAACTGCATGCTAGAAGTGAGCATCTGAGAAATTCCACAAGGAGTTTTACTTTTATTAATCATGTGTCTGAAGCTAACAGGTTCATACCATGTTAGCAAATTAGACTATCACATGATCTCAACAACGCTTCCTTGAATCGCTAAAAAGTCTTCTCATTTAATTAATGACAAATTGGATATCTACCTTCTGGGGTTTCCACTGATACAGCAATTAATTTTTCTTTAAGACATCTCAACGCCCAGCCACAACGCATCAGAAACACTCAAGCTATAATGGTTTCTCTCGAGTTTATAAAAAATCATCCTAGCTTGAACATTTGCTATTGATTCATTATAACTGTCTTTTTAAAACCATGACACACACCTTGGAAACGTGTGCGCTGTGACGCACATGGCCATACCTGGAGTTAAGGGCACACAAGCTCATAGAATGTCACGGGCATAACTTCTGCGGGGCTGCCTTCCTTAGCTCAATCTAATGCAGTAGTCGCCACTCAGTGTCTTTCTGCCAAAGCAAACTAAACAAAATAAGGAAAGAGGAACCCCCTGTCCTCGATCACTGGGCACCTTGCCAAGTCTCTTGGATATTAGTTGTTTAGAAAATTGATTTCAGTGGGCAAGTGATCCTACCATTGCTTTCAAGTGGAGAAACTGTGGATTGGACTGTACAAATTGCAGCGGAATCTGCTACAAAGGCCTTTAGTTTTAAGTGATAATCTTCTGTCCATTTTCTATTCTATAAGTCAAAATTATGGCCGTCTTTTATTTTTTCAGGCCATGTTTAAAAAACAGCACCACATCCAATTGAGTGCTGAACTATCAGTGACAACGAAGATGATGACAGGTGACTGATACCTCCCGCACACATGGACCCCAGCCTTGCAGCGCCGGTCCATGTGCCCACTGTCTCGCCAATCCCGATTCCGCCCACAGTGCAAAGAACTCGCCAGAAGGCCCTCATCCGACAAGCCCACAGGGCTTCGCTTCTAATACTTCTTCTTTTTTCTGATCGCCTCCTTCTCTAAAGCAATGTTTTCAATTTCTCAGAGGAAAATATCAAAGGAAGAGAATCAAGCACCTTGGAGTTACTTTGCCGGCAAAGTGCTGTCTCTGGGATTGAGGTAATTCTATTCTGAGCTCCACAGAGGGTTGAGGGGGGGCCTTGGGGCGCCATGAGTCACAGAAGAGGTGGGAAGTTCTTCCCAGCAGCTGAGCGCTCCGGGCTCTCTCAGTCTCCAACACTCCAACACTCCAACTCAGCCAGATTGGTTCCAAGGGCACAGCTGGCTCTAGGATCCTGGCCCTTCGGTGGTAGGAACCACTGACGGCTCTAAATCTCCTGTCACAGCCATTAACAAAAACTCAATTACCTCATGCCTTTTTCTTTCCACCCTCTGAGGGAGGTGCTAACAGCTGGCCGAAGGGCAGACAGCAGGAAAAGCTGAGCTTTTGGATAATCCAGGAGTTTTGGCAGGTCCTTGATGAAAGGTCCTAGCTACAAACAAAATCTCTCCTCTTCCCACAACTTCACCAAGAAGATAAGGGGTTCTATTCTGGTTTTATAAAATAAAGGTTGGGTTTTTTTAACGTAGATTTTTTTGGTTTCAAAATTTTCATGGTGCTATAATTCCTATTCATGAATAATAGCTATCATTTATTAATTCCTTGTTGTATACAAATCATTGTTTATCTTATTCTAGTATTGTCTGATTTTTATGGTGGAAATTGAATCTTTAAGAGATTTATTAACTTAGTGAAGGCTCAATGGCTTGGAAGCAGACACATTTGAATCTAGACGATCTCGTTCCCCATCTGAAGGTTTCAGGTTCTCCCCAGTCCTTAGGAGGGAGATCACTGACGAGGCCCTCAGTTGAGTCCTCCCCGCGTGGAGCCCACAGATCCACCGCGGAGTCGGTGGCGGGTGGCACTCCCTCCAACCGCGGGGATTTTTACCAAGTACGGAAACGGAAACAGCTTTTGTGGCTTTTTTGTTTTTATTTGAAAAGTAAAACCCCAAGAGGAAGGAGACCCTTTATATTAATATGAATTACTGTGTCTGGTACTTCTCCTGCTCCATGTCCGAAAAAGGGAAGAGCGTCTGCACCCTCCCCGTTGTGGTCCCGATGTGAAGAGGCCACCTCCGACTTGGGCTGGCAGCTTCTTGTCTTGTCCCAAAGGGAGGACTTTTCTAATTGGGGGAGTTGTTGAAATTCCCGGACAGAGAAACTCTGCTTTCTCTTTCTGAAGAACTGCATGTAGATCTTTCTAATTGATCTGAGTGCTCTGCAAACTGAATTCCATCATAGGTGAACATTTCAGGGGAAAGTTATTTCTGAATGAAAATTCATTACACAAGTTCTTAGAGAATGGGAAGTATCGTAGTGAACTGTAAGGCCAATGCAGACCCGCAAAGTCAATTAGAAATTATGTCATTTACATTTGCCTAGTAAAGTGTTACTTAATTTCATACACATATTAATCTGTACTTAATTCAGTATTTAGAATGGTAAATTACTACAGTGGTAAGTCTAATCCCCACTGAAATGTTATCAATATTTTTTCCTATCCTTGTTTCCCTTTCTTTTTATACTCTTTTTAATTTATATCCTTTAATTTATATCCTATATTGTGTTTTCTGTATGTATGTTCATTTGTATATTATTATTTTTAGTATACTTAAGATTTTTCTGGTATGAAATAAAACAAGGTAAAAATTAAATGCAATGATCAAGTTTTAAATTAATTATTTAAATTAATGATTATGCAGAACATTGTAGAATTAAGTGCTTTATGTTTTCTTAGTTTGCATTTAAAATTAATAAGATATTTTCTCCTGGAACATTAGACAATATGGTCAAATGGCTTCAAAGTTCAAAAGTGAACAAATCCGACAATGAATATTTTCATGAAGGCTGCTATAGGCTATAGCTTGAATGTGTTCCCCAAGAGTTCATGTGTTGGAAACTTAATCCCTAATGCAACAATGCTGAGAGGTGGGACTTTTAACAGGTGATTAGGTCATGAGGCTTCAGTCCTCATGAATGGATTAAGGCCATTATTGCAGGAGTAGGTTGGTTATTGCAGGAGTGGGTGGGTTATTGCAGGAGTGGGTTGGTTATTGCAGGAGTGGATGGATTATTGCAGGAATGG